>CM068833.1:115414893-115864893 GCA_028554795.2 Sinohyriopsis cumingii
GACAAAGATTAGCTAGTGCCGTACATACACTACACAATATTAATCCCACATGTAAATCTTCGGCATGATGATATTCAACAAATATAATATACCTATCGCTAACTAAAATGGGTATGATGCACCACATCCAGTATCCAGTGATACTTGTATATGTCAAAATGCATTGACGTAGTCGAAATTGGCGGTGATTTCGTATATAAATTATTTTCCTATATCATAATGACTTGCCTAAGAATTTATTTATAGGATCCATTTCACTAATCGTATTCAGTGTTCAATATATTTTGCTGTTTCAAAGAACTAATGCAGAAAAACTTAACTTGATACAAGCCCAGTTTTAAGCTAGTCCCCAAAACAGTCCATAAATAGCATTTCACCCCTTGTCTTAAATTTAGAACAAAACATATGTCCCCCTTATCTTCTGTGGGAGTAACAAAACACTATCAAAATTTTCAAGAAAAATCCTAACTGGTAAAAAACACGCACAATTCAAGCATTACAATCAGAACAGGAGGCCCAAGTTTGCTGGTATCACTCACCTTTCATTCATAATTTACCGTCTATTTATTGAAACTGGATGAGAAATATAGAAATATATATCAAACAATTCACTGAATTTCATAGAAATATAGTCTCCAGTTCTAAAGAGTTAACGAGAGCTGCCTATCAGATGCAAGGTATCATTTTATCAAGCACATATCTAGCTTATAATAGGATATGTCTAATGCGATGACAAATACAAACTTCAGGTGGAACACACTACGATTAGAATTCGGTCTCTGATGAGACGAGAAACCCAGCCAGTGAAAATACAGTACTATCTAAACAATATCGTAGATCGTGACCCTAATCAACTATTCCAGACGAGACTATTTAACAACTTTTACAAATATCTGATTAGACATAGTTAGATAGTTGACAAAAATACCAATCAGATATAAAGGCAAATCAAATATTATGCCTGAATTCCTGTCATAATCATAATCAGGCCAGATTTGGATGACATAAGCCTGTTTACCGAGTTTGACTAAAATCTGATCAAAACACGTCACCAGTTGATATATATATATATATATATATATATATATATATATATATATATATATATATATTAAAAATCGGATCAGAATTATGATTGTATAGCGGAAATAACTTTCCGTCAGTTATATCCATGATCACATGGATCTTTATTCATGTAAATATCATCGATGATTTTCATGATATAAGCATATATTCTGAATTTGGTCACAATCATGTCACAGTTATGGCTTATATGATGGTAACAAGCGAATCCAATGAAATGTTAGATTACATCACCAGTATCAGTGGACCTCACTCATGGTTCAACCCATCCAAGATATTCATTATCTGTCCATATTTGTTGTTTCATCAAAATCGGATAAGAAACGCCGCATAAAGAATGGCAACAATATCAGATGCATGATTACGTCATTCTTCTCAAACTTGTCCAAACTCTTGATGATATAAGCATGCAGTCAACGTTTAATAAACATCAGATGAGAAATATGACTTCCATTAGGAATAACAAGCGCAGTCACTCAGATTCGAAGTCATCCAGTTAATATGAGTGGATTTCGCTCATTTTCGAAGTCGTGCGAGATCTTGATAATTTAAATATATTGTTCAGGTGTGATGGAAACAATTAGAAGTACGACCCGTATGAATATCAACAATGTCAGCTAATCAGACGTAAGATTACTTCAATAAAATTAGTTTTTCTCACTCTTTATCGTTCCCGTCAAAGATTTTTATAATGTAAGCGTATATTTCAAGATTTATCAATTCAGATCAGAAATTTGGCTTTCATAAGGGTAATCCAGTAAGCCCATCAGACCCAAGGTACTCTTACTAATATGCGTTAATCTCTCATTATCAAATTCGTCAGAAACTTTGAAGATATACAAATATATCCAAGTTTGATCACAGTAGGAAAATGTAGCTTCCAGCAGGGTAACAAATGCGGACTATCAGATTCAATGTCGCCTCAGTATTATGCAGCTCATTATCAAATTCTTCCCAATTTTAATATAAATACATATTGCAAGTTTTGATATAAATTGGATCACAGATAAGGACTCAAGAGTGGGAACAAGCATTTATTGACGGACAGACGACGAACGATGGACGACTGACGACGAAAGGTGGACGACTGATGACGAACGACAGATGACGACGGGCACAGGGCCATTTAATAAACTCACGCTTCATTACGGCCTGGTGAACTAAAAGTCTCGTGAACATAAATTATAATTTTACACAATATCCATGACCATTTTAATATTTCCATCTTTCAGGGTTCCCAATGGTTGCAGACAACAGGCACATGGTACCAAGACTGAAATTACGTAGCAAATATACTAATGGTGCACAGTTCGTTATGTCCTTTGTATGAAAACTGAAAAGTATTGTATGATAAATGCTTCAAATCATTTAGAATTACATGCAACAAACAAAAATTCTTCATTATAGTTGAAGTTTTGATCACTGTAATAATAACAAACACGTCAGTATCATTGGCAAACCTTGTTTGTGTTTAAAATTTTAATCACCATTGGTAATACTACTACATCTACTACTACTACTACTACTAATAATAATGAGGACTTTGTATAGCGCCTAATCTTTAGAAGCTCTTAGTGCTTTACAACATCAGACAACACCTATAAGATAATAAAAAAACATATAATGATATGATTACAAAAACAAACACCATGAAATTAGAAAACATAAAAAACATGCTGATACTATTTAAGGTAGGAAACATTATTATGTCTTTACGTTTGTTCTTGCAGTCGAAATAAATGAGTTTTGAGAGTAGTCTTGAATAGGATCACTGTCTTTGTGTCCAAGTCAGATGGGCAATTCATTCCACGTTGCTGGGCCCTGGTGTGCAAAAGAATGCTGTTCATATGACTTTGTTTTCCTTGTGGGAATAATGAGTATACGATTGTCAGAAGAGGAGCGTAAGTATCTTGCTGGTGTGTACACATGGGTGACGTTGGATATGTATGTTGGACTAGAGTCCGACAGCGAAATGTAGCACAGAGAACACATTTTGTGTTTGATTCTGGATCAAATGGATATTCAGTGTAGGGTACAGAGCAGCGGTGTGTTCGTGTATGTGTGTGTGTGTGTGTGTGTGTGTGTGTGTGCTCTGATCGTGGATCGAATAGATAGCCACTGTAGGGTACAGATCAGTGGGGAGGTGTGCTCTGATTGTGGTACTCTAAGTATGATCCGAGTAGCTGTGTTCTGAACTTTTTGAAGTTTCTGGAGTAGATATTGAGATGAACCAGACAGAATTGAATTGCAATAGTCCAGTCTTGAAAGTACTAATGAACACACAAGTGTTTTAGTGGCATCAACAGAAAGATATTAGCGAACTGAGCTGATGCTGATGCGTCTCAGCTCAAGATATGCATGTTCATGACATGTTGGTGCAATGTGAGAATACTGTCCAGAGTAACACCTAGGTTTCTTACTGATTGTGTGAATTTAATGTTGGTTTGCTGATATTTATTGCTTGAGGTAAAGGATGTGAATGAGAAGTTTGTGTTGTGATCAGAATGGCCTCTGTTTTATCATCATTCATCTGCAGCTTGTTACATGTCATCCATGATTTCACATCAGAAATGCACCTCTCTACACCTAGGATGGTAGCATCAACTTCAGTTGGTTGGCTAGATTTGTATATTTGGGTGTCGTCAGCGTACACTTGGTGAGACACTGGATGACGATCTATGGCACTTGAGAGGGGCTGAGTGTATATAATGAAGAAAACAAGTCCAAGAACAGACCCTTGTGGAACACCACAACGTAGATCAACTTGGATGGAGTGTATTCCCTTTGCGGACACAATTCGTGTCCTGTTGACCAAGTAGGACTTGAACCACAGTAAGGCTGTATCATGAATGCAAAATACATGCTGGAGACGGTGAAGTAATATATCATGGTCTATTGTGTCATATGCTGCAGACAAATCAAGGAGGGTGAAGACTGTAACCTATAAATTGTTGAGTCAGAAAGGGCATAAGGGATATAACTGGAATCTTTTCTTCCCCTTGTTCGCCGGTCAGCTTTGAAACAACGTTTCTTTTTTCGTTTCTGTTTACATTTAAGTATTCATGAATGTAGTCCCAGTTCGTTTAATCTAGAGCACAATGTGATGTGGAGAGCCAAAGCAATTAATGAGGGTCCATCATATCATAAACGGTATCACGCGATGGCGGTTTGTTAAAAAACGAAGGAAGTTGTAGCAGTGGAGCAAGACAGCTGAGAAAATGTCTATTTGTTCTCGTTTCCAAAATAAGGAGATGCAGAAACACATACGAACTCAACAGCCAGTACATAATGAACACAATAACGTAGACGAAAACAGGCAACAATCATAAATATCATGAAAACGGCACACACACAAAAACATAACAGCTGTTTCAAGCCGGTTAAGGGATAGCAGCCATCTTGTTTGATACGACCTCAAGAATAAACGAAGGTAGAAAAGTTCTACTCTGCACTAACCTTTTGCGAATTCTACACTGATTATATATATATATATATATATATATATATATATATATATATATATATATATATATATATATATATATACTTTTTTATTTTATTTAATGTAATGTTATATTACTAAGGTCATTAGTTCAGAATACATCTAGATAAATAACGGAAATTCCATTAAACAGTCGATTCATCTCTCCGTGCACATTATAGATTTGCATGTATTAACCTTATTTAATTTCCATTGTGTGTTAAATTTATTTTTTTATTTTTTATTGATTATATGCTATGGGTAAAGTAAAATTGTAGAGCTGACCGTGTCCAAAGTTACTGACAGTGTTGCAAACAACATTGCTTACCTTTCTCCTACTGTAGGATAAATATCTTTGGATTATTATGTTAAAGGACATTGTGTTTACCATGTTCTTTATTATAAATAACAGGCCTTCTAAATAAAACCAAGATTTTATTTTGAAAACATTTGTAACCTTCTGTAATGAAATTGTCCATTAGGTAATATTGTTTTTTTTATTATTATAGAAAATGCTGATTTTGACCTTGGTCAGGAAGATTAGTTTAAATTCGTTCTAAAGCCTCTGCTGAAGAAACCAACACTAGACCATAACGATGTAAGGAACTACCGCCCAGTTTCTAGTCTCCCATTCACCACGAGTGTGGAAATCCACCCACTAACGGGAAGACAATCGTATTGTGAGTATTCTCATTCATCAATTGAATAAATTGACACTTCCCCAACCGTTAGAAGTTCAGTATAGGGGACATCAAAAATATTCCCTCACTCTCATTTGAATTTAGAGCAGGCACAGAGGCAGACGACCATACGTGCTTTTCTCAGTGTTACTCATCAACATACTTTCACAAATACGATCATAATCTGAAAATCAGTGGTTTGCAAAGTCCGATTCGGCATAAGAGAAAGAGGACGGTGGCTAAACAAGATGTATGGAAGTGGCAATAAAAAGGGAAGAAGGACAGGTTGAAGACAAACTTGCAGAGAATGAAATAGCATACTTGTTAAAAATACCCACCAGAGTGCGTTTCTTGCAATGAACCATTCACTGTTAGGCACTTTATGATAGAGTGTTTTGACCTGCAAACTACGCGCGATCAGTATTACAATGTGCATACTATGAAGGAACCTTTTGATACTACAAACAGCACTCGTATTATAGAGTTCCTGAAAGCGGTGAATATTTACTCTAAACTCTAGCTTTTATGCAATCACCTTGTGCAGTTTTATGCAGTATATATACGGTCCCTTTTTTAATACCTTTTCATCATTCTTCATCAACATACACCATTTACATCCCCCGTTGATCGTGAAGCTTTATTTTTCACCGTTACCATCTTATCTCTTTAATTTCAACTATTAGTTTTGTATATCGCTGGTCGATATGAGACTTTTTATAATTTTTAAAAGATTATACATATAACATTTTATTTGGCGCTAAATAGCCTAACAGTGCTGATGAGCCGTTTAAACTAAATCGATCAATCAATCAATCCTATCAAGAACATACACAAAATATTTGACTTCTACATGTAAACATGATCACGTGATCCTGTTTCGCAATTAGGCATTTCCAAAATTGCGAAATACTTAGTATTAATAGTGATGTTTATTGAGAGAGAGATCTCAGAGTCTGCGGTTTTAAACACTTGATGTCAAGTTGTTTTCTTTGTTGTGATCAATATTGAGTTTTTGAGTTATTTCTTATTTTTTCTTCAGATTTGTTTAATAAAAGATTAATTCGTTTCTCTGGAAATATTATTGTATTCATACAGAAGTCTTGAACAAGAACGTTTCTTGAAAATTGTATTTTGATTATTTTTGGATTTGATTGTTGAAACCGTAAGTATTTTGTCTTCCATTTTTAATTTTTGTAGGGAAATAAATTATTTGTTACATTTTTCAAACCTTGTTGTTTTCACTCGTTCTTGTGTTACGGTTTGTTCAAGCCTGAACACGTATCATAAGAGCATTTGGTTTTCAAATTAATCACTGAACTGACTTGTAAGATGGGATTAACTTTTTTGTGCTATTTTTGGTTGGTTTTTAGAGAGTACGTTTATAGTCTGAACCATAACATTTGCCAACAAATCTCCTAAATAAGTGTTTAAATGGTCAAAATGTAAACACGGTAGTATGCCATTGTTTAGTGCAAACATAGCAGTAAGTCATACTCTATGTTATTATTTTGTACAAACATAGGAATATGTGATTGTGTAATGCAAACACAATAGCATTTTATTGTTTAGTGCAAACATGTTAATATGTTATTGTGTTGTGAAGACATTACAGTATGTTACTGTGTAGTGCAAACATAATAGTATGTTATTGTGTAGTAACAAACATATTAGTATGTTAATGTGTAGTGCAGACATTGCAGTATGTTATTGCGTCGTAGTGCAAACATAATAGTATGTCATTGTGTAATAATAAAAATATAAGTATGTTAATGTGTAGTGCAGACATTGCAGTATGTTATTGCGTAGTGCAAACATAATAGTATTTTACTGTGTAGTAACAAACATATTAGTATGTTAATGTGTAGTGCAGACATTGCAGTATGTTATTGCGTGGTGAAAACAATATCATGCCATTGTGTAGTGCAAACGTATTAGTATGTTATACTGTATGCGATTGTCTAGTGCAAACGTAGCAATATTTTATTATGTAGTGCAAAAATGGCAACATTTTATTGTAAAGTGCAAACATAACAATATGTTATTGTGTAGCGCAAACATGTGTATGTTGATGTGTATATATACAACATTGCATTATGTTATTTTGTAGTGAAAACATAACAGTATTTCACTGTGTGGTACAAACATATAATTCTGTTATTGTACAGTATCAGATCGTGTTTTGCCTGAAACGTTCTTTGATTTTGGAAGATTGCAGCATGAACTGAACAATTTGGAACTTGGATTTTAAGGATTGTGCCTGTTTTGCCTTTATCTTTCTTTTTCATGCCTTACTTATAATTTGATTACTCTTTGTTTGAGGGTTTATGCATTTGTGGGAATTTTCGGAAATGTGTTTTGAATTCGCTATTTTTAACTTGCCTTTGCTCTGATCTATGTAGTCATGATTCCGATGGCGTGCCGCTAATTTCAATACTAAAAGACATATATACATATTTGAACATGATTTAGTTAGTGTGGTCCCATTTGGAACGCTTAATGGATTGTTTGAAAACAGAATGGTCTCGTCATTACAAGCAAATATAGCAACATATGAAATATAACACAAACTGTTAAGCTGCATTCTTGTCAAATGTACCTTTAGGACATTTGTTTTCAGTTTATTTCAACATTTTTACATAACGATTGAGTAATTCACCGGATCCAGCTGGAAGTGGCCCCCAATCACTAAGTGCGACAGGGTAATGTTCTTGTCGCACTCCTGAACTATCATCTGAAGAAAGAAAATAATTTTCCAAATTAAGACAATGTCGTAAAATATCACAATCATGACAATGTCGTGAACAATCTAAATCAAATAATAATGTCGTAACAAAATCAATGTCAATCATCACAATCTCGTGAAACTAAAAGTTTAATATAAAATAATCTTAATCATGAAATGTCTAAAATTCAATAACACGACAATATCGTGAACAAATTAATATTATGACAATGTCGTTAGACAAAATTGTAGAATCGTCTATGATTTTATGACGAAAAGAATATTTCTTGTTTGAGGTTTTAAAGGTTAAAAGCAGATTCACTGTAGATAATGAGCGTTCACTTTTATAATGAACTATAAGATTTGCCGATCCGGCTATTTAACAATAACATTGAGACTGACCAATAATTTCTATGGCGAGAAGAAACCTTGCGGTGAAATGAAAGAATTGTTTCCGATTCTACAATAATCAATATTAAATGGAAATGACAAGAAATACAGCTCCGTTAGTGCAAGAGTGTCAGTGGTTTGAAGACTTCTCTTGGTCAGCAAAAGCAGGTATAAACATGTCTATTCGACAACAAGAACTAGTAAATTTGATGCAAGAACGATGCTGTTAACGTCGGTATTATTCATACATACAGAAAAGGGCCAGTTCTACAAAATTATAAATATTTATTTTTAAAGTTCTACAGAAGATGGCGATTGTCTGCGAACAAGCAATAACTGGTGCGATCATACTATCACAAAAGTAACAGGAGAATTAAAACTGTTCCCACGTCTCAGAAACTCTAAGACAGTTTGAACATGTATACGTTTAACTCAAAATCCTTCAGATTTAGAAGAGTGGAAATGAACTTTCAAAACAATTTATACTTCGCTGTTTCAAGGTTCCAACATAAGAAAAGAAAGTAAGAGATTTTTTGTGTGAAAGATAGTCAGTCGGCTATACAAAAAACTAAGCGAATGATTATGTCCAGGGTCGAAGTCGTTATATTCCGATTCCGTGCTAAGTCTGTAGTTCATAGTACATTGCATTTGGCTTTAATATGTATGTATTTCAAATCATATATAAAACAGTTGATCACCTTAAAACCGTCTAGCAGACAACCGACGAATATTCCGGCAAGTCCTCCATGATTTGAATATTTTCCATTAAAGAATGTGGCGACGGGCGTGTATAGAGGGATTTTCTCACACACTGACATCACCTTGGTAATGAAAAATATTGTATTATATATTTAAATGTGAAATATATAGGCGTAGTGACAAAATAGTTTTCATATTTTTAAAATTCTTTTAATTTCACATGTGAAATATATATCCTGGATTGTTACAACATAAATATACCTGACCTAAGAAAACGGTAGGATTAACATGACCTAATTTTGTCACAGTACATTATGTTTGTGACATTTTGTGAACTGTTTGTCAATATATGCAAACAAAGCAAATCCGATTCGCTGCTGTCAAGGAAATAAGGGTAAATAACTTCAAAGAGACGCGTTCATCGTTGGTCAAATTATTTTCAAAGATGAATTTTCTGAAATGGAATGCAATTTCAATTTATTTTTTTTCTAGCTCGCAAGGTACTCGTTTGTTCCTCTCTAAGGTACACCTTTTGTAGGCACAAACAATCAACCGTCGCGTAGCATAATGGGAAATCATATATCCTTACATGTGAAGTTATAAAGATATAGTTTACCCACGTGAAAATATCAGTGGTTTTACTTGACCGATTAGATGTCAAACCATGGCGAGATTCCGCTAGAAGCCATATGTTTCCCCCTTAATTCCAAAGACTTCTATACAAATACTGTTGTAAACTATAAGGTTCCAACGTGTTCATTCTATAATAATTTTGCTCTAAGTAAAGCAAGAGTACATATCTCATAGCTTCCAAACTGTCTATCAACCGCACATCTGAGTGGTTTTTCTTGATTAACGTTTCGTAACGTACCCTTGGCATTCCACGCCGTAAAACTATACAACTCCCCATATAAAAGAAACCGTTTGTACTTAGCCACATTAGGCCAGTCAGATCATGGTTTGAAGCCACATTTCACCCATAAAACTGCATCACATTTACCACAAGGACAACAAATAATCCCATAATCAAACAAGTAATCTAAAGAATCTAAGAAATCCTTAAAACAGCGCTTTTAACAAATGCGCATACTCCAAAGTTATTAAAATATGGTGAGGCATCACAAGCGAGGTGAATTTAAATAAAGGGAATGGGGTGAGAGTAATTTTCGAAGAGTTAGTTTAATCTTGAAGCAATTTTGGAGTAAAACAAATCTTTCTTTTCTTACTCATTAAAATATACGATTTGTGATACCACACGATAAAATATATCCGGTATTAACGTGGGAAAAGAAAATATCGTCTATGAGCATGGTCTTCAAGATGATCAGCTTTATATGTAATAGTCTACCTTGGTACTGGTCAGCTATCTTGCAATTTAGAAATTCTAAGTTTTCTTTTCAAAACGGACCAGAAATTTTAATTTTAATACTAGCCAGAAGTTCTCGCTTTAATATGGACGATACATTGTGTTCTTAATACGGTCAATAAGTTTGTTTTTGCGAATGAAGTGATACTGCATTCAGTGCTTTATATGTTGTTTAAAAGTAGTACAAAGTTAAAAGATATACATCAAGAGGCATTACATGCTTGTGGGGGTGGAGAGAAGCCAAATTACAGAGGTACGGTTATATTCCCGAGAATATGTGCCACAATTAAATAACATCTTTTCTGATACTCAGAGGCAATATTTGTTTGTCCTTGGAGTTATTTTAAATCATAGATTGTTTCATGCAATATGGCAGAATTTGTTGCATTGCTTTCTTTCACAAAGAAAAAGAATATACGTACATGTTGTTTTCTATGTTAGAAGTGCAAATAACTTACACTTGGACCTCTTTTCCAGGAATCCAAATGACCAGAAACGTTGCACATACTTATTACCAAAGCTTCTGGTGCCATGTGATCAGACGTTTCCGGATGACAGTTTCCTGCCAACGAATTCGCTTGCTTAATTCCATGTAACAAAGTACCAATGGTAGATGCTTTCCTACATGTGTAGTGGACCAACACTATTAAAATAACAATATCGTATAAGAGATAACATAGCAAAATGGTTTAGAGTCTGTATGTCTCACCGGATAATGCTGTATCTTCCTCTGTCTTTTAGCACAAATCTTTCATTGTCATCGGTAATGTTTATATTGTGGGAAGGCTCAATGCAATGAAAAGCGAAACTAAGTTTTAATAATAGTATATATTAAACTGAAATGGAGTGTTAATACGAGTATTAAGAGTAGTAAGGTCTTCATTTATTGAACATTTATCTGAACTGATATGATAGATGCTGATGGGAAAATGGCGTGAAGCAGATACATGCATACACTAAAGGCCCCCAAAATAGTAATTTTCTTTGCTTTCTGGGTCATATTTGCTTGACCGTTATAAATGAAATGTCTTGAAGGAAATGACTGATGTAATGTAATAGTCGAGAACAGAGAGCTAATTTAGATAATATATTTCTCACTAAAATCAACGAATATCAAAATTATAATTGGGGTATTCATTGTCAGTAATATGGAAGTAGTAAATGTCAACGTTTGAGTGAACTACCCTGACCCATTCCTGTATTAATGAATCAGAGACGCCCAGTCGGTGTCTCGGTACCATGCCTTTATAATATTTTCCTTGATCGATTAACATTAAGATATTCCGAAATTGATAAGATTTTGAAATAGTACGCACTAGGAAGAGTTGGTGTTGGGCTCATGGTTTTTGGCGTGGAACCTGTATGATGCAGTGTGGTGTGAACACTCATAGGTTCTGTAATTGAATGAAAAGAAAACCAGCGTTACTATCTTTATAAAAACGAAGATTGTTTTCATCCACGAAACATATATATATATATATATATATATATATATATATATATATATATATATATATATATATATATATATATATATATATATATATATATATATATAATTACTTGTTAGATTATTTGATTCTGGGAAGTTGGTGCTGGGGATATGGTCATCAGCCCGAATGATTAGCAAATTGCCAGGAGCAAACGTCACAGAGTGCCGTGTTGTAAGAGTTTATAATAGCATGGTTTTGTTTTAGTGAGCTTAGGTCAGTGCCGCATACGTGTCCCTGACCTCAGTAGTCTCTATTACAATCTGATTTTGTGGATTGATTGTGCGAATCAATGTTCAGTACGCATGATTGGGGATTGGTTAAGTGTATAATGGAACAACTGAGAAGGGATTAATACGTGACTTGGAGGAGCCGATTGTTGTTGTTATAATGGTAAATATGGCTACAGGCGAAATGAGGCTGAAAATCGTAATTTGGCTGACCTAAAGTAGCGTAGAGAAAGCAGTTACCTGTATCTGATGTTGGCCGGCGTGAAATGCTGGCGCTATGATGAGGAAATGTGATGAGGAGAAACCATGAGGTTGACAGGCAATTGTGTTGTTTTTATATTGTTGGTCATGCATTCTATCTCTTATTTAATTAACGAGGTTTCGCACATTAAGTACACGTACCTCAGATTTGTGACCGCACTGCAGGCTGTTAATTGTTCCTGTGGGAAAGGAATCTGTGCCTCATCCCCCAGGCATGTATGTACTCAAAGATCACTGTTAATTTAGCCTCAAGGCGTTGGTCCATATAGGCCCCTAACGACCTGAATGGAAGTCTGACGTGAGTGGGAATGGACCCAACACACTTCCATGTTTTATAAATAATAATCTGTTTCACTTGATGGGATGAGTGGGAATTGTACTCACTCGCTCATGTGTTTATTTGGAAACATTTATGCGCGCATTGCTTGCTGATAATTGGTGTATGTCCGTGGCAAGGGAGGAGAAGTGCGGGACGGAAGGCTGCTGTCCGTTATTTCCAGGTTGATCTAAGGTTCCGCTGTGCAGGAATTTTTTAAATTTATGTTCAATTTGTTTAAACTGAATTTGGAAAAATATTCTGTCCTGTAATAGGTTTGTAGAACATGCAAGTATGTGTATGTGTGTGTGTGTGTGATTTGGATTTGTAACGTAGCTTTAACAATTTTACAGTCATCTCGCTACGATGTCTGTTGTGTGACAGTTTAAAGTGATGTCTAGCACTGGGGCATCGTGCCTCAGACATGTAGCATGATGTCCTACCCAGTCACATTATCCTGACACCAGGCCGACCAGTCCTATCACTAACCTCTTAATGCTGAGCGCCAAGCGAAGCACCTGTTAGTACCATTTTTGTAAGTCTTTGGTATGACTCGGCCGGGGATCGAACTCATGACGTCCCGCATCCGAGGCGGAGGCTCAGACTGAACACGCACATGGAGATATATTTTTTAAAAAATTAAAATAGTTAAATAAATAAATTAAGATTGAGGGCTATTGGATTTTATTGTTCCTGTATGTGTGGGTTTTAGGGTTGTTTGGTTTATATTGCCATGGTTTTATTGATGGAGCTAATTTTTTATTACCAGATTAAGTTTTGTTTTATTAAGATAGATATCTTTGCCGAAAGATCGGGTCTCTTTGACATGTGAAAGACATCTGATTTATTTAGTCCGTAGTTTTTAAGTTTATTAGCCTGTTTACTAACATTATTCTGGTTTGCTTTTTTATGTGTTGTAATTTTGTGTCAGGCTAATTCTATTTTAATAAGACATATGTCTTTGCCGAATTACTCGGGTCGCTGGGACGGGTCAAGGATATCTGAATTTATTTCCTTTGTTTTTTCCCCTAATTTTAGGTTTGTTAGCCCGACTGCTAGTTATGGTTGTTTTCAGATTTTTAATTAGAGTAATCGGATTTTGTATGAATATATGTTTAGTGGAGGAGGTTATGTGATATTTGGTAATTGGAGACGGGTTTGTTTGCTGAAAATTCAGGTCTCGTTATACGTGTCAAAGTCGACCGTCTTTTGCTAACTACCTGACAAGGTTGTTTGGGGCCCGTTTTATCCTATTTTTATGTTCGTTTTTTTCTAGGAGTTTTAATATATTATGGAATGCTAATTGTATGTTAGGGTTTTGCAAGTCTAGTATTTCTGAAAAGGTTTAAGGGGATCAAATTATTTTTCGTGCTTTTTGGAAATTGGTTCTTGCTATTTGTAGTTTAGTGCAATCATTAAATGCATGTTGCAGGTCTTCTACTGTGTGGCAGTGGTAACAGTTTATGTTTACAGGTTTGGGGCCTATGCATTTGCAAAAACTGCCTGTTAATTTGGTTTTACCTATCATTATTCAGTTAGTTACGTTTTGGTCAACACTGTTACATTTGGGTGGTTTAATGGACCTATTAACTGTTGCTGGGATGGATGAAGTTTCCAGCTTTATGGGTGTAAGTCCAGTGTTTCTGCCATTTTTGATTAATATAGGTTTTTATGAAGCATTGAGCTTCTGTGATGCTATATCTAAGTGTGGTTGGGTTGGGGTCTCCTATCGTACATTTTGCCACTTTATCAGCCTGTTCATTGCCAGGGATTCCTATATGTGATGGCACCAACATGAACTCAACTATTTGATCTCTTGTGGATTATTCTTTGAGCATATGGAAGGCCCCGTCACGGAACAGCTGTATTGATTTAGTGTTTCGGTTTTTAATTGAATTTATTATACAAAGGGAGTCGCTAATAATGACTGCTTTTTGGATATTTTTGTTTTTGATCCAATGAAGTGATTCAATAATTGTCCATAATTCAGTAATATATATGGGGCAATGGCCTGGTATCCTGATTCTTGTTTGGTTGTTAAATGTAGGGATTCCTATTGCAGCAGCCGTTCTGGGTGGCTCAGCTGTTTTAGACCCGTCTGTGTATATTTAAGTGAAACCAGGATAGGTGTCTTGTATGTCATTTGCGATTATTGATTTTAGTTTATTTTCTTGTTCCAATTTGTTTCCGTATTCTGTGGCCATGGTGTTTACCCTTTGTTTGGTTTTTGTCCAAGGGGTTTGGTCAGGTGGTTTGGTGTGTACTTCATGTTGTTCAAGTATTGGAAGTTGTTTCCTAAGTTCTAGGATTACTTTGCCACAAGGTATGTTTGGAACTAGTTTGTGGCTAAACGTAATGTTACATCTGCAAATGGAAATTTAGTGGGATGCGTGTATGGATGATTAGCTAATCGAATGGAGTATCTGAGTAGCATTTTTTGTCGTCTCAGTTTTAGCGGTATTTCCCCAACGAGGACTTGAAGCTCGTCCGATGTGGTGGAGGGGAGTCTGCTTGAGCAAACGATTAAAGCTTTTTTTTTAAAAAATGGCATCTAGTTTGTTTAGGAGTGGTTGTTTTGAGGAGTGTACACACTTGACAACCGTAGTCTAATTTGGATCTTACATGGGCTTTATAGATGGTAAGGAAGGTTTCTTGGTTGGATTCTCATGTGGTACCTTTGAGATTTCTTAAGAGGTTTTAAGTCTTTATTGCAGTTTGGAATAATAATGTATATATATGGTGTTCCTATGTTAGGTGGCTACCGAAATACAATCCTAGGAATGTTACAACCTTGACATATTTGATCAGTTGGTTTTGTAGATAGAGGTTAGGGTAGGCTAATTAGTTATTTCGTTTTGGGGTAAATATTATTGCTACAGTTTGCTTCTGTGACATTTTAAACCCCCATTTATCTGCCAATCTCCCTACGTTATCTAAACATTGTTGTATTTCTGTAACGAATGGTGTGCTGACGGGGTTTCCTGCTCTCCAGATGCCGCTGTCGTCGTCGAATTGTGAGATATTAAATCTAATGTAGGCTAGATTAAGGGAAAGGTCGTTAATCATAAGGCTGAGGAGTATGTCACGGAATAAGGCAAGAAAATAATTCGGTTTTGCATTAAACGAGGACAATGTATAGTTGGTTTTTGCGGACGCGTACAGAATTAACTAGAGTAGCTTAGTTTATAACCTTGAGATATAGTTACTAAATGACTATATCTCGCTGTAGGTCGCTCGTAGCGTGATGCCTATTTTTCGCGACATGCATGGGTGCTTTAGCCTTGGGTCTTGAACGTCTTGTTTTTTTATGGTACAAATAGTAAGGTTTTACTACAAGCGGTACATTATCGCTTGGATCTTGTCACGGAGTGTCGGTTTGGATCCACAAAACTATAGCCATAGGGGTGGGTGACAACTGTTAAATAATTCCCTTGTATATTTATGTTTTTGAGTGTGTTCGTGACATACATATTTTATTGTTATCGTAAATTTGATAAAGCTTCGATTAATAAAATAACCACGGTTAACAAACAATTCTGTGTTAGAATTTATTCCTTTTCACGTGTAGGACTCGGAGTAGAATGTCGCAGGTAGATTGTGGGTTTAATGTATTTGTGTTCGCTTATATAAACCATTAGGGACACTGATATAATGTAATGCACCATATGCATTTGTAGAGTAACATGTTTCATTTATTTGTAGCTGAAACTGGTGGAGTGGGAAGTGTAGGTGAATAAGACGGAAACTGGTGGGAGGTGTTGTTGCGCCAGACTGAAACTAGTGCAAGGTGTTGTTGCGCCACACTTAAGCTGGTGGAATGTGTTGTTGCGCCATACTGAAACTGGTTGAAGGTGTTGTTGTGCCAGACTGAATCTGAATGAGACTGGTGTAAGGCGTTGTTACGCCAAAATGAAACTGGAGGGATAGTAGTTTAGCCAGACGAAACTGGTTCAGGGTTAAGTTGAACATATATGAATCTGGAAAGTTGAGCCAATGTGGAATTGTGATATTATGTTTTTTGCTGTTGTTCAAAGTAGAGAATTTGACCTGGAGTGCACCCGGCGTGGGTCGGAACTGACATTTTTGTTTGTCATTTTATATAGTATATCGGTTATATGAACCGACATAATCATTATCATTGGAATTTCGGCATTGTGTTGTGATCATCTCAGTCCTCGTCATTATCATTATATACATATATACCGATATGTCTTACTTTTGTGAATGTGTGTGATGGGTGCGTGAGAGAGTAGGAAATTACATAGATTATTTCATTTATTGTTTCGTGCGATCATCTTATCATACAATACACGTCTCGTCATTCACACACATTGTTTGTGTTACTAATTTAATCCAAAGTCCACTCGGCTTCAATTATGTTACAGAGTATTGGACTGAGTACGCTCCCTTGTGGTGGTCCATTTTCAATTTGAATTCTTTGGAGAGGGTGTTTCCTATTCTGGTTATAATTTTATAGTTTTTGCTGGATGACCTTCAAACATCTACGTCTGAAGCCTTTGGCGTCACTGCGCGAAAGCACCAAGACTGGTTCGACGAACACTGTGAAGAAATACAGTCCCTGCTAGAGGAGAAACATCATCACCATTGTCCATACAACATCGACCCCAAGTCCTCTGTAAAGAAAGATGCCTTCAGCATAGTCCGCCAAGCTGTGGAGAAGAAACTACGCGAGATGCAGGATACATGGCTGATCCGAATGGCTGATGATATCCAGTCCTTTGCCGACAGACAAGACATGAGGAACTTGTATAGTGCTCTTCGTGATGTTTATGACCCAGTAACAGCAGGCGCAGGCCCACTCTTGAGCTCCGATGGCAGCACTCTCATAACCGAGATGAAGAAGATACTGGATCGCTGGGTGTAACACTTTGACGGTAACTTCAACAGACCATCTTCCATCAACGATGAAGCAATCAACCGTCTACCACAGGTGGAGATCAAATATAGGTCGGCTGACCCTCCAACAGTGCTGGAAACTCATAAGGCCATTGAGCTCCTGTCTAGTGGAAAAGCTCCAGGAGCAGACTCCGTCCTAGCTGAGATCTACAAGTCTGGTGGGCCTAAGTTAGTGGGAAGACTAACAGAGATGTTCTGTGGCATGTGGAAGATGAAACGCATACCCCAGGAATTCAAAGATGCATCCATCGTCCACCTTTACAAATGCAAAGACAGTCGCCAGTCCTGCCACAACCATAGAGGAATCTCTCAACTCTGCATCGCTGGCAAGGTCCTCGCCAGGATACTGCTGAAAAGACTCACAGAACACCTTGATCATGGCCTACTGCCAGAAAGCCAGTGTGTCTTCAGAAAGGAGAGATGCACCATCGACATGATATTTGCTGCCAGGCAGTTGCAAGAAAAATGTCTTGAACAAAATGTCCAGCTATACACCACCTTCGTGGACCTGACTAAAGCATTCGACACTGTCAGCCGGGAAGGTCTTTGGAAGATCATGGCCAAATTTGGATGTCCAGAAGTCTTCATTGAAATGGCGAGACAGTTTCATGTTGTCATGCTTGCCAGAGTTCAGGACCAGGGTAACTATTCCAAACCCTTTGCAGTTACGAATGGTGTGAAATAAGGATGCGTCTTAGCCCCCACTCTCTTCAGCCTCATGTCCTCCGCAATGTTGATGGATGCTTTCAAGGACAGCCATGTTGGAGTAGGTCTTAGATATCGTCTGGGTGGGAAGTTGTTCAACCTGAGGAGGCTCCAAGCCAAAACCAAAGTCCAAGTTGAGAACATTCGCGACCTGCTGTTTGCAGATGACTGTGCCCACAACTCCAGCACGGAGGCTGATATGCAACAGAGCATGGCCCTTTTTTCCACAGCGTTCTCCAACTTCGGACTCAGCATCTCTACCATCAAGTTCGAGGTTCTGCATCAGCCAGTTCCTGGAGAAGATTACCTGGAACCATGCATCATTGTCAATGGCCATAAGCTCGAAGATGTAGACAGGTTCAAATACCTCGGCAGCACCCTCTCACAAGCAGTCGACATAGACGATGAGGTCAACACTAGGATTGCCAAAGCCAGCATAGCATTTGGTAGACTCCGCTCAATTGTCTGGGATAGGAGAGGCATGAATCTTTCCACCAAACTCAAAGTCTTCGCAGCGGTTATTCTCCCCACCCTCCTCTATACTTGCGAGACATGGACTATGTATAGCCGCCATGTTAAAAAACTGAACCACTTCCATATGAGCTCCGTGAAACTACTGAAAATCAGATGGCAGGACAAGGTACCAAACACAGAGGTGCTCACTAAGGCCGGCATGACAAACATCCACACCATGTTGTGCAAGGCACAACTCCGATGGGCTGGCCATGTTGTCCGCATGACGGTGGAACGCATACCTAAGAAGGTCTTTTATGGAGAGGTACAACAAGGCAAAGATCTCACGGTGGTCAAAAAAGAGATACAAGGACACCCTCAAGGCTTCGCTGAAGAACCTAGGCATTGATCCTAATACCTGGGAGAGTGCCGATGCTAACCGATCTGCTTGGAGCAGTCAAGTCAACGCTGGTGCGGAAGCGTCTGAGCAGAAAAGACCGATGGACTCAGCTGAAAAACGTGATCTACGCAAATCCAGGAACATCAGTTCCGCAACCCCCGGCCAGCAACCTGCACATCCACGTCCCCACTGCAACAGACTTTTCCGGGCCCGGATCGGACTCATCAGCCATCTCCGGACCCACCCCCAGTGAATCGATGACATTAAATGGTCCTCATCGACACCGATGGACGAATATCGTCATCATAATTTTACGACCTGCTGAAAGTGTGCCATTCAGCTAAATATGCGTAAACTAATAACGAAGCTGAGTTTGACTAGGTCAAAATAATTTTTTAGGTCAGGAAAGACCGCTATGTGGTTTCCGGTTGTTTTTCTCATGGAGGTGAATGTTAGTTTAATGTCCGTTTCTAATCGTAGTATTTGGTCGGTGGTGGGATGCTTGTTACGAAAGCCATATTGGTTTTCTGATAGCAAGCAGATTTTTGCTTACGAGGTGATATTTTAATATGTTTGAGAGTATAGTTTCCATAAGTTTACATATATTATTGGTGAGGACAATGGTTGAGTAGTTTAATAATGGTTGTTGTAGTTAACGTTGCTGGGGGGATTTTTCTATATTATATACTCAATTTAATCTTTTCCAGGTGATGTTTCTTTCTTTTACCCTAACGCTATTTCACATCCGTGTAAGGTTATTCCGCTGTTTTAAGTCCGAATCTTGGATTCCTCTCTTGAAATAGGTGAAGGGTGTTTTCTGCCGTATTCCTTTGGTCTTGGAAATTTTTTGAATGTTCTTGTCGTTGCTATGTCGGAAACGGACTAGCAAGCATATTGGCCTTTTCTTGATTGGTGGTAGCCTCCAATGGTTAATAGATTTTACTTTATCGCAGACCTGTTTGGAATTTGATTTTAGGTTTAATTTAGAACAAAACGTTTGCAATGTGAGAAACATTTTTTATAGTCTGGGCGCGTTGGAATTTCCAGTTTAGGATATTAGTTGCAGAGAGGTCATTGGGAATCAGGAAAACAAGCGCCTTCTAGCAGGATTCACGATAGTGATTCGATTGATATATAAACCCCTTTGGCGTATTACAATACGTAATTCGAACGTGTCCAGGGCGTATAGTTACGAAGCTCTCTGAGCATAAAATTTGACGTTATGATTAGAATTAAAATTCGTCAAATGAGAGTATAGTAAGCAATAGTTGGACATATTCGTGTTCGTATCTCTGCAACATGTGAAGTTTGAAATATATCGATAGATATCAGTATGTTTGAGTTTCAGTTTGAGTCTACGTTTTGTGCTCAGACAGTTTCTTAACTATTAGGAACGAATATGTTATGTGCCGTGATTTACGTGCAATTTAATTTCATGTCTGTGAGTAGTGAATAGGGACACCCTAGCGTCAATGGGACTTACCATTAAAAACCACCCTGGGACACTCTAGCGTCAATGGAAATTTAACATTAACCACCCTGGAACACTCTAGCGTCTATGTAAATTTAACATGGACGAAAAAACCTGGGACAATATAGCGTCAAGGGAATTTAACATGGGAATAAATCGTGGGACTGTCTAGCGTCAAGAGGAATTTAACATATGGAAATTGAGCATGGTGGGTCTGTATAGCGTCAAGGGGAATTGAACATGGTGGGATTGTCTAGGGACAATGATGGTAGAGGGTCAAACACAACAGAGGCAGAGACATACGTACACTAGCACAAGCGTGAGATTTATATATAAAGCATTACTAAGACCTGAAATCTTGCTGGGGTGTTCAAAAATTTGCATAATTGTAATGATGCTATAAATAGCTATAATCAAGGAAATGCTCAACGACAAAATGGATGTGACTAAAAGTAACGCTAAAATGACGAAATTTTCCCAGAATTTAAAGGAAAATAAACTTATCCCCGAAAATTAAGTTACTATGGTTTAGACTAAAATGGATAAGATTAGTAACTACTTACAATATCAACTTGTGTGACGATCGTGGATAAACACCCATGTATTTATTTATGGCTATAATCAGCTAAAATTCATATGAAATCCCACTATCTATTTATAGCCTCAGCTTGAGTGACGTTCCTGTTTATGAACTCTAGCACATATTTATAGCTATAACCTGTGGAAAACCCCAAGTCCATATTTATAGTATCCAAATTTCCAGCGTCAGTGACGTCACTGTACTGGAAACTAGGGTATAAATGGCAAAAGTGTTGCAAGTGGCTGACCTGAATACGCGCTACTGTAGGTAGGTAGGTAGAATGTATTTGATAGGGATAAAGGGAGTTTTATAGGGACAAACAGAGACCAATACACACACACACACACTCACACACACACACACACACACACGCACACCACAGAGGGAAGAAGAAAAAACAAACCCAAATATACTATTCACACAGGGAAGAGGAAAAACCCAACAAATATATTCTCCAGACGTTCTTACACTAACACATACACACACACAGACACACACACAACAGATCGAAGAATAAAACCAAAATTGAAATATAGTATCCGCACAAACGTACGCTAACGCGTACAAACCCCAAATATACTATCCATAGAAACGTACGCGAACGCATGCAAACCCCAAATATACTATTCACACAACGTCGCTAACGCATACAAACCACAAATATGCTATTCACACAAAGGTACGCGAACGCATACAAACCCCAAATATACTATCCACACAACGTCTCTAACGCATACAAACCTCAAATATACTATCTACACAAACGTACGCGAACGCATACAAACCCCAAATATACTATCCACACAACGTCCCTAAAGCATACAAACCCCAAATATACTATCCACACAACGTCGCTAACGCGTACAAACCCCAAATATACTATCCACACAAAAGTACGGGAACGCATACAAACCCCAAATATACTATCCACACAACGTCGCTAACGTATATAAACCCCAAATATACTATCCATACAAACTTAAGCGAACGCATGCAAACCCCAAATATACTATCTACACAACGTCGCTAATGCATACAAACCCCAAATATACTATCCATATAAACGTACGCGAACGCATACAAACCCCAAGTATACTATCCACACAACGTCGCTAACGCGTACAAACCCCAAATATACTTTCCACACAACGTCGCTAACGCATACAAACCCCAAATATGCTATCCACACATACGTACGCGAACGCATACAATCCCCAAATATACTATCCACACAACGTCGCTAACGCGTACAAACCCCAAATATACTATCCACACAAACGTACGCGAACGCATACAAACCCCAAATATACTATCGATACAAACGTACACGAACTCATACAAACCCCAAATATAATATCCATACAACGTTGCTAACGCATACAAACCCCAAATATACTATCCACACAACGTCTCTAACGTACACAAACCCCAAATATGCTATCCACACAAAAGTACGGGAACGCATACAAACCCCAAATATACTATCCACACAACGTCGCTAACGTATATAAACCCCAAATATACTATCCATACAAACTTAAGCGAACGCATGCAAACCCCAAATATACTATCTACACAACGTCGCTAACGCATACAAACCCCAAATATGCTATCCACACATACGTACGCGAACGCATACAATCCCCAAATATACTATCCACACAACGTCGCTAACGCGTACAAACCCCAAATATATTATCCACACAACGTCGCTAACGTATACAAACCCAAATATACGATCCATACAAACTTGCGCGAACGCATACAAACCCCAAATATACTATCCACACAAACGTCGCAAACGCATACAAACCCCAAATATACTATCCACACAAAGTTGCTAACGCATACAAACCCCAAATATGCTATCCACACAAACGTACGCGAACGCATACAAACCCCAAATATACTATCCACACAACGTCGCTAACGCATGCAAACCCCAAATATACTATCCACACAAAGTTGCTAACGCATACAAACCCAAATATACTATCCACACAAACGTACGCAAACGCATATAAACCCCACATATACTATGCACACAACGTCGCTAACTCGTACAATCCCCAAATATGCTATCCACACAAACGTACACGAACGCATACAAACCCCAAATATACTTTCCACACAACGTCGCTAATGCATACAAACACCAAATATACTATCCACACAACGTCGCTAACGCGTACAAACCCCAAATATACTATCCACACAAACGTACGCGAACGAATATAAACCCCAAATATACTGTCCACACAACGTCGCTAACTCGTACAAACCCCAAATATACTATCCACACAAACGTACATGAACGTATAGACACCCCAAATATACTTTCCACACAATGTCGCTAACGCATACAAACCCCAAATATACTATTCACACTCGGGAGGAAGAAGAAAAAAACAACCAAATATACGATCTACACAACGTACGGACACACACACACACACACACACACACACACGCTCTCTTTCCTTCCCCAGGAGTAATTAAAAATCACGCGGTGCGTTATTAAACCAGTGATACATGCTCCATTAGAGCGAAAATCACTTTAATTCAAGTAAGCAAGCAAGCAAGTTCGGGTACCGTCTCTAGCACTCTTGATGACACCAACTGTCTGGGTTATTTTCTTTCTTGCAAGCCCCTATGTTCCACTTCTGTTTGGGATAATAACTTGTGATACTTCACATTTTCTAAAGTGGAAACCTTTATAAGCCGTACAAAATACAAAACTTATATGACTTTGGCTTTTGACACTTGCACAGACTCTTCACTTTATAAGTGTCACGAGAAAATTGTATATCCGATTTTTATCCTTTTCCAAAACACGCACACACTTGCAGCTTGACCAGAAATATGTACATCTTGTTTTGTGGATAAGTCACAGACAAGTCCAAGCATATATAGGTGGTTATGAACGTTAGGAATATCCCCTCCTTTTTTCAGAAATATCAAAGCTTGTATGTGCATTTTCCCTTTTCCACTCTATATTAGTGTTTAGATTTGTTCCAAAAAAAGAAAAAAGAAACGAAACAATTTTGAAGAAAAAAACAACTGAATTTTGAATTCAGGTTTCTCTCTGTTTATAATTTTTTTCAAGTTGATAGTGCATGACAGAGTACATTCGCCTACCTTTCCAAAGTGAGAGGCATTTCTTCACATGTCATTGCCTTTGTTAAATTCGCTTTCATTGGTTAGTTATCGTTAATCTTTAATTTTTTTGATGCATTTCTTTTTGATAGAAGATTTAAGGCTTTCTATTGTTGTAACGGTATTTATGTTGTTTGGTCTGTTGATGAAATTATCTATAGCAAAGTGCTTAAGATTTTTCAGTTTTTTTATTATTTCAAGCCCTACAAAGGAGACCAAGTTTGTCTTCAAAGACGATTGAAACTCTAAATTACACGGGTGTGAAGGAAAACATCGTTGTGTTTAATGTAATCATGCTTGCCGTATCTCTTTGTGTTTTAGAGGTAATATTTCTTCTTAAGTAAATGCACACATCAATAGACAGACAGATTGGGTCATCATCCTTTAGTTTCACTGTACTTTCGGTTCTTTACTTCATACAAACCCCAAATTTATTAGTTTGAAGAAAAAAAAGATAACATGCCCCTCAATATTGTAACACGTCTGTTCTGACTCTACCGATGTGAGTGTGAGTGTTTATGTTAAAATGTTTAAGTGAGATATAACAAAATGGTCAGCTTGAAAACGCGAACCAATACTGTGACGCTCTGTATTTTGATGTGGTAAGAAGAAATGGTACAACACACACAACAAGGGCTTGTAAGTTCACATTTCAGTCTGTCTGCACTGTAATGGTAACAACGCAAGAACATAGGGATTATTATGCCACACAGTCCTAGAACAAAACAATGCATCACCCGTTGTAAGCCATTTCATTGGCTATACATATTTTCTTACCGCGTTCGCTTCGAATTGACTTGAGTAGCTATTCAGACAGTGACGAGAATGGCCATGTTTTACTGGGTCTTTACGCACTACTTGAACTCATACATTTACGTTGTAGGTGTAAGCCGTCGTTCTCAGTTTTCTGGAAGTTTGTTTTTGCGTTTCTCAGATGTGATACTATTTTTTATGGACCGAACGAAAGTTCTTTTGGCGTGAATCAGGACTCGTGGTTTTGTGGCATAAATGGAGAGCATTGATTAAAGCTCAGTTATGTAGTCTTCGAAATCGCTGACACGGATTTGAACTAACACTTCAGGTTTTGTGTGAGGCGATACGGTACATCATTGCCTTTTACTTCCTCAATGAAATCGTTTCATCTTATTGCAAAATTACATTTGACTAGGTTTCATACGCAGCAGGTCCCTGTATATAGGTACAGTGTCTTAGCGTCAGAGTATTCATTCCACTCTCAAACGATCAAGAAGATGGAAGAGTCAGCACAGATCAACCTGCTGGTCAAATATTTGCTAAAAGTCATACGAAAGCATAATTCACATGCGAAAGTGGTAACAAAACTTACTCTTTTGGTCGTTGATTTGATGAGAGTCATACGAAAGTGTGTAAGTGCTAATGAAGTTTGCTATATCTGCACAGGTAAATGGGTATTTGTCTCCAGAATACCTGCTTCGTCTAAGAAAGAGAGACAAAAGTCAAGATACCTAATATCGTTGTCAGGAGAAAGGACACTGGAATTCAGAGTGCCCTACGAGAAAAGAGAAGAAACAAAAACAAGACGAAACAGAGAAGAGGGATTCAGAAGAAGAAGAAATTGAAGATGATGAAAAACTTGTGCCAGTAAAGACATGGAAATGGAAAAATTGACAATGTGAGCCGATGCGTTGGCCCTGATGTGAAATTTCATACTACCTTCTAAAAGACAATAGACCAGAAAGAAAACGTAAGTGTCTCTTGGTCTTGACATTGTATAATAAGGATGGCGTGTTTTGTTTTTACTCACACTTTATGAAATTGTGCTCTTTCACCTCTCTCTATCCCTCTGGATCATGTTTTAGTTAGAATTGAAATGGAAGGATGTTTTCCTTCACGCACGCTCTTTAGGCATGCAAGTCGGTAAACAATAGTCAGTCTATTCATCCATCATTTTGTGTCTTGATGTTTCCTAAATCACACACTGATGCCATAAAATAACGGGTTAAATGGGTTTTGTAGTGTTGGGAGTGGGGGTGGGGTGTAGGTGTTTGGCAGAGTTGGTCATTGCAGGTGAGGGCTTAGGTGCTTTCAAAAACTTTTCCAAAGGAATAACCCACAAGTTGTAGTATAAATAGATAGTGGGATTTCATATGAATTTTAGCTGATTATAGCTATAAATAGATACATGTGTGTTTATCCACGATCGTCACACAAGTTGATATTGTAAGTAGTTACTAATTTTATCCATTTTAGTCTAAACCATTGTAACCTAATTTTCGGGGATATGTTTATTTTCCTTTAAATTCTGGGAAAATTTCGTCATTTTAGCCTTACTTTTAGTCACATCCATTTTGTCGTTGAGCATTTCCTTGATTATAGCTATTTATAGCATCATTACAATTATGCAAATTTTTGAACACCCCAGCAAGATTTCAGGTCTTGGTAATGCTTTATATATAAATCTCACGCTTGTGCTAGTGTATGTATGTCTCTGTCTCTGTTGTGTTTGACCCTCTACCATCATCGTCCCTAGACAATCCCACCATGTTCAATTCCCCTTGACGCTATACAGACCCACCATGCTCAATTTCCATCTGTTAAATTCCCCTTGACGCTAGACAGTCCCACGATTTATTCCCATGTTAAATTCCCTTGACGCTATATTGTCCCAGGGTGGTTAATGTTAAATTTCCATTGACGCTAGAGTGTCCCAGGGTGGTTTTTAATGGTAAGTCCCATTGACGCTAGGGTGTCCCTATTCATTACTTCTGTGCTACTGTAAAATTCTTCAAATTTTCAACTTCAGAACAACTATAAAATGCAAATACTGTATGAAGCACCTGTGATCGGTTGAGCAAAGCTATATTGGCATGTATTGAACATGTCAATAGCCTAGTGGTCAAGGAGTATATTACACATGTATATAGCATACTGTTGTGTGTATGGTTTGGAGTTTTAACGTAGCTCAAATTGTTTTATTCATATCGCACCAATACCTGCAAGTGGGCATCATGCCGCAGACATGTAGCATCACGTGCCACCTAGTCACACGATCCTGACGCCATCCCAACCAGTCTGATCACTGCTCTAATGATGCTGAGCGCCAATCGAGGCATCTGCTATTACAATTGTTTTACTAGCAGGACGCATTGGAGATGGACGCTATAACCCCTTAAGGCCACCTGAGCAGTCTATAGCCTACGGATCCAGGCGTCTGTCAGTACAATGTGGTTATGCATCTAACCATCACGGATTCGAACCCACTCTTGATATACGTTATATCACTATGATATGAAAATTAGAGTTCCAATATCAAAAACAGGAAAAACAATAACAATAATAATAACAACAACAATAAACTTTGTTTCACATGCACATGCTTGCATTGTGATAGCTCAGGAAAACCTGTAATACATTTTGAATTATGTATTATATTATAATTTTAGGATATGCATTTCTTCCTAATGACAAACTCTATATAGTCGTGAAAATAAGTTAAACATGTATTTCTAATATCGAAGGAAATGAATGGTTGTCTGGTTTCGCTTTCTTTTCCTCATCCACTAGGTCGTAAATTAAACAAGTCAAACTATAAAGACTATATCACCAACGACATCAATAGTTCCAACAACAATACAAACAGCTTCCATTATGAGGAAATCATAAGCACAAAACATAGTTAATGACAAAAATATTAATGTTTGAGATATCTGTAATGTCACAATCAGGTGCTATTAACCATCATGATAATAATGAATTTGCACGAAACAACGCAATACACTAAATGTACCCAAACAATCAAGAAGGCGCAGTGAGTAGAGCAATAACATGATGTTCATATTTGTATATTTCTCTGTGTGTGTGTGTGTGTGTGTGTGTGTGTGTGTGTGTGTGCGTGTGTGTGTGTATGTGTGTGTGTGTCTACCATACCGTGGATACAGCTGCAACCTTGTCCGTTGGCATCAATAATTGCTGGAAGAAAATAAATCGTTGCAGGATGTAAACCTATTTTGTTCTTAGCTACCAATGACAAACTATCTTGAGACTCAATCAAACGGCTTTCTATTATCAAACTACTTTGCGATTCATCTAAACACTTTCCAGTGTCGAACTACTTTGTGATTCAGTCTAACAGCTTTTCATTGTCAAACTACTTTACATCAAGCCAGAATTATTATTGATGTTTGTAGAAATAATTTTATTCTTGCCTAAACAATTTAGACGTCAAAGCGATTTTTGTTGTGACCAGTTTGAATTGAACTGTTTACGTTTTCTTGAAAATGGATTCTAAGAGATTATTATTCCCTGGAAGTATTTGTGTTCTAAATTATTCTTGGACAAAGACAGTTATCGAAATTTTAGGAATGCATATACTGGTATATTATTTTCTGTAATTCAACAGAGAACGTTTGACGCATCAATACTACGCTCATCACAGCATACGTCATCGCCTTTCATTTGGGATTTCATCGGGAGTCGAACTCAATTGAATTAGAGCTTTTACTACCAGGACTCTATTTTTAATTCTTGGATTATATTTGGATTATTTTTCGCTTGGATTCTCAAAGCCGTAAATTATTTGATTCAGTTTTAACTTATTTTTAATGGGCACTACATTATCTGTTATATTTTAAAAAGAATGTTGTCTTCACTATTTTCTTGTTACTGTTTAAAAGATCCTAAACACGTAACAGAAAGAGAAGTAAAGGAACGAAATGGGAATTAGTCTAGTTGCATATGCTTATAATTTTTAATTTAGAATTTCTGAGGAGATATTATTTCATGTTGAAACCGTTCTTAAATTGTGTTGTTAAAAGCGAATTTAAAACAAATATATTTAGCAGCTAAACTATTCAGTTACAAGAGGCATGTATGTTTCGCTTGTAAAGTAAAGTTGTATTGATATTTTGATAATATACATTACTTACTGGTGTAATGGTTGATGATCTCCCACTGACAGTCCATGTGGTTGTCTAGAAGCGGTGGTATGTTGCCCAACTGAATGAAGGCTAAAGCAAACTCAAAACTGTTTATAATAATTATATAAATTGATTGTATCATTATTCATTATGAAATATTTTCTTATATTCTTTTATTATAGTGCATTTGCTTTATAAAATATATTACTATACTATTACAATCGCTAAAGTGAATTGCATTCCTATGGTGTTGATTCGTGTAAATTGGTGCACGGCAGGAAGTTAAATTCACCTTATTGCACCAAACAACACTATAGGATAACGTTTTCCGATGCAGAGGGTAAAGGTAGATCCATTACATAATGTTCTGTGACGCCACATACCATCAGCGAGTGGCATTAGTCCCTGTTGGAACATCTATATTCCTGTAGCCAAGTATTTATCATGCACCGAAGTGGAAATGCAGCCGGATCTAAAATGTATCCCTTTTATCAGTCAACAGGAACTCGAAAACTATTGACGTTGTCAACCAAATACTTACATGTTTCAATACAAATTTTCTTACATGTTTCACACTGACGGCAGGGTGTTGAAAGATAATACTCTCTTTACATATAATCACATGGCAAATAACAATCTTTCCAAATTGAATTCGATCATACAGAGTGTCTAACTATTGATTAGGAATAATCGGAAAGAAGGACTGACAAACAACAGTTCAAATATATTGAATATAGCGTATTAATCTCACGTCTACTTTTAAGCGGTTCACACGCTTGATCAGTGTGTAATGATGCGACCTACTTTAAAAATTTTAATGGAACTTTGAAGATATAGAAAAAATATAAATAATTTGTATTCATTTCTCATGTTGCACCAGGCTGATTAGAAGCTATCAACAATAACTAGACTTGAGGTGGACGTTTTTAAACTATCAATGCAGGAATACGTCACTGTTGTGCCAATGACGTCATTGATTAATGTGGAATTTTGTTCTCAGAAAGATAACACTTGAATCAAGATGTTTGGTTAGGTTCGGATTTTCATTATTAGTCATTGTTTTAAACAAATGTGGCACATACTTATAGATTATATAGAGTCCTGTTCATCCAGGCAAGCGAGAAGAAGAGGAGGAAGAAGAAGAACAAAGTGATATAAGCTCGAAACTTTTGACGTGGTAATACTGATTTGAGTAACAGGCATAGGGGCAGATTTATTTTCTAAATGCAAATTATAGTTTCAAAAATGTTATATTATTTCTCTTATTGATATGTTTGAATATTTTATTATGAAATATGTTATTAACGTTGATATTCTTTGTTTAAAGTGAAATGGTAACTAGTAAACAGGAAATAATATGTTTTCACTATGAAAAATCTATAGGGATTTGTTTCGAATATTCAATCAAAGTCCTTAAATTATTTCACAAATTTGCCAGTCCTTTCGTATCTAACATTTTTGAGGAATTGCATTACTTAGAGTACAAATATCATACATTTTTAAATGACATACATTTCGTCTATAGCTGTCCCTGTAGGATCATTATAATGCTTGCATTGTTTCGCAGAAAATCTTGTCCATGACTCATACGAATTAAAGAAAATGGACTATGACTTATTACTCTTTCGTTCGTATATCAAATTTGGAAGACATCTATATACTCACAATTGCATAACACCCACGCACCAAGACAGCAGCAATTCACTAACGGGAAGAAAATCCTATTCGGAGCACTCTCCCTCATGAGCTGAAAGGGTCGACACCCTCCGAACCGTTAGAAGTTCAATACCGGAGATATCAAAATAACACTCATCCTCACACTAGATTTACAGATATCCTAGAGGCAGACAAACACACAGGTTTTTCCAATGTGTTACTGGTTAGCAGAATTTCACAACGGCTTCCATAATTTAGAGACGGAAATCACTATTTTGCGAGAATTGATTAAAAAACATGAAAACGAGGACGGGAGTTTAAAATGACTTATGGAAGTGATATATTGAAGCGGCATGGAGGTGAGAAGAAAAGGACAAGTTGAAGATAAACTGCAGAGAGTGAAACTCCAGCGGAGAAAATCAATATTTACAAAATAGTACGATTTTATCCGTACTATTTAGGCCATACAAAACATGTGAATTTTAAGCAAATGCCAAACTTATTGCCACAGGTTTACGCATAATCACTAGTTTAAATCCCATGGTATCAAAACAACTATTTCGTTAGGGAATTGTTAGTTCAGAATCGTCTTTTCTGCAGATTCCTCTTATTATGAGTTAGAGAATAGTTTTGGTCTAGAAAGCAAAAGATATAATCAAAAAACACTAATAGAAACAAAACTTTGGCACAATACACTAAACCACAGAACTATATCTCCACAAATTTGGCTGTTTCAGAGGATATTTCTTTTAAGATTATAGATCGCCAATTGCTTTTCCAGTAGAAGAAAATAAAATATTCTTTGCTGTAAAATACTTGTTCCTGAATGGTAGAGATTACTTAAATAGTTGGAAGTGTCGATAAGAAGAACTTAACTAAACGTCATTACTTGGTAAGGTGACCTGTCAACATAGGCACCAGTACGAAAATTCAATTCTCTTTATCTATCGAAGATTGAATAAGTGTGGTGTTAAAAGTTCAAAAGGTTTAATGCAGTTTTAAAATCATAAGAAAACGTCACATGTCACAAACATATGGTCAAACACGTATGCACACTTGCTGAAAAATGCCGTCCCACAATAAAATCTATTCTTGCATGTAAAACATAGAATAGACATAGAATCATTTTTGCCTGAGGACATTATGTGTTTTTCAAAAAGGACATTCTGAAAATGACACAAAACTATAATATTCAGGAAGTCAAATTTACATAGTTTCTATTTCATTTACGATGATTGACAACTTCACAAGTTGTATTGACTATCCTCTACACTATTTTGGTCTGACTACCTGATGTTGTATGACGTGAACATTTATTATATTTTCCGCAATGACAATTTATATAATTTCCACAGTGTATTTTCTTTGTGTGTGCATTTTTCACACACTATGGTAATTACCTCTATCTGAATTGAATGTGTTTCAGAAAATGATCTATTGTATCTTAAACAACAATTAAAAACAGCAACCCATTGTAATTTATCTTAATGATGTTCTATGAATTTGAAAGTTCATTAGAAATAGTATTTCCTTTCCTGTGGATTTTTATCGTTTAATGCCTCCACAAGGTAACCTAAGTATAATGTACATTTTTACTCGGTGTCTTGTGAAAAGCGTATAGTCCTCTAATTCCATTGGACAACATATTTCTGATGCTAAACTATTGCAATTAATGATAGACATTGACTGTATTCAGGGTGAAGCTTTTAAATAAAAGGCATTTTAAAATCCAACTTCAGTGCCTAAATAAAGTTATCTGCATTTCACAGTAAATATTATTCCAGATTTTCAAAGTCATAAAATTCCATGATGTAAATGACTTTGTCCTCTGGTGCTTGTTATTTTCTATATTTGAATGAGAGAAAATGTAATCTAGTTCCTAGTGCAGCAAATTGATTTTTATACGAATAAAACACTCTTGAGGCACGATATCCTTTATACTGAGGGTATGTTAGTTGTTCAGATTATATGTTCGAAAACAAATCATTTAAGACGGAGAGTTTTGAGGATACCGATTGTATCACTTCCTCACTCTCTTTTTTTGTCCAGTTGTTGCTATCGAAAAAACGACCGGGGGAATCAATATCTAATCGATTTATCAGGCATTATGTCTTCGTTCTAAGATGAGAAATAATGACCCAGTTATTTATCCAAAATTTGAAAAGTATTTACCTATTATCCTATTGAAAATTGGCAATGTTGGGTCTCTATTTTCATATTACCATTCGAGAAGAGGTGACGTTACTTGGACATTCTAAGGATCACGTTTCTTTAGAATTAATTTAGCAACATGGGATTAGATTATTGAGGCATAAAAGGAATGCCTTTGTTGTTATTTTGATTAGAAAGTTTAAGTTTATCAGAAAACAAGTTATTTGATATACATTCAAATTTTAATTTTCTTCTAGAAAAAAAACACATTTCCGTTACCGTCTTAAATTATTATATGGCCATATATGTGACATGACCCATTCGATCCAGCCTTTGTCTTACAATAAGGTTTAAGCCAGTCAGGCATCAGTCAGCTAAAAATATAATATTAATGATGTTGGCATAAATGATGTAAAGAACCCAACACTCACAGTGATATTACGTTCACACATACATCTCTTTTAAATCACCAGATCATAATAGTGTACTAAAATAATTGTATCTTCTATCATTCCTTGACTAACTGATTTATAAATAACGATAATGCCGATAAGGGCACGAACACTTTATGCTGCAATTGAAAGTTCAATGTATTCACAGCTATCTAATATTCCTATGAAATAATCATCACATCAGAGAACAATATCTTATTATAGACCTTTTGTCGTAAGTCAATCGTGTTTTCAGATATTCCGTTATCCGTAAAGTGTCTCACTGAATATCAGGACTGTATATTCTTGTTTCTTTCCATTTCAGTCTTGAATAGACTGTCTTCGGAACTAATGACAGCTGACATTCCAAGTGGGTAATTAGTACAAAGGAAGCCGAGATTTACTTAAGCAGCAGACACAAATTCTTCCACTTGGTAAAACCTACGAGAATTGTTATCCAAACCTTCAATAAAGATCCTTGATTTAATGTCATTGGTCACTCCTTTCTTGCCGGCCTTCTCGGAATCAATTTCGCGACATTGTTCAGTCGAGACCGTGCACAATTAGGGTAGATGATGGTGTCAAATTGTAAAGGAATATAATAATAGTTTTTCCCACCCTTTTCTTATTGTACTTGTGTCATACTAAATGTATGTATTATATTATTACAAAGAATTAGCTGTTTTTACCTATATAGTGTGAATATAATAGACTTTCAATTTGTTTTATATCATTTGTGTTTTTATTTTGAAATGACGGCGTTTCTGTTTTACTTTGAATTTGGATCATATATTTTCATATTGTTATAATATTTAATTAATTGAAATTGGACAGACATGTATGGTCTTATTTATGAAATTAGGTGTAAATATTAAATTCCGTCACACGCAAATACCGTATTATATATTTTGTTGAGAATTAGTTCTAATTTAATAAGGTTCCCCAGAATGGTTAACGACCGTATTCATTAGACAAAGAACAATATAGAAAACATATACTAACCCGCACAAATTTTGAGAGTTTTCCATATGCTAATATCGTGACATAAAGTATAGGTTGCTGCATTTGTATAGGAACATTTGAATGACATTAGGAGTACAGTATTGATTAGCAGAAAAAAAACGAGTTCATATTTTCCCATACAAATGTAGTAACATATTTATTAGCTACTCATTAGGCTTTTCTACCTAAGGCTGAATCCTAAAATAAATTCACAACCATAGTTCAATAAACACAGTAATATTTTTCATGTGCACATATCACTGCCCATCAACCGTTAAACTTAGTTACACTCGGTATTTCGTTTAAAAAATAAATCTCGTTTGGTCTGCTTAAAATTTGCATTTAGGGTCATGTTGTGAATAAATGGACCTTGAAACAACCTTTCAGTTGAGCTTGTTTTCCAGTAGGCCCTTAATGAAGGGATTTTGTTCTAATGTCGATCCAACTTGATTCTACTTTTCTAGTTTGGATGGACTGCATTTATGATCTATGTAAATTCTAAAATGACCTTAACGGAACTACAGATGTGTTTTCGTTCTGTCATTGATAGGTGTGAAAATTGTTAAATTATTTACATGAACTTTACAAGAAGGCTCAGAAGTAAAACGTGTTTGTTCTGGAACATCACAGAACATTTAATTGTTGTGTTTAGTAAATACTCCTTTGGAATAATGTCATTTCTGTTGGACATGTAATTCAATCTTGTTTTCAAATTTAGTGACTCTACTGACTCGTAGATAGGGATTCACTGGAAGAGACGGGATAATCTTTATTATGTGGTTTTTTATTCTGGAGGAAGCGATTTATCGTCTGAACCATACAATTTGCCAATCGATGTGAACAGATATAATACATACGTGATTAAATGATCAGAATGAGATTTTCAGTATTGCATGTTATCACCTTTGCGCTCATGAATCTATCGCTGGACATATCAGATATCACTTTCAGTCTTACTCGGTGGTAACATTCTTTTGTGACTCAGTGAACTCATCCGCAATGTCAATATTATCTTCTCTAAGTTCATTTGGACCAACGAAAGAACGTGCTTAGTTCATCCACAGATGAATCCAACAAAAAGAAAGCTCCGGTTTTTGCTACACGAGCTTACGTTGTTTGTTTATTATAAAACTAGTTTCTAGCACACGATGTTATTTTTAGACACACGTGTCTTTTAGTATGAAGCAGGACAGTATTAAGAAATGCATCATGATTATGACAATGTTAATGGAAATACCAATTAGTATATAATAAGGTTTGTTATGTTTTGAGGTTACGTAACATACACGTGAGCGAAAAGAAACATATATGTACCGATCATTACATTCTTAAAATATATTTTAATATTTTAGAACGATACCTATTGCTTGTTTCTCCAAAACATTCGTTCAAGAAAGTTAATATTTTATAAGGAATACCGTCCCCCACACGTGTGTCTGAAAATGCGATTGAATGGAAAATGAAAAAACACAAATCCACACTTCCAGATGCCCTAGAGAAAGTCTAGATTTAAATAAATGAAAACATATAGAAAACATTCAAGAATTATATTAAGGCGAAAGTAAGTATTATTCATACACGTGTTTAAGAACATCTGGCATTGCCTCCCATTACACTACCTTCATAATGTAATTAGAGTAGCCAGACGAAATCATTACGAATTTTGAGAAGAAATGGGCAAAAATTTATCTGAGTGTAAGTAAATATTATCAAACTTTAATTTGATATCATGCTACATTTATATTTGGCATTTCCCACGGAACATGTGTGAGCCATTTTGGAAACTTGATTAAAGCATGAGAGAGAGAGAGAGAGAGAGAGAGAGAGAGAGAGAGAGAGAGATCGTTTACCTCTATCATGTGTTAAACAGGGTCCAACACGAATGTTGTTCCCGAACAGATGGGCATAGACATCTGAAGATAATACATACAATGAGGTCATATCTTATTTTATGTGAGCACATGTTAGTGTCAGATGTTCAGCAGCACAGTGCATCAACGACAACACTAGGTTATGAGACTGATGATGATCATGATGACATGTTAGTGTGAAGTTCACTCTGCTTATTTTAAAGACAACTAACAACATAGCTATATTATTTAGAACTGGAAAAATCTTAAACTTGTTCTGTATACGAAAACATCTCACGAAACTGCACACAAATACTGTGACTTCATTCATATACTTTATGTAAAATTATGTGCAAGTAAGGGAATAGTTACTTTCTTAGTAAAAGTATCCACTATGCATTGATATAATGTTTATTTTAAAGACCTTCGTCTACCTTGCAATATAAGAATCGTTTGTTTGTTGTCCTGCAGATACCTGCATGCACAGGTAATTTGATATACCTTATTTTCATGCACTGAAGACTAGACAAACGGAAGAGGGACATACCAGGATGTCCAATTTAATATTCAACGTTCTCTATGAAAACAGGAGAAGAAAACTAAAAAACCACTCAAAGTATATCAAAGCGATAACTCTGTAAGAAGTGGTACAAATATACTTATCATCAAATTAATCAGAAACCTTATTCTGGCGAAGCTTCACAGTTAATTCGGTTGGAATCTGACAAAATATTGTTAATGCCAACCTATTCACAAGTAATTCGCATGCGCTTTCTGGCTTGCGATGAGCTGGAAATATATACAATGTTCTTAAAGTACTGTCACCATTTATTCGATCTCTTTTAAAGATGAAATTTCTTCGTGAATTTGAAATAAAACAAAAGGATCGAATGAAGGTTTACATGAGTTTGAGAGTTGTTATTTAAGTCAATCAGGGACAATAAATGATATAAATACGCATATAGTTTAACTAATCTGAACTCTTGCTGAGACGAAGTTTCACTGCAAGTTCTTTCCATATCAAAGAAAACGTACAGATGCTAGAATGTTCGCAATGTTTTCCATTAGCTATGGCAATGGTATGATATAAAGGGCCAGAACTAGAAGAAATATATGTTAAACAACTATTAAGATAAAGCTTCACTGTACTGTTGGTTTTAATCTATTTATAAATGTAAGCATACAACGCTTACAAGGTTATGCACTAGCAATGCCTATGCTGCGAGGACCAAGGCCCATAACTCTGACAAATACTTGCGCAAGCGTACTGATCACTGACTTCGTCCATGCTCTAGTCAAGATGAGGTTTCAGTGCAAATTTAGTTAAAATTATATTAGGATAAATTTTGAGGACAGAATGTTTCCAAGGTTATGCATTAGCAATTCCAATGCTAAGACCATAAAGGGCTACAAACGTGAGAAATATGTTTCGAATCTGCGCAATATAATCCTCGTCGGATTTACTATTTAGAGGAAGCTATATTTGTCTTTTTTGAAATCTAATAATAAATGTCTATGTTATAGAGTTGATAAAGGTGAACGGATAGACTGAAAGGTGTAGGGGTAAAAGCTCCTAGAGAAATATATAATAGCTTTCTGATGATTTTATCTGGATAATTGGAAAATACCAGTTATTCATATGTCTGTGACTGTTTTAAAAGTTGTTTATACGATTTTAAAACCCAGAGAGAGAGAGAGAGAGAGAGAGAGGGAGATGGAGAGAGAGAGAGAGAGAGAGAGAGAGAGAGAGAGAGAGATGGAGAGAGAGAGAGAGAGAAAGAGAGAGAGAGAGAGAAGTACTATCAAACTGTGGATTTAGATTTCTACATGACGACGGATCTGAAATGAAAAATGACTTCTTTTTATTTTAACCCTCTCTTGTGAAGGTGAAGTTTTTAATGTTATGTGTACATAGAATATCAAGGTACATGTTTTTTATCTTTTCTTCTGGACAGAGAAATCATAATTGTCTTAGACGTTTTACATTCAGTCATCCGAAGAGATCTGATGAGTAATACAAAGTCGTTAACAGGAACCTTAGCATATGTATGCAGAAATAGCCCGGAAAGAACATATTCATTTTAACTTATAAACTCTTAGAGGCTCTGAGCAAATATATGCCACTTTCGTGATAATAAGCGTACATTGTTTAAATGAAATCAATGATTCATACTAGCGAACGCTTCATTATATTCAAATATCGTTAGATTCAATTTTGATAAAATAAACTCTTCATTCAGAAAGAGAGTACAATGTACATGATTTACATACGGATTCTCGCACAACAGAGACTGTGGCTGATACAAAGTCCAAAGTACATTTGAAGAGATAAAGGTTCACTGTGCAAATTATTGTTGATTTAGTAAAGGTGAAGATGGTTCATAAATATCTGTTTGCATTAGCAACGTAATAAAAGTATCGATTCTAACGTCTGTTTTACAAATGCATTCATAAGTTCTGACGGAAAGAGGCTACGTTTTAGTCCCTGAGGTGGGAGTCTGTATAAAGAAGGTGTTATTTATATGAAGACATACAATATCATGATTCCGTTTATCAGGTAAAAGCGTCTCTCACAGCACATCTATCAATACACCATTGGGACTCATCCATTGATTCAGGGCCCCATTTAAGTGGCTAAAGCGATTTCTGTCAGTGTAACTTAGTTCAATTCTCATCAGTGTAGATTTTCTATTGGTCAGATTCTATCATTATGCAAATTCGCAATGTCAAATAATGTGTTCTTCATAGACCTACATACAAGATTGTAAATATTACATCCGAATGTTTTAAATACCATTCCTTATAATAAAGATGCATTGCTGATAAAATGGTACACTGAGTTAGCTACCATTAAGTACCATAATCAGGAATCACTGTAACACATGAACACAAATTAGTAAAGCTAATCCTAACTTACTGTTTTGGTATCTTTCATGATGGTAGACAACATGCCCCGTACAGGTACATCTCTTGGAGTGATGCGAGTTGAAATATGCTATAATAAATATAAGAATTACATCTGCATCTCCCTGTATCAAGCCAATAATATTTTAACAGTGCCGCTAAAACGAACAATCCAAACCACACTGTATGTATGTATGTATGTATGTACGTATGTATGTATATATATATATATATATATATATATATATATATATATATATATATATATATATATATATATATATATATATATATATATATATATTTAAATGTAAACAAACAATAAAATACCGACAGTAGTTAGTAACAGCATTACCCCTGCTACTGTTGCTACTACTAGTACTACTACTATGGTTGACAATAGCACAACCTTTTTTAAAATAAGAAAACCGTGTACAGCTACCTAGGAATAAGGACGTAACATTTATCAAGATTTAAAGGTTTTAACAACCACTGGAACACGAAGCTCATCCTTTTATGTGTGACTGCTTTACATGCATGCCAGAAGCAGTACTTTGCAGCAAAATGTCATACATCTTCATTCACGAAATTGCCAGGGAAACGGTCTTCATAATTAAATGCGAAAATATTTTCCAATAATTCAAATTGCGTGACAACACTGTTTACATCTCTGCTAAGAATCAACTAGAATTTTGACAGAAGAAATGCAGGAAGACGAGCTGTATTACGGAATATGGACATTGCTCTAATGTTCTAATGATTATATATTTATTAATGATATTAAGGTTAAGGCCTGAATACAGCTTTCTTAATCAGTGTATTTGAATCTTTTAAAGCACGTATATTTCCCAAAATATAATTTGTAAGTTAAAATGGTATACAAAAAGTTAACCGTATCAGATTATTCCATCATAGATTGAACGGAGAGAGGTGCAAATTCATTCAACTAGAAATTACAAGAGAACATTTACATTACATATTTGTCTTAATCCTGTCTTTCAATGTGCATGAACAATACTGAAAACTAAAACTAGCGTGGTATTAACAACATTGCAAACATAATAATCTGAGCATTAGTTAGTTGCTTGGCTCTAGTGTCAGCGGATGGGGATTCCTCACTAATATAACTGCATAGCTGACGAAACATATTTGGAAGCTTTGGCCTTCATGGGGCTTAGAAAAGACATTTAGTTGTTCAATAGTTTTTGAATCCCACCCCCACCCCCCAATGAGGGTCCAGAGGACGTCTAGTTTGTCAGTTGATTGTTGCATCTTTGGACATTATGGATACCGCCGATGACGAAATGCGGTCATTAGCTGTTGAGTTAGTAGTCATTTCCCAGAGACCATGTGGTCACGTTTAAGAGGTTTGTGCATACGTTTCAAGTGGTTGGTAATTGTTCCGGTGCTACTTCAATTGAAATGGAAAATAAAAGCATCTTAATACATAGTCTATATCAAGCTTTCCGTTTAATAATTTTAAGCTGGAGACATTCCGCCATTATTACTTTCAGCCATTTTCAATAAGACCCGGGTTCACATTTACGACTTTTGAAAATTGAAATATTATTTAAAGTTTATACAAGTTTACCCGAGAGGGTGAAAGAAACAAGCATAAGAGCGCTGCTGGCATGTTGGTGGCAGATGGAATCTTTCTCAAATCACTGAAACTCTTGTGATATACGTTTCGATACAGATATGAACATATACATCTAAGTACACACACGAGTAGCTCTCTTTCTGCAAAGTGGACATAAAGATGAATATCTTTATGGCTGAATATCTTCATGTTTCTGCGAAATTTGTTGCAAGTAAAATGGTCTGCCGTTTCCAAGGTTTAAGATAAACCGGTTCTTCACTATACTTTATTGTTATCCTAAGATAAAACTTGCGATAGAAAACGTCATTACCATTGTGTACGCTAAATATTAGGCGTACAAATAATAATAATGACGATGATGATAATGATGATGAGATTATATTTACTTTTCAATTTTCCAATCACATCGTGCATACAACCTGGCCCATGTTCCGGAGATCGCTCGTGCAGAACCCGAAGTATATGAAACACTGCAATATATATATATATATATATATATATATATATATATATATATATATATATATATATATATATATATATATATATATATATATATATATATATATATATTTGGCAACGCATTTAAGGTGAATAAAGGCAATGGTTAGATTAACAGAGTGAAATTACAAAAGCAAATGTTTCCTGAGATTTAAAGAAAGTGTCAGAACTTATTTTATAGATGTCTTCTTAAAGTTAACAGCAATTATTTTAGAGACAAATATATTGTGAACACTATTGTTTTAGTTCTCGTCTTGCCAGAATTGTAGAAAGTATGTTTATCTAATGAATAGAGATGCAAGTATCTATGTATCTATGTATGTATGTATATATATATATATATATATATATATATATATATATATATATATATATATATATATATATATATATATATATATATATACTGAGAGAGAGAGAGAGAGAGAGATTGAATGTACCTGTTTCTATGGAATAACACTCCAGATTATTTTCTAAATGAAGGAGGGCTGGAAGAGAAATATGTCTGCTTTTGTTCGATTATTGCTAAGAATTAATGTTTATTAAGAAACTGACATGAAATGGTGTCCAATAAATTATATTACAGTTAGATCTAGAAGCGTTTAATAGGAAATATACTTCAAATGGATATACCACAAAACATAAAAGTCTTTAGTTAAAAGGAAACAAGTCTTGCTAATTTCTGTGATGAAAATGTTCTAAAACTAGGGAAAACTCATAGATACAACGAATACAATATACATTTATTGTGTTTATACTCCCTAAAGGATGACGTACCTTGCTGAGAAAGACAGTACATCGATATCCAGCAAAGGACACTTCGCCTCACCCCACTAACCCAATTGGAGGTCACCAAAGGAGAGACGTCGTTCATAGGAAGCCTCCGCAATAATATATATTTTGTCTACTTTTCAAAATATATTTGTATTCATTTTGTTGAAATACAAGTGTATCATCTATATTTTAATGGAACTGACTCTTTTATAATAAATCAATTTCCTGCTTGCTTGAATAATGTACAAGAAGATTTTTCAGTCAAGAAATCTTTTAGTAAAGAAAATTTATATTCTTTTTGCTGTTTCGAATTTAACCTGATTGCCAGTCATATTTCAGATTTCTGCCGTTCTGTTTATTGGCCTTGCAGTCCTGACACCAAAATTGATTGATTTTCGTAAAGAAACTGATCTTTCAGGATCTAAATAAAGATGTCTTAAACATTATTCTTTTGTTAGCTTCTGTTAATCAATTAAAAAAATAATGTTATTTATTTCTGAGGAAGGTTACGTATAAATGATTAATTATATTCCGGTTTTTATACCTTTTCCTTTGACCTGTGGCTATTATTTTAACATTTGAAAATGCCCTTCTCAATTCTAACAATATCTGAGGGAAACCGGTCTACCTATTATGGTGCATGTATCCTGATTTCTTGACAGAGTCCGGTTTGCTTTTCTTACGTGAAACTGGTCATGATGTCGTACCGATTGAGTCAGTTGCATTCACGACTACAACTCACAATGGCTAGTATCTCCAGACGTGAGTCAAGCTACAGTGATAGCGAATTATCTCTTCGGTTTTATGTTGTATCGGACGTTAACTAGAGGTTTCATTTGATTTCAACGCAAATCTTTGTCACCAGTTTGGTGTTACAATTGCATTACGGAAAAGACTAAGGTGAGCGATTGAACTCACTGAATGGAAACAAATGCTCATGAAAATATAAGGATACATTAGCAGCCATGTATGCCAGGGATATGTTATCTGAAGATCAAAATTGGGAAAGTTTCTGTTTAAAAATAATATTAAGCTTATTGGCTTTATAACCAGGCTCATGCTCACAGAAGAAGTTTAAATTTAGGTAAGAAGCTATGGTGGTGTTTTTTCAATGTTGACGTCTTGTCGTCTATTTCTATCTTCAAAATTTGAGTTTTAGTGTCCTATGATTTGAAATAATTTTTTTTTAAGCGCCAGTAGTTCATAGTATTTACAAAAATGTTGAAGGATGTATACATTGTGTTTTTTTTTAAACCCATAAAAGTTTGCGTCTTATATCAAAGCTAATTCGGGTTTTTCAAAGGCATGCTGAAAGCGAATGATCCAGGAATTCCTCAGCTCCTACTAACCCCCAAAAATGAGCGTTATTTGCCTAGGGTTTAATTATAAGATTAAATGGTGGACGATTATATATCAGTGAGACAAGGATCTTGACAAAAACAATTTGCAGAGTTACATCTTGGTGAAAGAGTTGCAATATGGCTGAGGGTAATATGTTAGTGGGGTAGAAGTTTTTAAAATTAATACAATCGTGTGGAAAGTCACATCTTGGTAGCATCGGAAACACGATATTGTCTTGATATACTATAAAGTGCGAACAAGGAAAGGAGAGGAGATTTTGATGCGATTATAGAAAACTGTTTTATTCGTGTAGAAAGTGTACATACAACGTTGAATATTGGCATTGCTATTTTTGTTAATGGCTAATAACGCTACGTTCTAAACTGGTATATATGGTAATGACACAACGTTCTGCTATTGTAGCACGTATGCTGTAAAGAATATATGTATGTTTCATTAAAAGGCAGCTAGGATTAATGCGTTCTCATTAAATGGAAGGAAACCTATAATTGTTCTTTACATCATGGTGTGTCCTCTACATCTTGCAGTTTACTACTATTCGTAATCTTTTTGCAAAATGTGTACAAAGATCTTTTTATGAGGTTCAGTTTTCATTATAAATTGATTATAATAAAATATACGTTTGACAGTTAAATTTCACAACTGTTTAAAATAAACAACTACCAACATTTTAAAGCCAGCCTCATGAAAATGAACGTGAGTATGTGGAAATGGGCCAAATGAAAAAAAGGATGTAATTAAACACCTAACGACATTTACAGTTGACCGGAGTCAGTCTTATGTTGTATTTATAATTTTGTCTGACCATAAGATTCATTTTATTCCTCCGATCTCAATACCTTTCTTCAAGCCTTATGTGTCTGCTGTACCACTATCATAGATTCAGACCACATAACTAAGTGTGTGAGAGAGAGACAGAGAGACAGAGAGAGAGAGAGAGGATGAATTCGTGTAACTTGTTTTCTTCAAAAAGAAAATAAAGCTATACACACATACATACAAACACATACACATACACATACACACACACACAGACACACATATATATATCTGTCTACAGGCAGCTGTGTATTGACCTAGTGAATGACCGTAATTTGTTATCTAAATTACTTTCAATCTGTAATGATCAATATATATTTGTATGTCTACATATGGTTTTACATATACTTTCCCGTAAACTATGCATATTTGTCAGTGTGTCATGTTTTGTTACTGACCGTTGTATTCCGTATAACTTTCACAGCCTGCAAAATGCCCAACACTGGACTGCGTAGTATGATTGGACCCATAAAAATGATGGGTGCCCTAGAAGATGAAATTAGAAACAAAGTTAGTTGTGAATGCAAGCAATAGTCATTATACTCGATTTTACAAGTAATTACTTTATTATCAAGTATCAATGAGGAACACTAAGAATGTTGGCAACATAGTTTGAATTGACTTTGATCTTTAAACAATTTATTTATAAAAGCTGGCTTACGGTATATATGAAAAGAAAAAAAAGTATTAAAAACCATTTCATGCAATATTCATATTGTCCCAAAAAACAGAACCAAAATCACATGAAACAGAAGATGTCAAGGAAAACAAAAACTGCCAAAAGATCGCATTTAACAGTCTAATGATAGAGTGCTACGACTACATGGTTTTAAATTAAGTAACAAAAAAGAACGAAAACCACCTATGTTGATAAAAGTCAATAAATAATTTGTTTCCATCAAAAACAAAATGAAAATTAAAAGGAACAGCAGTATTGTGAATTAAATCCGAAATAGTACTGAACGTTTTATGACAAGTCCAAATGTATTAAGTTCCAATTGAATTCCAGTGGTAATTCTAATAAGTTCCAATGTTGAATGTGTGTATGTTCCTATGTTCCCGAGCTTGGTAATGTTCTAATGGCCTGATTTATGATGATGTGCTAGAGTCTTAAAATTAATCAGTTTGCTTTTTACAATTTATTTGAAACTTTAATTTGGCTTTAAATTTCGTTTTATAATTAAAATTGAATGCAATGTATCAAAATGTTTATATTTCAAAAGTTATTTAATATTTAAGTTTCATGCCTTGCTTTACAGTAAATGTCTGATTGCATCGAAGAATTCCTATAATAAATTCAAATTTGGCATCTCAAGAGCACTTGACCCAAAACTTGTACCCTGTGGAACACCAACAGCGCACATTTCCTCACAACTTGTGTGCTATCCTATTCAAAAAGACTTCACGAGTAAAGTTGCAAATAAAATAGTTTGACCACAATTGGCCACAATACAAATTGGCATGAAAGGACTCAGCTCACAATTAGTACTTTTGGTTCACAGTGATTTTATATGTGAACGTATTTCAGATTAACGTACATAGAGCAGCAGGGAAGTTTAACAGACCATCGTGAACAGACAAAATAAAGCTTCCTACGCGAACATTCTCCGTAGAAGCCTCGGATTTCACTTTTACAGCCTTCTACGGAAGCTAATTTTCATGCATTTCAGACCAAGTGCATCGGGTGGTCGCGCCGGTGATTTAGTAAATATAGCGTCCAGGACAGGAAAAATAAATGAAGGGAATAATATTTTGTGTTAATTTTTTTGTTGCATGGTTGGGCTGCTTTTACCGATTTTACGTCGCATTAAAATGATATATTTGAAAATAATATGAGTCAGAAAACTAGCACAGTTGGAGAGCCTCATTCTGCCAGATTAGCGCGAGAGCAATTAGCGGCACTAAAGAAACTTATTCCGGCAAAACAATTATTTAAGAAAAATGTCCGAACACACGAAGACACAGAATTCGGAATTGCCGAGGTATCGTCAAAATGGTTAAAACCAGTTACCGAAACAACCGAGCGAGTCGTATATGGTGAGAAAAGAGACAAGGATATCATGAAAAGTGGAATTTTTCCCATGTTGAAAGGTATTGAGGAACAATCACGAGTATTACCGGAGCGATTAGCAATACTAGCACAACAACGCAGGCAACCTGCAATTGTTTATAAAATAAGTAAAGAACTGGAGTAGGAAAACCTAGAGTAGGAAAAGGGAAGTTTAATATCGAGGATTTAAGAGAAAATTTCACCGAGGCGGGATGGGAAATAATATCACAGCCGCTCTCGACGCTGTATAGTAATATAGATCAATTTGGTAAATTTGCGGAAAATTATTTTGATGGTCGAGGAGAATATCTGACTGAAATAGGAAAAAAAAGATACACAAACCGTAAAATTTGGTATAGTATGTTATATAAAGTTTACACGGGAAAACCACAGTCGAGAGAAACGGATCCATTTTACAGAAGATTTTTAACAGCCGCAAAGGATACATATAATTATAATGCGCAACAAGCGAAGGAAGAAAAGCAGCGGGTAAAAGAAGAAAAGCAACAAGCGAAAGAAAGAAGACAACAGGAGAAGGAAGAAAAAGCTAAAACTTCACGGAAGAGAGAAACAAAATTAAAAGAAGATATTCAACCACAGGAGGAAGAAATTCAACCACAGGAATTGGGAGAAGATATTCAACCACAAGAATTAGGGGCCAGACCAAAAGTAAGAAGTCAACCTCAGGAACCAATAGATCAACCTAGTGACGAAAAAGTTCAAATGGTAACTGAAGAATACCCACCCCCCCAAGATCGAAAATTTACTAAGGAAGAAATTGCATCTTTACACAAAACACCTGAAACTCATGTAACTGCCGATTATTATTTTAAAGAAGATAGTATTGATTTTCTCAAAGACGATTATGCTAGATTGATAGTTGCTGCGGATCCTTCTCCGATAAATAGATCAGTGTATCTGAAAAAGAAATTTAATAAGTTCTCACCGGCAATATGGCCGGCGATGGTTTATTTTGCTAGTTTAAGAAAGCATATAAATGAATTTGATCACGGATATCTTAATTTTTTAAAGGAGGTCGAAGAATATAAGGAAAGAGAAGAAAGAAAAAAATCACTAAGCCCAAAGACAGGAAGCGGATATACCATTTGCCCTGACAGCGTCGTCAACGATGTGTCTCGCCTCGAAATATTAATCGGAGGAAAACGAGCCGGAAATAACTCTCGTGAAATAATCAACGAGGCCTCAGATATTTGTCAGCGATTATTCCGCGGTGGCGTCATCGATTCCTACATTTACAAGGAACTCGTCGATGAACTCATCGATTAAAACAACACAATTGAAATAACATGATTGTTCACAAACATCAGCGCAGACCTAGACAGGTCCGCATAGTTAACTCTCGATTGCCTGTATACAAATACATTCACGGCAATGGACTCGGTGACATCGTTAAAAGCATCGTCACGCGAGTAGTCCCTAAAATCGGACCCACAGTTAAGCAATTCGCGTCAAAAGCAATAGGAAAGATTGGGGAGACTGTCATTTCTGGTATTGGTAATTTGGCCACTAAAGGCTTCGATGCTGTCAAAAGCAAAATATCAAATTTAATGCGTAAAAAACAACCCGTCAAATTACCTAGTACCAGCGAAATGCCCCCCGAAGTCAGTAAAGCTATAAACGACGCAGCAAATAAAAAAATAAATGACCTAGCACAGGAAGTCGCGAATACAAGTTTCATATCAGGCAGCGGTCTTCGTTTTAGATGAAATTCTTATTAATAAATGTTCGCACAAGTGTCAAATGAAGTGTTCGACATGGACGAGCCTGTAGGTAGAGATACATCCGTGCGAGATTTCCAGTATTTCTCATACGATGCAGTTGAACCAAATACTGGAAATCGCTTGGAAATTCAAGTTCACGATACAACAAGATATTTTCTTCCATCTGAGGCGTATATTGAAGTTACCGGGGAAGTTATTAAAACGGATAATACCGCCTATGCAGCAGATTTTAGGGTCGGATTTGTTAACAACGGCATTATGGCATTATTCAAAAACGCCACTTACATGATCGACGGAAGAGAGATTGAGTCAATTACTAATGATGTTGACTTAGCAACAACGATAATAGGCCTAGCTAGATACTCGGATGATTTTACTAGATCAGCTGGCCCTAGTATGATGTTCGCCAAAGATAATTCTAATAACGCTGATCATAACCAGTATACCGTCAGGAGACCGAGAAATCACGCTAATAATGCTGACGCTGACGCCGAAGATATGATTATTAATACTAATCCTGATTATAATCTCGGATTTGCCACGCGAAAACTTATGCTAGAAGGAGGTCGCAGAAGATTCTCTTGTGCTATTCCGTTATCCCATATATTCGGATTTTGTAGGCATTTCAGGAAAATTATCTACGGAGCGAAACATACCGTAACGTTTGTCAGAAAAGGAAATAGCGATGATGCTATCTGGCGACAATGTACTATTGATCCCGCTACTAATTTGCCACATGCCAATGATGCCGCGAATAATGGCGGCCAGGTAAAATTACTCAAATTTACCTTGTGGATGCCAGCGATAACCCCATCAATAATCGAAGAAGAAAAATTATTGTCATTTATGAACCAAGGCGGTAAATCTGTCATGTCATGGCTGACAACAACAACAGATTCCACAAATACCGATATTGATGGTGATTTTACCTGGCGTATTGCATCGCAGCAAGGTACCTCTGCACCTAGGCATATCTTTATCGCTTTTTTGCACACGCGAAGGTATCATCAAATGTACAGCCACATGATATTTGATAGTATACACGCAACAAATGTGTCTCTGAGAGTAAATGGCCAACAAGAACCATCCGAGGAAATATCGATTGATTTTGCCAATTATTCAACGGCCCGCGCGTATCATCGCTTGCTAAGTTTTATGGGTCGCGATCAAAATATCGATACCGGATTGCAAATATCGCAGCTGGATTTTAATAAATTTTATCCTATCTATTAATTTTTCCTGGAGCATCTCGATTTGGTAAAGCAATCTGTCGTTGATATCCATTTCAAAGCCAGAATTCGCACGGGAAATAATTTATATAAAGCAGTTGCGGTGATTCTCAGCGATAGAACAATGATCTTGGAGGGAATCAGCGGAAGAATGAGAATTATAGACGCTCCTGTCGAGAAAATGTAACAAAATCGAAGATTTCTAAATTTAGATTAAACGATTATTAATATGCCATACGAACACGTCAGCGTAACTCTGACCCCGGGTCAGATGAAAAAACTCCAAACAGCAACAGCAAAGCGATGCGGTACGAAATTAACCCTGAAAAATGATCAAATTCAGGGCGGTCCTAACAAACTGTCGCTAACTAAAAATCAACGTGAACGATTCACCAAAGCAAAATCAGCGAATTCCGGCGTTCATGTGAATCTTAGTATAGGTGCCATCAGGGATATGGTCAAAATGGGCGGAATTTTCCCTCTGCTAGCCGCTATTCCCGCGTTAATAGCAGGTGCAAAAGCGTTAGGGTTAGGTGCGGTTGGAGCCGCAGGTGCTAAATTAGCGCATAAAGTAATGGGAGGGCGATACGGTAAAAAAAAGGGAAGCGGCCTCTATCTAAGACGACCTCCCATGTACGGATCCGGCCTTTATCTAAGACGACCCCCGTACGGATCCGGTCTGAAATTAGCCTACCAGCCTCAAATTTAGATTTATTCAACGAAGCAAAGAATAAAAAAATAAAATTTTTCAGAGGCGTATTTATGCGGGATCAACTACCAGAAAAACCGAACCCTACCGAGACAGGAATAATAAATCTCGATTCAAATACTGGACCTGGCACACATTGGGTCGCCTACGCGATTAATCCACGCGAAGTTGTTTATTTTGACTCGTACGGACTAGCGCCACCAAAAGAATTCGTCAATTACGTGTCAAAGTTAAATATTCCAATTTGGTATTCGACACTTCCGACGCAGACGTTAATGGATCCACCGATATGCGGTCCTGAATCAATTAACGTCCTCGATGCAATTTCAAAATCATCCGATCCGTATCACAAGATCGTATTTAAATACGCCGTAGATAAATATCATGGTTGATATTTACGGTAGATTTATCTACAGGAAGAAGGAAGCAGAAGTGACTGACGTCGATCTATCAAAATTTGCAACCAAGAGTGATATTAATAATCTTCTATCGCTGTCAGAGGTAGATCCTGGCGAAGTTGCTGTTTTTCAGAGCCGCGAAGGAAGATTACAAACCAGCAACGTGAAAATAACCGATATAATCAAGCGAGACGAATATAATGATCATATCAGTCAATTTACTCGTCAATCGGAGATGGTATTAAAATCTATAGCTGATATTACCGATATTATCACGGAGTTTCCACCCAAGGCCGATATCGCGAATATGAAACAAAAAAATAACGAGCTATCAGCAACGTTGCTCCTAAAGGCTGATAAGACATTACACGATGATCTTCAGGACAAAGTATCAAAAAGATTTAACAATCTAACTCGGGATCTTAAAAAACTCGAGGAGGCATCAAATAAACTCAGCAAAAAAATCGAGGAAGATATAAAAAAATTCATCGATACCTCCTCCGCTACACACAACGATCTCAGCGAGAAAATAAGAAAAATCAACGATGAAATTACCAAAATAAATACCGCAATGGGCCAGAAAATCGATAAAACATCAATCGACGATTTCGACAAAAAAATCAGCGAGGAAATTAATAAACTCAGCGATGTTGTTGCTCCCGAATTTACCAAGGGGTTTAACGCGATACGTGAATCGATAGATGAGAAAACGAAAAAAATCAACGAGGATATTGCTAAAATTAACAAGGAAACTTCCGAGATACGTCAAATCGCGGGTCAGAAAATCGATCAAGCATCAATCGACGATCTCGACGAGAAAACGAAAAAAATCAACGAGAATATTGCCAAAATTAACGATGAAATTAACGTGGTACGTGATTTGGCGCGTCAAAAGTTAGATATAATCCCGTATAGAGTGAAAATTGAGGATTTGGAAACATATCATCGCGAAACAACCACAAAAATTAACGATATTAACACAAAAATATCGTCAGTGAATCTTCCAAAATTGGCGCGTTTTCACGTGCCAGATCAGGTGGTAACAAAAAATCTTCCCTGCCATGTGCCATTTGTGTTTAGGACATACAATTATACTTGGAAACCTGGAGAAGGTTTTACTTTCACCGCGCCAATTACTGGCGTATATCGAGTATATATTATCTCCGAGATAAAATTTAAGGTACAACCAGGACAGAATCGTAAAATCCATGAATTTTACCCTGGATTTTTTATTATTTCGCTAAGTGAAGATAGCTATACAGTATTCGAACTAGAATCACCAGATAGAACCAACATAGGACCGGTGAATTATTTTGTAATTTTCGAATATTTATCGGGATTGGCCAAAGTTGGTAATCCGTAATTGTTAGATACTAATAAATGACCGCATCGGATTACCGTTACAATCAGGCGCGTTCATGGCAGGATTCGCTAAAAAAACTCCTCGACGAGTATCAGGTAAAAATAAAGAAATATCAGCGCAGATTAGTTGCCATCGATGTTGCTGTGTACGCAGCGAGTGCAGTAGTCGCCGGTGCGGCAATAATCTTATCCGCGGTAACAACAATCGCGCCAATCGTAGCAATGATAATAATCTCGTCGACAACAACAATCGCTGGTGTTCTCAATATCATCGCGAAAAAAATATCCTCGTGCACGAATGAGAAATTGTCTCTATACACGAGTAAACTATCCCAGGTCAACGAGGCGTATTCGAAATTATCATCGTTGCTTTCTGAGAGTCTCAACGACGGCGTTATATCCGATATGGAATTTTCCGTGATGGTAAATATCTACTCCGAGATTGAACAAATGAATATCAATAATGTCGGAACTAACTCAAATCGTGACAAACACGACACCGCCGATAACGACACTGATATCGGCAAGCTCAACCAGGCCAGAATTTAGTATCGATTTTCCAATACCAATTAGCGTCAAGGAAATTGCGCTGTCACAGTTACGCGTCTATAACAGCTGACCCAATGTTAGGTCGAAATCATTCGGTAGATTATCGTCGAATAATTCGCTTGTTTTTGCCAATAAAAACCGCCTCGATGGAACTCCCGATTGGATCGTCGTTGGCATACCAACAGGCAGTTACGAAATTGAGCAACTAGATAAGGAACTTACCAGTAGAATATCAAATATAACCGGCGATGCTACTCCAGGAATAAAAATATCCTCGCACGATCCAACATTGTCGTCGATAATCGAGGTAAAATCGCCATATATCGTTGATATTTACCAGTCATCGATTAGGACAGTTCTAGGTTGGCCCGAAATCGCACCTCTGGCAAAACCAGAAAAACCAGATTTTATTATTCCAGGTTGGCACGAAGAAGCTCCTCCAGAACTACCGGAGCCAAAAAAATCAGATTTTACCACCGACGAAGGATGGTACGGAAATATCAAACACAAGCCTCTGATCCACAGCGCCATCAACCTCATGAATAACCACAAATTTAACCTGGTAATGTTCGCTTTTACTTTTAGGGACGAAAGAATTCTCTCGTGGTTGCCTCTTCCTAAAATTCCCCCCGGTGTGAAAATCTTCGACGCTACCAATATTAACAGGATAATAGCCCCCATAGACGGTATCTTGGTAAGAAGAACCCTCGACGAATTTATTCAAGAACATAAATTACAATTAAATTTATTGCGGGAATCCTTTCATGAATGCATCTTAAATAAATCAGGTTCATGCAGCGAAATTATCGAACGCGTGAAGATTTTAAATCAACTCGCGAATGATGTTGAATATTATCACGGTATGTTCATTCGGGCGATGATCGACGATATATCAATTGCCGATTATGTTCTTCCTATTAGCAAATTCGAGTTGATCAAAAATTCAGGAGAAAAACAAAAAATTCATGAGAGTATTTGGATTAACCGAGGAAACGCTACTAAATTTCAAATTTCCCGATTATGATGTTGATGAAATGAGAAAATCCGTCACTGATACCATCGATGATTTATTTCCGAAATTACATGCCGCGTGGACTAAAAAAATACAATCAGAATCGATTCTCAAACATAATAATGATCCTGCCGGGCAAGGGCGGCATATCTCGCCGGGTATCGTTAACATAACGGAGGTTATCGCGATTTATCTTCACGCGGATGTCGTCGAAGGTAGCTACAACGTGGATTCGTCTGTGTCAGAGCAGGCACAGCAGGGATTTATCTTATATTCGTTTTCACCTAGCGCATCTCCGGGTTTTTTGATAATAAAAGAGCCAGTAAATCCGTTTTACCTGCGATGCCACAATCGATTATTGTCGAGGATAAATTTCAAACTAACAGATCAAAATGGACATTTGCTTGATATACGCGGAGAAACACTGAGTATCAATTTGTTGGTGAGATCGTAAATCTGTCCGCCAAAGAAAAATGGCCAAAAAAATAAATAAAAACCAGGAAATTTTTCAAAATTAGTAAATTTCTTAATTTTGATGGGGTAAATACCCGTCAAATTGAGTAATTTATATAATTTCGTAAATCCGTTGGGGTAAATACCCGTCAAATTGAGTAATTTATATAATTTAGCAAATCCGCTGGGGTAAATGGTAGTCAGAAATAAGAAAATTGTACAATTTCAGTAAATAAATTATTTCGGTAAATAATAAAAAAACATTAATAAAAATCAGAGAAATTAAGAAATTTGTGTAATTTTATGTTTTTGATGGGGTAAATGCCCGTCAAATTGAGCAATTTATATAATTTCGTAAATCTGCTGGGGTAAATACCCGTTAAATTGAGTAATTTATATAATTTAGCAAATCCGCTGGGGTAAATGGTAGTCAGAAATAAGAAAATTGTACAATTTCAGTAAAATATTAAAAAAAAATAATAAAATCAGAAATTTTTTTTTTTTTTTGTGGTAAGAATCAAGAATCTTCAGAATCTTCAAAATCTTCGATTCCAATTTTGATAATATCTGAAATCTTCAGAATCTTCAGAATCTTTAGAATCTTTAGAATCTTTAGAATCTTCGAATCCAATTCCAATTCTAGAATCAGAAATCGAGGATTCCTTGACTCTAGAATCAGAAATCGAGGATTCCTTGACTCTAGAATCAGAAATCGAGGATTCCTTGATTCTGCTTTCATCAACCAGCTTTTTCAACTGCCTGACACGCGAGCTTGTAATTTTTCTTGACTCATACTCGTCGGACAATCTCGACCTAACTTTTTCTACCAGCGTCGATAATTTAACGAAATCCTCGATTTGATTATAGCTGACGGTCGCAAGTGATTGATACATCGCAATCTGGATTTTCTTTATGAATTTGTATTCTGATGGTAGCGTGTACCTGTACTCGAGCTTTCCTTGGACAATCGTCTCAAATTCGGACCGGATTTTACCCGCGTCCAAATCTGAGGATAAATTTATGTTTTTATTTTTTAAATTCTCGATGGCCTCGATGATGTTGTTTACGTTTTCTTCGTCCATTATATAATTTTTGTAATATTCAATTAATTTTTAGAAATCTTCGTTTTCACTTTCTGAGTCTGATATTATCGGAATATAGTAAAATTCGATCCACTCGCCAAATAGATATGAGAATGTTGCATTTTGAATTTTTTCTGCCACTCGCCACACCGAGACTATATTAATACCGAAGTATCTTGCAGCGGCCCTCATCGATGTAAATGCAAGTTCCTCGCTTGTTTCTTTATTTATTGATTTAACCGCCTTAGCTATTCGCGGTCCGCCGGTATTGCCGGATCTGCAATTTTCACTCTGAGTTACTGCTCGAAGATTAAATAATTTATTATTAGCTTTATTTCCATCGATATGATCGATAACGAGACCGATTTCTATTGGTCCGTTGAAAACCTCGAATACAAATCTGTGATTACAATAGCTTGTACATCTTCGTTTTTTGTTTTTGTTGATGGTAAATCTGAGATATCCAAATCTATCAACTTTACCAAGACGATTCTTTGTTTTAATATGCCTGACGATACCATCCGATGATGCCTCGTATCCCATGATCGTAGGATGAGATTTAAACTCGCATGTCATTGTTGTTTCTGGAGTTGCTGATTTTGGATTCATATATAATAATTATATGTCTAAATCGTTATTTGCCTTGAATCGATTAATATAATCTTCTTCACATGTTATAACCGACGAGGATCTTTTTTCATAATACCGACGCAATTCTCGATAATTTTTTCCTCCGCAGGCTAAACACAATCGAGTTTTTCCTCGCGTGCCAACTTGACAAACTAAGCAACGTTGTGGTCCTTTACTACCACGCCGAATCGCGTGTATATGAGCGCCGCAATAATCGCCTATGCAGGATTTATCACAGAAATTTGTTGAACCGATTAGTATCCATTTGCAATGCATTATTATAATTTAAACATTTGTCTAAAATATAATCATGGATGCATTTGATCTTGATGAGGCAGAATATATTATACCTGAAGTTGATCGGGCCAAGAGAGAATTTTTCGACGATGGAGCGATTCACACTTGGTCGACTTGGAAAACGAATTCCATCGATGCTACGATGAATCTGGAACGAGCCAAGAAAATAATCGAGCACATAAAAACCGAACACAAAGAAGAGCGATTTATCTTTGGAATAAAATTTATCGCACAAATGCCCGACGATACTTGGATTATTCGTGATAAACGAGATCCAGTGCGTGGCGGTAAGAAAAATGTTATTCTCGATAAAAATTCTAAGCCCGGATTGTTATTGGGAATCGACGGTCCTTATTATGCCAGGGCGTATCCATCCAGTGCAGTCGTTTATGGAATTTATCGGCTAAATAACAACCCTGACGTGAAAAATCTACCCGCGATGAAAGAATCGCCGATGATAAATTGTGTGGCTGAGCGCGTAATCGAACATATGAAAAACGCTCGACGTGGATCTGGTCTGACCCAGTTGAGGTTGGATAAAATTATCGCGTGGGCGAAGACCGTCGCTGATGGTGCATCGGTGGATGATGTGGCTGCGTTGAGCAAAAAACTTAAATTTCCTATTACGGTGAAAACACTATCGGGAGAAATATTATATTCATCGCCATATAGATCCCGAGGAGCGCCAATCGAGATTGTCGATCACAATTCCCACGCGTGGTCGCAATCGGTGATGATATTTCCACGAGATCGTATTGTTAAATTTTATCCTATAGATGCCGCAAAAGATAATTCCGATGCTATGTTTAGATTTATCAAAAAATTAAGCGCATCTGATCCAATATCGATATGGTTATTCTCGAGCGAAGAAAGATACGATCAATTTATTCTGCCATGCGGCGATATTTACCGGGATGAAATATTACACGAGTCGATGAAAAATCTCGCGGTGAAATATTCGTCGAATCCCGATCAATTACTGACAAATTGCTTTACAATTCCGTCTGTGGCCGCTCACGCCGCTAGACAGAAAAACTCGTGGAAACCTACAAGGAACGAATTCCTCGCTGATATTCAACTTAGCTGTATCGAATACGGCCATGGCGGATTGTGGAATACCAAATACAATTTCGAAGATATGATCTCCGTTGACATGAGCGCGTGTTATCCTGGAAGTTTCCTCGGATATGGCGATTGTGCAGATTATTTTGCTAAATTCGGCCATCCTACCAGCGAGATGATAAGAGTAGCGATTAACGGGCCGTTACCTGATTTTGCCATAACCGGATTCGCTTGTGTTACGTCATTCGAGTTTGCTGAAAATTTGCATAAAATTTGCTATATTTGGTTTGGTAGGCATTTCTCTCAGCGCCGTTGGGTTCCTACGGTGTTGTTGAGATATATGCTAGATTCGTCGATGTTAGTATCGTTGACAGTGAGCGAGGCGATTATATCCTACAGAAAACAAACTAATGTGTGGTTGCCGACGGACTGTGACAACGCAAAAGATACAGGAAGAAAAATAATTGGTAAATTTACTCAAGGTGGATCTGTTGATCATAAACACCGGCACGCTAGATTATTTATCAACGACGCCGAGATGGATTTTATAATCGCCGATACGGTATCACGAGGAATATTTTGTAATAGAGAGAATATTATGATTGATGGAGCAAAGTTAGGTACCGTGATTAGCTACCTTGACGGAGAATCAGCGCAATATACGCATTTACGATCATCGATGCTCGCTTATGTAAGTATAAATTTACTCTCGATGATAAATAAATTTTCTGATATCGCGGTAAGAGTCGCGACGGATTCATTTTATATCGATAAAAAATACCAGTGCAGGCTGGAAAATTTAATCACCGATGGTAGTTCATGGGGAACCTGGAGGATAAAAAACGAAGATATTTTAGATTATTGCGAAGATGCCGATGTTGAAGATTGTGATAAATTTCATCGAGATAAATTTGAAGATTTTTCCAAAGCCGCATCTGCATTTGACCCAATTTCACGCAGTAAAATCGTTTACCTAAATGGACCTGGCGGTAGCGGTAAAACAACGCGAGCAATAAATTTATTTGCAAATTCTGACATGATTGTGTTGACTCCGACTCACAGATTAGCGCGAGAAATAAAGCAGCGCGGAGTTAATTCTTGCACGTATCACAGTTATTTCAAATACAGCGGTGGATCATGGGATTCGGCTCGCATGGGAAATAAATATATCAATAAGATTATAATATTTGATGAGATTTGCACAGTGAATTTGGATATATTAAAATCGATCTTGACTTGGCTGGAAGGGAAAAATACCGCCGTGATAATGTGCGGAGATCACGGCCAACCTGATCCTATCGATGGTGAATCGCCTCACGAATGGCTCAGAAACTTCGTTGATTATTATGAAGAAATCGACGCCGATTATAGATCGACTGATATTTTACTAACCGAATTCAAAAAATTAATTCGATTACAACCTAACAAGATTCAGTGTGACGTTATGAGAAGAATAATCGACGAGACTCCGATGAGCGATTTTCTAAATTTGTGGCGTCCCGATCATTTGATCGTTGCTAGTAGGAAAATTATTCGTGATATTATTCAGGAAATGTTATTCAAGCTGCATTGCGAGAAATTTCCAACGCTGCAGGTACCATTATGTTACAGGCCCGCTAATACCAGGAAACAAAATATTAATATTATTTTGCCATGCGGAGAGGAAAAGATTTTGGTCTTGAATGATATTATCTTTGTTGATATTATTCTTGTCAATGACGCGATAAATGCAGAAAAATCACCGTGGAAACTAGGATACGCAACAACGATACACTCATCGCAGGGATTGACCGTAGATGGCCAAGTTTGGATCGTCGATGATAGAATTTCCTGGTCAAATTTAGTGTATTTAGCCGTGTCGAGAGTAAGAAAATTATCTCAACTAGGACGAATTCGAGTAAATCACATAAGTGACGCTGGCGGTAGTTGAGTATCTTCGGGTACTATTTGTAATTCTTCTTTGGTAAATCCGCGTTGTGGCGCTAACGAATCTAGGATATAAATAGCTGGTCTTCCTGACGATCTTGTTACGGCGGATATTTTATGTGTTGTAACGCTCCAGGTTGGGTCGGTTGCTCTTTTTCTGCCTCCTTCGGCCTCGCCTTCCTTATACAAATACCTGACTGTGACACTACCTAGTACAGGCTGAATCGTGGAATCTCGCTTCAAAGGTATATTCGATTTTGTAATTGCAATTGCAGGTTTCATTGCTATTGTTCGAGTTACTTCGTTATTTAACGCGTTAATCACATGAGGCAATCTTGATACCCAATCGTGAGATCGATTATTCTGAATAAATTCACGCGCGTACTGGTATCCGAATAATCGTTCTGCAAGCGTTTTATTGAATCTTTCGACGATAGCTTGATTGTGATGAACACCTACAATACCGCGACGGATTTTAACATTATTTTTATTCATTAATGAAGTAACCGCGCCAAGAAATTCTCGACCTGGATCAACCTGAAGAAGATTTGGCCATGTCAACGGGGATCGTGAATAAATTTCGCTAAATGCCTTGGCAATTTCTGTTGCTGTTTTATTCGATAACGGCTCCGCTTCTTTATACCTACTAGCGATATCAACGACTGTCAAAACATATTTGTATGTGACTCCGTCGACGGTATCGTAAGGAAGAAACATAAGATCAGCCTGATGGACCTCATTAGGGACACTGACGGTGAAACTTGCATATGGTATTTTCTTAGGCGGAGGAAGATATATTTGCCAAATTGCCTGTTTCGATAACCACGATTCAGCGGTGGATTGTTTTACTTTAGCGGCTTTAGCGAGTTTGGCAATTGCTGATTTTCCTCGCCAGAATCCTCGCGGAGAATAATATATCTGCTCCATTATTATTTACCAGCGCCGAGTACTAATTTACCTTTCATTGCGCCTTTTATCAACCAAGTTGCCAATTTTTCTTTGAAACTTTTGTCAGGAATCGCGTTTAGTGCGTGAATTAGCCTGATATCAGCGAGATGCCTTTGTTGTAAATCCCCGCTGCGATACGCGAGATCGTGGTAGTAACAAGCGCTATCGATGGCGTTTACTGGATCTTCACCTTGCTTTGGTTGGTTATTATCGTCGAGTCTTATATCGAGTCTTGTTCCGGGTCCGCAGTAATTGTACCCTGGTAGATGCTTCTCTCCGGGATATTTCGCCCAGGGCAGCCCAGGTAGATTTTTCATGGAGGCGGCAATGTCTCCTCCGGTTCTTCTAGTTTTTTTTTTACGAATCTGAACTTGCGTGTCTTGCAAACTTTGCATTCTCCTGCAATTGCGTTTCTGTTATTGCGTGTAACGATTTCGGTTGGATTTAACGTAGCTGTGTGCGTGCGGCACTTAACACAATATAGATCCATGTATTCTAGTAACATGAATGTAATTGATTTTTCAGCCACGAAGCGACGCGAGCAAATAAAACACAACGCGGTATTACCAAATTCGATTAGAATGATAATTATTGGCCCGTCGGGATCTGGCAAGACGCAGTTGTTGCTAAATTTGATTATGCGATGGCTGAAATGGGATAAATTGTATTTGGTTGCACCGTCCGTTGACGATCAGCGCTGTTATCAAGTGCTAAAGGAATTCAGCGACAATACCGACGAAGGCACAATCGAATTCATCACAGACATCAATGAAGCTCCATCCGTGGAAAATTTAGACGGCGATGTTAATAATCTTGTTGTATTCGATGATGTTATGCTGGACAAGCAAACCAACCCGGCTAGGATATTCTCGCGTGGCAGACACAAGAACACCGATGTGATTTACGTGACACAGCGGTATACGCAGATTCCCAAGGTGATCAGGGACAATTGTAATATTTTATCGGTATTCAACGGCGTAGACACGCACACGCTGAGAAATATTCATCAGACCTGGTGTAACGGCGACATGGACATAAACAAATTCAAAAATTTGTTTAGCCGCGCTCAGGCAACACCGCACGGTTTCATCACGATAAATCTTCATGATCCACGAAGTCGGTATCGAATCGGTCTCGATCAAATTTATTCATGAAAAAGCAGCCCAACCATGCAACAAAAAAATTAACACAAAAATACTATCCCGAAGAATTCTTCTTCATTTATTTTTCCTGTCCTGGACGCTATATTTACTAACACACCGGCGCGACCACCCGATGCACTTGGTCTGAAATGCATGAAAATTAGCTTCCGTAGAAGGCTGTAAAAGTGAAATCCGAGGCTTCTACGGAGAATGTTCGCGTAGGAAGCTTTATTTTGTCTGTTCACGATGGTCTGTTAAACTTCCCTGCTGCTTACATAGTGGAGAGCTCAGTACTGAGAAGGGCATGGGGTGCTTATATAGAACAATATAACTGTTGTGTGAGCTCGTTAGTCTTTCGTTTACATATATCAATGTATTTTTATCAAATTGTTTCATAGATCCTGACTAATGCCCTGAAATAATTAAATTTTTTGAAAAGAAATATTTCTTAAGAAAATCCAGTGATAGGCAGCTACAACACTTGAACGAAAAAGGCTGATCCATCCATTGATACAATGGAGTATTGCTGAGTTTTCTGTTTTCGTTAGATTAAGTATTGTCAGGATGGTAGGACTAAAATGAATGCGATCAAGGGTCTGGAAGACATTTCACTTTTCTCATTTTTCATTGTTGCTTCCAGTCTGCTCCCGCATTTGTAGACTTTGTGTTGAATAGCCTATTCATTGTTCCAAATGTTTCGAAATTCTACATTCACAGTTTGGTAATGCATACAGTATAGTAACTGAAGTTACTCTCTGTACATCCATCGTTAGAGATGTTATTTTGTTTTTAAATCAAGGTCTTGTCACAAAATACTACAATAGATACTATTGTTGCTTATGTCACACACTTACTATTAGCATAGTATGATCCCTTTGCCTCATATAGTGCTAAAACGTATTCCTGGCACACACTCCTGCTGAAAATATTACTGTCTTTCGGTTTGTGTTGTGTAACACTTGTAAATTAAATATAGTAGTATGTGTAACACTTGTATTAGGATATGAAATATTTATGAATGTTCTTAGTAATATTAATATTCTCTTTCTAGCTGGTATAAGAGAACGACACTGGCACACTGACAGTATAAACTATTACAATGGTTTTATTAGAATGTTTAGAACAAAGGTTTTATAACACTTTGGGGTGGATGATTTGAATGTTAGGTGCTTGTGAAGCAGAACCATCGCAAGCACACATAAACACACACACGTACGCACATGGGAATGTTACAGCACAAAGTACCCATCAAATATGAAACTGAAAAATCGGGATGCAGTAGAAAAACAAGCACAAGAACCAGCTGCAGAAAATGTCGGTAAAACAAAACATAAAGTGATGTATAAGGCAACGCGAACACTACATTTTAGACTGATAGTGAGCTTTTAGAATGTTCCAGGTGTGCGGAAGAAACCAACTATACCATAAAGATTCATGCACACCCTGAACAGATCACAAAAACCAAAGTGGAAATAGAGTGTAAATGAAAATATTAGAATTTGAATCTACCCTACATTTTCCTATTCATATTTGTATTATACTTTTGTTTCAACATGCAATGAAATTTCTGTATGCAATGGTTCCATCGCATATATACATAAATATGCAATACTTATATGGTTATAAAACGATAAAATACCCTTTCGATCGTCCTGAATCTAGTTGCTTCGTAAAGCAATTTCTACAACAATTACATCCGTTGCTCCTGGTCTCCATTTCGTTTGGTGATTGTATAATACCCAGGTTTCGGCATTCTTTTACCTCCATTTATTGCAGTGTTAAGTTGTCAATATTATGACAGTACGGGCTACACTAGAATAAAACCCACCCAACCACAACCAAGAAAGTGATCCGTCCTATATTTAATTCTATAGGAGTCCCAGAAATCGTCTGGCTCTATATTAATAGATAATAATAATGGTACAGAAAAGTCACTGAGAAGAAATGGTACTATTTATAGATTTCAAGTGTGCCAGAAATAGTATCGTACAAGTGCAAAAGAGATCCCAATGATTTCAATTTACAGGTGAATCACACGTATATTTGCACCCTATACGAGGAAAACGACCTTACTTTTCTCATACTTTACTATGAACAAAGATTAAATATTGTACTGTTCTTAATCTACAAGAAATATAGATTAACTCCCGATACGTATTGTTTATATAGATTTAGCTACATTATAAATTATGTTCATATAGAATTAACAACAAAATGTTATTGAATTAAGAACATTATACATTATGGTTAGATAGAATTAGATTAGCCCCCTTATAAATTATATTTATATACTTGTGAGATCACACTATGAAGAAGACAAGAAACCACATGCAACATCATTGCATCTTTGTCCTTGGGATCAGAATCGCAAGGGCTATATCAACTCTTGGAGTGTGGGTCTGAGGTAAATGATGTAACTTTCTTGCAAGTTTACACAATTGAAAGTAATTTAGGTAACAAATATTTACTACCTGGCTTAGGAATAATCTCCTTCCACGCTCATCTGTTAACAAAATCAGAAGGTATTAATGATGTGGTATTACAAGTGTAAGCATTTACAAGTAAATTCAATTCCCATTTATGTTGAATCACGTTTTATAACCAAGTTATTCAAGTCATAAACGAAACACTCTGCTTGTTGGGGTAGGTGGGAACGTGAGCTGGTAGTCGTGGTGTTGTCAGCAGCTTAGAAATGAACCAAAAGAACCTCTTGTGTTGGCATTTATCAGGAGGTTCAATCACTATGTATACTAAGAAATTTTAAATCTACAATGTCGAAATCACAGCACAACACATTGTTTGTTAAGTGAACACGTTCATAAAATCATGTGTGTGTGTGTGTGTGTGTGTGTGTCTGTGTGTGTTTTGAGATTAGGATTTTAAAGTAGCTTTAAATAAGTTTCAGTCATATCGCTACGATATCAGCAGTGTGGCAATGTATTGTGATATCTAGGTCTATGGCATCATGCTGCAGACATGTGGCATGATGTCCCACCCAGTCGCATTATCCTGACACCAGGCTGACCAGTCTTAACACTGACCTCTTAATGCTGAGGCAGCTGTAAGTACCATTATATAAGTCTTTGGTATGACTTGGCCTGGATTCGAACCCGAGACGAACCTCATCTGACCAGCGACTGGATACTTTAGTTTTCGTTTACATTTAATTACTCTCTATCTATCTGTCTGTCTGTCTGTCTCTCTCTCTTTATATATATATATATATATATATATATATATATATATATATATATATATATATATATATATATATATATATCACCTGCTGCATAAATCAACACGAAATATACATTGAAAGCCCACAGAAGTCCAAATTCTGGAAGAAAGGAAAGGTAATAAGGTAATGTATAAGGAAAAACAACTATTCCTTTTATTTTTTGTTCTCGCTAAATATAAAGCACTTTCTAAAGTGGCATCGGTTTATAGTGTTGACGTTGAAAATAATTTTGGTTGTTAGTATTTATGATGATAGTAAGTCAAACTTTTAAAACCATCTCTCTCCCTTCCGCACACCCTCACGCACGCACGCACACACACACACACAAACACACACACATATTTAAACGGTAATATTCTGTTTTTTTTGACGTTATATTTACCGTATGTATGATATATTATATATGTATATATATATTATCTTAAATAATAGGCTTAGTAATAACGGCTATAGGTAAGTGTCAAATGATATCCAAATATATAGCTTCCTACCTTAATAATGAATCAGTCAAACAGGCAGTGTCAACATCTTACTTGGATACTTAAAATGCACTATTGTAGTTTTTATAGTATTGTTGAATAATGTTCCTTATCCTTCTGTGAAATATTTTATCCAGCAGAAAGTCATTTGTGCATGGCTTTAAGTAAAACAGAAAATATAGACGCTTACTATAATAGGTTACTTTGTTCTGGTGAAGATTCAAATTTTATAATAACAAGTTGGATTATGTAGACTATTTAAAGTTAATCATCCTTTGTAATTCCTTTAGCGTACGGCATTTAGAAAAGGACTGAATAAGTTCGAATGAAATGACGACAGGTGTCACGACCAAGATCGCAAAGCAAGCGGGATTCAAAACACTGTTATATGCACAAACATACTGGAATACTATTTTCGTTTAGAAATTCACACTATATACATGAAAACATTACATAAATTGACATTTATATACCACAGATTAAGGAGTTAATCTTTTGATTCTACATTGTAAGTATCGATACAAGAATATACGAAAGAAATATAGAAAGGATAACACCAACATAATCAGAGTATACACTTCTTCCCCCTCCCTACCCCCACCCCGAAAGACTTTTTTTACATGTAAGTTCATATGTACAAAAATGAGACATTACCTTTTGCGTATTGCGCCATGTTGAGACACTAGTGATAATGCCGCAATCGCATAACCGTTATCATGTCCTAGGTTTAAATATAGATTTATGACTGATAACGCCGTCACGGAACTGTATCAATGACACAGATCGGCTGGGACCGTGTACCTTCACATTACTAATTCGATCTGTAAAATATCATGAATTCTAAAAATATATGATACCTTTAGATGAATTAAAATAATTTTGTGTGGTGCCATAGCCAGTATGAGGTCGTCAGCTTCCATATTGGATTTCAGCTGATACATAAGTCCTCGTAAATGTGGGTAATAATAGTTGCGGGGCAAATGGAATAAAGTGTCTTACCTAATGAGACACCCTTGTAGCAAAGCCTCACACAAGTTGGTAATTTAGACCCCGATAAATTGGAGTCACGTGTTGTCAGAATAGCCGGTCCGGTCTGACTGATCCCATAGTAGAATGTGAACCAGCACACTTTCCGTTGCTATTCCAGCATGTTAACCAGTGAATAACAGCAGCTCTTGGAACCATTAGTCTCTTCTTACGTAGGAGAGTATATCGGACCTATTCTACCTACTCGAGCTTCGCTGACAAGTGCGTCATATTTACAAGTACACTAATATACCTATAATAAGCATTTGATTACCAATCATTGTACAAATTAATTGCATTAGTCAGTATATAAATACACATGGGGAATTTGGCCTATATGAAAAAATCTAACCTTCTCGTTGCAGCCTTTTCACCACACTTTGTCACTTTGCCCCATGTATATATATATATATATATATATATATATATATATATATATATATATATATATATATATATATATACAAACACACGTTCACACTCGACCTACATCATGTTTTAACATATGATTTCCTATATTGACAGGCACGTGAACTATAAGGTCAATTCTGTGGACATTTTTAAACAGCAGATTTCCTATCTTGACGTTATAAACGTACCAAATGGCTTCAAAAAAACCGACTGAGCATAATGATATATCATCTTGTCGCTCTTGTGAACCATAGTATCAATTGTCGCTCATGTGAACCATAGTATCAATTGTCGCTCATGTGAACCATATTATCAATTGTCGCTCATGTGAACCAAAGTATCAATTGATGTTCATGTGAACCATAGTATCAATTGTCGGTCATGTGAACCATATTATCAATTGTCGCTCATGTGAACCATAGTATCAATTGTTGCTCATGTGAACCATAGTATCAATTGTCACTCATGTGAACCATATCATCAATTGTCGCACATGTGAACCATAGTATCAATTGTTGCTCATGTGAACCATAGTATCAATTGTCGCTCATGTGAACCATATCATCAATTGTCGCACATGTGAACCATAGTATCAATTGTCGCTCATGTGAACCATAGTATCAATTGTTGCTCATGTGAACCATATTATCAATTGTCACTCATGTGAACCATAGTATCAATTGTCGCTCATGTGAACCATAGTATCAATTGTCGCTCATGTAAACCATAGTATCATTGTCGCTCATGTGAACCATAGTATCAATTGTTGCTCATGTGAACCATAGTATCAATTGTTGCTCATGTGAACCATAGTATCAATTGTTGCTCATGTGAACCATAGTATCAATTCTATGGACATTGTGTAACATACAATTTCACATCTAGACACCAGAATGTCGCAAAATGTCGGGAAAAAAACTTAGTTATCATACGATTTCTCAACTTGTCTCTAAAGTACTGCCCTATGCTACCAACAGACTATGCATTTGTTTTTAAAAATTCGTTTGATATGATTTAAAATGTACAAAACTCAGACACTGCCTTTTGGTTACTGTGCATTGTTTTGACGTCCGGTTAGCCTTATCATGTCTTAAATTTAAATATAGATTCATGACTGATAAGGCCGTCATAAAACTTGATCAAAGACAAAGATTAGCTAGTGCCGTACATATACTTTACAATAATAATCCCACATGTACATCTTCGTCATCATGATATTCAACAAATATAATATACCTCTTGTTAACTAAAATGGGTGTGAGGCACCACATCCAGTATCCAGTGATACTTGTGTACGTCAAAATGGACTGACGTAGTCGAAATTGGCGGTGACTATGTATATAAATGTATTTTCCTATATCATAATGACTTGCCTAAGATGCTGTTTTGACTTTGTTCCTAGTATCCAATTCACTAATCGTATTCAGTGTTCCATAGTTTTGGGTGTTTCAAAGAACTAATCCAGAAAAAATTAACTTGATTGAAGCCCAGTTTTAAGCTAGTCTCAAATACGGTCCATACATAACATTTCACTCCTTGCCTAAAATCTAGAACAACACATATGTCCCCTTATCTTCTGTAGGAGTAATAAAACAATACCATAATTGTCCAGAAAAATCCGAGCTGGTAACAAACACGCACAATTCAAGCATTACAATCAAAACAAGAGGCCCAAGTTTGCTGGTATCACTCACCTTTCATTCATAATTTACCGTGCATTAATTGAAATTGGATGAGAAATATAGAAATATATATCAAACAATTTACTGAGTTTCATAGAAATATACAAACTAGTTCTAGAATAGTAACAAGAGCTGCCTATCAGATGCAAGGTATCTTTTTATCATGCACATATCTAGCTTATGATAGGATATGTTTAATGCGATGACAAATACAAACTTCAGATGGAGCACACAACGATTAGAATTCGGTCTCTGATGAGGCGAGGAACTCAGCCAGTGAAATACAATATTGTCTAAATAATATCTTAGATCGTGTACCTAATCAAATATTCCAGATTCTTGATAACATAAGACTATTTAATAAGTTTGATCAAATATCTGATCAGACATAGTTAGATAGTTGACAAAAATACAAATCAGATATAAAGGCAAATCAAATAATATGCCAGAATTCTTCACATAATAATAATCAAGCCAGATTTTGATGACATAGGCCAGTTTACCGAGTTTGACTAAAGTCTGGTCAAAACACGTCACCAGTTTATATATATATATATATATATATATATATATATATATATATATATATATAGAGAGAGAGAGAGAGAGAGAGAGAGAGAGAGAGAGAGCTTGGCTCCCAAAATACAATTATCCAACATATTGAGATATTATGATTTACTAAGTCTGGTTAAACTTGAATCATATATTAATTCTTTCAAGTGGTGAAATGTCAATCATTTGGAAGATCACCTCATTAATATGCGAAAATGTTGGCCATACTATTCCACGATATATTGTAATAATTTAAGCCCAAAATCGGATCGGAATTATGATTTTAGAGTGGAAATAACTTTCCGTCAATTATATCCATGATCACCCCCAATAATTTGCGTGAATCTTTCATCATGTAAATATTATCGAAGATCTGATGATATAAGCATATATTGTGAATTTGATTAGAATCAGATCACAGTTATGGCTTATAGGATGGTAACAAGCAAATCCAATCAAATGCTAGAATACTTCATCAATATCAGTGGACCTCACTCATGGTTCAACCCACCCAAGTTATTCATTATCTGCCCATATTTATTGTTTCATCAAAATCAGATAAGAATGGCAATAATATCAGATGCATGATTACCTCATTCTTCTTAAACGTGTCCAAGATCTTGATGATATAAGCATGCAGTCCACGTTTAATAAACATCAGATGAGAAATATGACTTCCATTAGGGATAACAAGCTCAGTCAATCAGATTCAAAGTCACCCAGTTAGTATGAGTGGATTTCGCTCATTTTTGAAGTCGTACGAGATCTTGAAAATTCAAATATATAGTTCATGTGTGATGGAAACAAAATCAGAAGTACAACCCGTTTGAGTCTTAACAACGTAAGCTAATCAGACGTAAGATTACTTCAAGAAAATGAGTTTTTCTCACGCTTTATCGAGCCCGTCAATGATCTTTGTAATGTAAACCCATATTTCAAGAAATATGATTCCCATAAGGGCAATACACTAAGCCAATCAGACCCAAGGTAGTCCTATTAGTATGCGTTAATCTCTCATTATCGCATTTGTCAGAAACCTTGGAGATATAAAAATATATCCAAGTTTGATCACAGTAAGAAAATGTAGCTTCCAGGAGGGTAAAAAATGCCGCCTATCAGATTCAATGTCGCCTCATTAGCATGCGCCTCATTATCAAACTATTCCTAATTTTACTGCGTTAATATAAATACATCTTGCAAGTTTTGATGTAAAGTGGATCACAGATATGTACTCAAGAGTGGTAACAAGCATTTATTGACGGACAGACGATGAACGATGGACGACTGACGACCAGAGGAGGACGACTGATGCCGAACGACAGATGACGACGGGCGCAGGGCAATTTCATAAACTCACGCCTCATTACGGCCTGGTGAACTAAAAGTCTCGTGAACATAAATTATAATTTTAAACAATATCCATGATTATTTTAATATTTCCATCTTTCAGGGTTCCCAGTGATTGCAGACAACAGGCACATGGTACCAATACTGAAATTACGTAGCAAATATACTAATGGTGCACAGTTTGGGAAGTAGTTTGCCTGAAAATTAATTTGTGATAAATGTTTTAAATTACTTAGAATTACATGCTACAAATCAAAAATTGTTCTGACTTCCAACTTCATTATAGTTGACTTATTGATCACTGTAATAATATCAAACACGTCAGGATCATATGGCAACCCCTGTTTGTGTTTAAAATTGTAATCACCATTGATACTCCCTCAAGAATAAACGAAGGAAGAAAAAGTTCTACGCTGTACTAACTTTTTGCGAATTCTACACGGAGTTTTCAAATATATATATTAATGATTTATTGCAAGAATAATATCGTATGACTTAGGCAAATCTGACGACCATGCAAGTGGTTGTGTCATGTCTGTGCAGTTTTTTTGAAAATTGTAAATGCAGCACGTCCTGCTTTCTTTATCTTTTTTAATAGAATGCGTCTTTCCGTAATCAAGAAACCTTCGATGTATCATATTGTATTCGCGTAGCAGTTCCACCTTTTCTTTGCCATTGGTTAAAGAGAGACAACTATATGTATGTAATTCTGTTTTTAATGACTGTAACATTTTTCACCTAGTTATTACTTCGCTTACATTTAAAAGTACAGCCCATCTTATCTATCTATCTATCTATCTATCTATCTATCTATCTATATATATATATATATATATATATATATATATATATATATATATATATATATATATATATATATATATATATATATATATATATATATATATATATATTTATTTATTCAATCTTATATTCTTAAGGTCATTTGGACAGAATATATCTAGATGAATAACAGAAATTCCATTCAACAGTCGATTTATCTCTCCATGCACAATAGCTATTTGCATGTGTTAACCTTATTTAATTTGCATCGTCTGTTAAATTTTTTTTCTGGTTTTTTTATTGATTATATGATTTGGGTACAGTAAAATTGTATTACTGGTCCTGTCCAAAATTAGTGACATTTTTGCAAATAACATTGTCTACCTTTCTCCTACTTTATGATACATATCTTTGGATTATTATCTTAAAGGACATTGTGTTTACCATATTCTTTATTATAAATAACAGGCCTTCTAATTATAACCAAGATTTTATTTTGAAAACATGTGAAACCTTCTGTAATGGAATTGTCCATTAGGTAATATTTTATTTTATTATAGAAAATGCTACTTTTGACCTAGGTCAGGTAGATTAGTTTAAATTCTTTATAACGGGAAAGATTTTTGTTCTTTCAATAACATCTGAAGGATAAATCAGTTTTAATGTTGTGTCAAGTATTTAATTTTGATCTAAATTAATTTATTCAAATTATTTATTTCCTGGTAATACAAAGACCTCATTTAAATTAAGATTCTTTGAAATAAAGACTTGGATTGATAGTGAGATTCAAACATTATTCAGAACTTTAATCATTATGACTCGAGTTAGAAAGTCTAGGACTAATTTGAATTTGATTAGGAATGTCGTATGTTATTCGTTACATTTCCACTTCGTATTTAAGGGAAATATTTGTTGACTTTTACAAATTATTTTGGTTTTTTACCGTGTTTAAGACCATAATGTCATGGCAGAAAATTGGAGCCTTGTCCTTGTGATTTCTCTAAAATATTCCAGACAACTTTGGTTTTGAAATTGTAAAGCCATTTTTTCTCGAAAGTCTTTAAGTCCCATGTATTATTTCACATCTTAGGAATAATGAGTGAAACCAAAAAGCTTTTACAATGCCATTTAAGTTTGGAGTTTATTTCAAATTCTATTCAGGAACGGGTAGACTCCCTGAAACATTTGAAATGGCCAAGACAGCACTTAACCCTCTCATTACAAAGTCAACGTTTTGGGAAAGCTCGTGACATCTTCCCTTCCCAGTTTGTACAGCTGAGTGCTGTTCATGAACTGTTTAAGGAATGCATCTTGAAGGGTTATTAGTTAGCACTTGAGACTTATCGACAAAACTTTAGGAAATAAAAAAACCTGGACAAACCTATGCCTAATTTGCAAGTGAAAAAGAGCAATTATTTGAAAAGTGTTGCTTATTCAAGAAAATTAGTGATTATTATGAAAGTCTCTGATAACTCGTATTCGTTGAATAGTACAAGAATTACGTCCATAGTGAGGTTAACACCTATCTTGATAAACACAGGTTGGAAACTTTAGAAAACGCTGTTCGTACAGCTGACGAATGTTCGTTAGCTCATCCACTACGCTTTCTTGTGGTTTAAAAACATAAACTATTTCAGTCAAATACGAGGTCTTCCAAATTCTAGACTCGCACAAGCTTTAGGAATCAAGTTTCTGATAAGACAGATCAGAAATCATTATCTCTTCCCAAGTAAATATATTACAAGTAGAAAGAGTACGTTATTTTGTATTGCTATAAATTGACAAAGAAGCAACATAGTCAAGACATAACTTTTCTAAATGCTCTTATTTCTAAGAGGTATATTCATGAACATGAACAGATATAGCATTAACGGAACATTTCATTCCATGAACACCAAACAACGATCAATAAATTGTTGTAGTTTTTATTCTGATTGGTTCGAGACAACAATATCACATATAGACCCCCCCCTCCGCCTTTGCGAAAATTAAAAGAATATCACTCCCCATTTTATGCCCCCTCTTAAACGGGCCCCTCTATCACATTGTAGTGGCCTCGACTGCGGTATCTATGCCACTGATGCGGACCATAAAGATGTCAGCTAAAAAAATCTTAACTAAACAAAGATTCTGGTTTTCAAGAAAATAGTTTTTTTTCTTCTAATTTAACCATGAAACGTTAAGCGTATGAAGGAGGCGTAGGACTATCAGTTGACATATCAATTATTTGAATGAAATTTGCACTATTAAAGTAGATTCGAGTTTGTCCTAGGGATAGATTTTGTTACAAATATCTTCACTAAAAGTTTGTTTTTAGGATTGTGGTCAAGACAAAAATTGATACGCATCAACACCATCTATATGCAATATATATAATCAGTGTGACAATGTAACAATGAGGGCATATAATGTTTAAATACAAAACTACTATAATGCAGCCAATGACGAAATTAAAGAATGCAAACTAACAGTCCAGTAGGCGTAGATCCAGTATGCCACAGCAGATTCTCGACTCTCAGAAAGAGAACAGGCTCTCCAAATTTATAAAAATACCACTAGCTTTGTTGATAATGCATGATCTTAACAAGATAATGACAAACAAGGGCACGATTAAACCATCTACTTGATTTCCCAAAGGATATGACGATCGTATCATGATTTATAATTAGGTTGGGAGTCCAGAAGGTATGGACACTGGAAAAGCCCTTGATATCCCGTTCAAATCACAGTCATTATTGTGTCGGACACCATAATAAAATGGATTCGCCTAAAATTAATGCAGGTTTTGTTAACGTTAGGCTTCTACTTAACCAACATAATCCAATCGCTGTTTGCCTGCTGGAAATTATTTTTAAAAGACAACGATAAAGTAACCCTTAATATCTTCAATACGTACACGTTTTTCAAGAAATTTTGATGATTTCAAAGGAGGCAAGCTGTTCCTCATAAAATACAATTTCTGCCGCGTTTTCATAGTCTTGATGATGCAAAACATATTAGGAACCATTTTCTACTGTAAACTAGCTTTTCATCCACATGTTAGTTAACTCAAAGACAAATGTGAAAAGCCGGGGTTTACTTCGAGTCGTGGCAAGCAGATTGGAGAAAAGATGGAAAGGGCTTTTTTCGGTCTTACAGGTCATTAGTAGGAGATTTCATTCAATTCGGCAGTGCACTAGAGAATTCGGAGAGATATTATTATGTAACCGCCTTGTTCTAGTTACAAGGACCCTGGGTGAATGGAAGTGGATTCAAAGGAAAGTTACCCCGAGTATTCCATGGGATCGGAATGACCCATTACAAAACTTTGAATTTGGAATTTGAGAGCTTCGAAATTTAAGATGGTATCCTGGCTGAATTTTATATATAACTGAGTTAAGTAGATTATGTTACATTATTTTACTTGCATTGGGTTATGATGTGTATGTTCACATAATAATTATATATGCATCAATTAGTAAGAAGTATCAATAATTACTTCATTAATTATGTCGTAGATTTCTGTATAGAAATATATCGATATTTAGACGGCGTGTTTCGGTGTCACGTTGGGAAAATTTGCACATATTTTCTTATAGTTAATTCGTAGCCAAAACACATGGATATGTTAGCATGTGTTACGTAAGATTACGACTATAGACCGAATTATGAACAAGGAAACTGCCTGTCTGTTGTGTAACCATTACGCAACGACCTGTTCATGGTAAATTAAAAAAGAATTCTACGTCCGAGTAGAGACGCCTTTGTTTGTTCTGCATTCAGTTGGGGATGTCACGACCGGGAATTCGAGAACAACAGGTAAGTGTGAATTTACCCCATGACTGTTTTCAAAGACATTGGGCCGTAGTTAATCGGATCCGAGAGATTCAAGTTTAGGGCGGAGTTTTCCGCGCAATTAAGACGTTATTTCAGCTGCATTGATTTTGGAAAATTAGTACAGATGTGTATCTCGTAAGTAGAAGTTCGCAATGAAGTTCTCAGCGATTAGATATACTCCCAGAGCATACTCCGAGAGCATATTCGGAAAGAATTTGTTTGAAATTCTAGTTTGGATTTTGGAACAAAAGGCATCTGAGCAAGATTTCCTGGTGGAAGAGAGAGGCGCCACCCGAGACTCGGAGAGAAGGAAGACACTTTGAGATCACGTGCGAGGTCTATTGTGACTTAAGCAGTTTGGGTGGAGGCGTAGTACCAGAAGGAAGGTGGAAGAGAGTTCCTGAAGTGCAAGGAGAACATGGAGTCAAGGGTACAGGCAGTACCAAAGAAGAGAAACGAGAGGCGGACAGATGAGTAACAGAATCAACACCAAAGGGAAACACACTCTCTTAAGACTATAATTTCATATTAGGATATAATTGTCAACTGCAATTAGGTCATTGTTTGGATTTGTCGAAAGCAATTGCGGTTAAGATATTTGTTGATGAAATAGTTGAAAAGGGTGACAAATTATGCTGCTACAGCATCATCTTGCCTTCCTTAACTATCTCAATACTCAGCTGAAATATCGGATGAAGGAGCAAAGATCTTTGGATCTTTTGACTTCATGTCTTTCGCCAGAAGTAATGTCATTCCAGAAAATTATATCATCATATGTCCAAAACGATTAAATCGTATCTACAACCTTAAGTTATTACAATTTCTTTACCACAGAATGCATTGCTTTTGTGAGGTCCTCTGTAACAAAAAGTTTATCTGCACTGCCTTTCAACACTCTTCTTTGGTACAGTACATTGACTTTCATTTTATAGCATTGAATCTATAAATTACTTTGGATTTCTTATTTTAGGCCTTGTTTTGAAATGATTGAAGCTTTGTCACTCTCTCTCCATCCTGAAAATGCCGGATATCATAAAATTCGTAGTCAATTTTGAGTGTATCATGGAGCAAAGTGCAAACTAGGTCATTTGTGTTTAAATCCTTACGTTCCGACCCTAGAGTCAAAAGCAATTAGTAAATCTTGATACTTTTCCTGCTGGAATATTACTCCATGTTTTCCAGCTTATACTCCAGCTCACCAGCAGCAAGTTTCAAAGCCTTAAGTTCCTCATCTTTCTCAGAACGTTTAACTTGCAATGGCTTAAATAAGTTGTTTACATACCCAGACAACACACCAGGGATTGACAATTACATAGACTTCACTATGATCTCGATGAGCGGTTTGTGTGCTTCTGTAAGGATAGGTAATACTTTTGTTATGACTCTATGGTCTTTAACTATGCAACATAATGAAAGTGAAACCAGTAATGTAAGGAAACTTCAACACAACTGTATTTCCCAAAAATAGAATCTGAAAAGTCCAAAGACACAGTGTTGTAAATTAAGTTAAAATGTATAGAATGTTCCGAATTAATTATGAAAATCTTCAATGTCTTAATGTAACAGAATTGTTTAATCCAGAAATGTATTTAAGTGGATTTACAAAAATCCCAAAATAATGTGTTAATCCAGCAAGTGAGCACTTTAGTAATTCAGTGAATGATGTTTACAAAAATTCCTCGAAAATTATATCTGAACACCACTACAAACTCCAATTACTGATTCCTACAGGCTGATATGAAACATGAACGAAGACTTTGTTTACATGAACTCTATTTATGTATTGACTTCCACGTGACCTATGAGGCGAACGAATGCCTAACATTTGATATATGTGGGTCATCTCTAGTGGAAAATTATATCAAAATGTCAAATGTTTGCATACAGAATATTCTTAGTTCGTAAATAAAGCGAGGTCTTGATATTAAAATTTGAGTAATTATGTTGTTTACAAATGACAATTATATAAAAGTACGGTCTAAATTATGAACAAGATGTCAGGGCACAATATAAATCTACATATCACGTACCTCACAATGCAGTCATCATCGCCTTTGGTTAAAATATTATGCACTTGTTATATTCTGGACGTATCTGTTGGTCAATATTCTTATATGATTCCTGGTGTAGTTTTGGTTAATATTTATGATATTCTTAATATATTTTCTTAGTGATATGAACCTCAACAGTCTCATCACTTGACAATCTACTTGTAAGAAATAATGTTTGCATCACTAAATCCTACTATCACTATTTTCGATTCGTGTGTTTATATTTATTGTGTTTTAGTAACTTTCCAAGGTAGGCATACAATATGAAAAGACACATAATTTGATAATTATTTCATATTCGTCCCCCTATGAGTTCCATGATGCAAGAGAGATGCATTCTGGGATTGTGCTTCATCTGAGAAGTTCTTTGAATTTTGAAAGATTACGGTAAGGCCAGAACAATTTTGACCTTAAATTTTAAGGAGTTTGCATGTTTGACCTTTGTCTTTATTTTTGAGACCTTTGTCTGTTTGATTAGTCTGCATGCTTTGTTTCTTGGCAGATATTTCCTTTTGGTAGACAGATATTTTGTGTTTGGGAAGGTTTGTAAAGTGCCTCAATTTGTCATTTATTTTCTAACTAGCCTTTGCTCTGAACTATAAGATCAGGATTGTGACGACGTGCCGGTAGACCATATACTTAAATACAAATATGCAGTTTTAATTAAATAGTTAATTAGATTTTTAGATTTGCCCTAATGTGGAACGCTTCACAGCATGTTTGAAAGCAAAATAGTCCCATCAGTTCACGAAAATTTGACAACGTATGAAATATAACATCAACAGTTAAGTCGCATTTTTCATCATTGTACCTTTATTATACCTGTTGGCTATTTATATAAACATTTTTACACATGATTGACTAATTAACCGGATCCAGCAGGAAGTGACCTCCAGTCACTACGTGCATAAGTTATTTCGTGTGGCACGCCTGAACTATCATCTAAAAAGGAAAAAAAAAATCATCATCATGAAAATGTCATGAAAGCTCAATACCATGACAATACCGTGAGAATACCATGACAATACCGTGAGAATATCAAAATAATGAAGATGTCGTGAAACATCAAGTTCAAGTGAATGCCTTGAAAAATGAAAATGATGACAATGTTGTGAAAAGTCATTATTATTAAAATGTGAGAAATCAGGTTCATTATAATGTCTTGAAAAATTTAAATTAAAACAATATCGTGAAAATCAATTGCATGACAGTGTTCTGGAAAAAGTAATATCACTACAATGTCGCCAAATATCAATATCACGATAATGTCATGAAATAATCAATATTATTATAATGTGGTGAAATAACCATTATCGTAACAACATCGTGAAAAAATCAACAGCCTCACCATGTCGTATAAAATCAATATAACAGGAATATCTTGATATAAATTAGGATTTTCTTTTGTTTCTACAATGATAAGAATAATTTCTCTTTGATATTTGAAAAGGTTTTACGCAGATTCGTCAGTAGTTAAGTGGGGTACATTAGCGACAATGGGAATTAGCATTACAGAGACCCCTGGGTCAGATTAGCGACAAGGGAAATTTAACATGGTGAAAAATCGTGGGTCAGATTAGCGACAAGGGAAATTAACATGGAGAAAAATCGTGGGTCACTCTAGGGACAATGGGAATTTAACATAGAGTTTGGGACTGTCTAGGGACAATGGGAATTTAACATGGGAATAGAGTTTGGACTTGTCTAGGGACAAGGGGAATTGAACATGGGGGAATAAAGTGTGGGTCTATCTAGGGACTAGGGAAATTTAACATATGGAAATTGAACATGGTGGGTCTGTATAGCGTCAAGGGGAATTGAACATGGTGGGATTGTCTAGGGACAATGATGGTAGAGGGTCAAACACAACAGAGACAGAAACATACATACACTAGTACAAGCGTGAGATTTATATATAAAGCATTACCAAGACCTGAAATCTTGCTGGGGTGTTCAAAAATTTGCATAATTGTAATGATGCTATAAATAGCTATAATCAAGGAAATGCTCAACGACAAAATGGATGTGACTAAAAGTAACGCTAAAATGACGAAATTGTCCCAGAATTTAAAGGAAAATAAACATATCCCTGAAAATTAAGTTACAATGGTTTAGACTAAAATGGATAAAATTAGTAACTACTTACAATATCAACTTCTGTGACGATCGTGGATAAATACCCATGTATCGATGATCAGCTGAAATTCCTATGAAATCCCACTATCTATTTATAGCTCCAACTTGTGGGTTTTTCCTTTGGAAAATCCCACTATCCTTTTATAGCCTCAGCCTGAGTGACGTTCCTGTTTATGAATTCTAGTATATATGTATAGCTACAAAATGTGGAAATCCCCAAGTCGATATTTATAGTCTCAAAATTTCCAGCGTCAGTGACGTCACTGTACTGAACACTAGGGGATAAATGGCAACAGTGTTGCAAGTGGCTGACCTGAATACGCGCTACTGTAGGTAGGTAGGTAGAGTGTATCTGATAGGGATAAAGTGAGTTTTATAGGGACAAACAGAGACCAATACACACAAACACACACACAACATCCGCGCGCAGACTCACACACACACTCACACACACACACACACACACACAGAGGGAAGAGGAAAAAACAAACCCCAAAATATACTATCCACACTCGGGAGGAAGAAAAAAAAACAACCAAATATACAATCTACACAACGTACGCGAACACACACACACACACACACACAACATACGCGCGCAGACTCACACACACACACTCACACACACACACTCACACACACACACACACACACACACACACACACACAGAGGGAAGAGGAAAAAACAAACCCCAAAATATACTATCCACACTCGGGAGGAAGAAAAAAAAACAACCAAATATACGATCTACACAACGTACGCGAACACACACACACACACACACACACAACATACGCGCGCAGACTCACACACACACACACACACACAGAGGGAAGAGGAAAAAACAAACCCCAAATATACTATCCACACTCGGGAGGAAGAAAAAAAACAACCAAATATACGATCTACACAACGTACGCGAACACACACACACACACACACACACACACACACACACACACACACAACATACGCGCGCAGACTCACACACACACGCACACACACACACACACACACACACACACACACACACACACACACACACACACACACACACACACACACACACACAGAGGGAAGAGGAAAAAACAAACCCCAAATATACTATCCACACTCGGGAGGAAGAAAAAAACAACAACCAAATATACGATCTACACAACGTACGCGAACACACACACACACACACACACACACACACAAACACACACACACAGATGGAAGAGGACAAAACAAACCCCAAATATACTATCAACACAGAAGGGAGATAATACAAACCCCAAATAAACTATCCACACAAACGTACGCGAACGCATACAAACCCAAAATATACTAGCCACACAACGTCGCTAACGCATACAAACTCCAAATATGCTATCCACACTCGGGAGGAAGAAGAAAAAACAACCAAATATACGATCTACGCAACGTACGCGAATACACACACACACACACACACACACACACACACACACACACACACACACAGAGGGAAGAGGAAAAAACAAACCACAAATATACTATCAACACAGAAGGGAGATAATACAAACCCCAAATAAACTATCCACACAAACGTACGCGAACGCATACAAACCCCAAATACACTATCAACACAGAAGGGAGATAATACAAACCCCAAATAAACTATCCACACAAACGTACGCGAACGCATACAAACCCCAAATACACTATCAACACAGAAGGGAGATAATACAAACCCCAAATAAACTATCCACACAAACGTACGCGAACGCATACAAACCCCAAATACACTATCAACACAGAAGGGAGATAATACAAACCCCAAATAAACTATCCACACAAACGTACGCGAACGCATACAAACCCCAAATATACTATCCACACAACGTCGATAACGCATACAAACCGCAAATATACTATCCACACTCGGGAGGAAGAAGAAGAAAAACAACCAAATATGCGATCTACACAACGTACGCGAACACACACACACACACACACACGCACACCACAGAGGGAAGAAGAAGAAAACCATTATACACTATCCACACACAGTGAAGAAATAACCCTTTATATATACTATCAACAGAGAGTGAAGAAAATAACCCATTATATTCCATCAACACAGAGTGAAGAAGAAAAAGTTTTTTGAAAGCACCTAAACCCTCACCTGCAATGACCAACTCTGCCAAACACCTACACCCCACCCACCCCCACTCCCAACACTACAAAACCCATTTAACCCGTTATTTTATGGCATCAGTGTGTGATTTAGGAAACAGCAAGACACAAAATGATGGACGAATAGACTGACTATTGTTTACGGACTTGCATGCCTAAAGAGCGTGCGTGAAGGAAAACATCCTTCCATTTCAATTCTAACTAAAACATGATCCAGAGGGATAGAGAGAGGTGAAAGAGCACAATTTCATAAAGTGTGAGTAAAAACAAAACACGCCATTCTTATTATACAATGTCAAGACCAAGAGACACTTACGTTTTCTTTCTGGTCTATTCTCTTTTAGAAGGTAGTATGAAATTTCACATCAGGGCCAACGCATCGGCTCACATTGTCAATTTTTCCATTTCCATGTTTTTACTGGCACAAGTTCTTCATCATCTTCAATTTCTTCTTCTTCTGAATCCCTCTTCTCTGTTTCGTCTTGTTTTTGTTTCTTCTCTTTTCTCGTAGGGCACTCTGAATTCCAGTGTCCTTTCTCCTGACAACGATATTAGGTATCTTGACTTTTGTCTCTCTTTCTTAGACGAAGCAGGTATTCTGGAGACAAATACCCATTTACCTTTGCAGATATAGCAAACTTCATTAGCATTTACACACTTTCGTATGACTCTCATCAAATCAACGACCAAAAGAGTAAGTTTTGTTGCCACTTTCGCATGTGAATTATGCTTTCGTATGACTTTTAGCAAATATTTGACCAGCAGGTCGATCTGTGCTGACTCTTCCATCTTCTTGATCGTTTGAGAGCGGAATGAATACTCTGACGCTAAGATACTCTCCTTATATACATGGACCCGCTGCGTATGAAACCTAGTCAAATGTAATTTTGCAATAAGATGAAACGATTTCATTGAGGAAGTAAAAAGCAATGATGTACCGTATCGCCTCACACAAAACCTGAAGTTTTAGTTCAAATCGGTGTCAGCGATTTCGAAGACGACATAACTGAGCTTTAATCAATGCTCTCCAATTATGACACAAAACCACGAGTTCTGATTCACGCCAAAAGAAATTTCGTTCGGTCCATAAAAAATAGTATCACATCTGAGAAACGCAAAAACGAACTTCCAGAAAACTGAGAACGACGGCTTACACCTACAACGTAAATGTGTGAGTTCAAGTAGTGCGTAAAACTTAGTCAAATTAGATTTTTATAGTCAAGACGAAACGATCTCTTTTCGAACAAGAAAGCAGACACCAAGCGACAATGGCGATCCGTGTCACACAACACTTTTCCAAATGTATATTATCAGAGGTTTGTTCTAGCGATCTGCACGGTTAAATTAAATGTTGATGTATTTTGCAATAAGACGGACACAATTTCCATGGGATCGCCCATGGTACGATTGTTCGTGCATTAGTTTAATTTTTAAAAATATTTTTTTATATAAATCGCCTATAGGATAGACCCAGTAAAGCGTGGCCATACTTAAGTCAATTCGAAGCGAACGCGGTAAGAAAATAAGTATAGCCAATGAAATGGCTTACAACGGGTGATGCATTGTTTTGTTCTAGGGCTGTGTGGCATAATAATCCCTATGTTCTTGCGTTGTTACCATTACAGTGCAGACAGACTGAAATGTGAACTTACAAGCCCTCTTTGTGTGTGTTGTACCATTTCCTCTTACCACATCAAAATACTGAGCGTCACAGTATTGGTTCGCGTTTTCAAGCTGACCATTTTTTTATATCTCACTTAAACATTTCGACATAAACACTCACATCGGTAGAGTCAGAACAGACGTGTTACAGTATTGAGGGGCATGTTATCTTTTCTTTTTCAAACTAATAAATTTGGGGTTTGTATGAAGTAAAGAACCGAAAGTACAGTGAAACTCAAGGATGATGACCCAATCTGTCTGTCTATTGATGCGTGTATTTACTTAAGAAGAAATATGACCTCTAAAACACAAAGAGATACGGCAAGCATGATTAGATTAAACACAACGATGTTTTCCTTCACGCCCGTGTAATTTAGAGTTTCAATCGTCTTTGAAGACAAACTTGGTTTCCTTTTGTAGGGCTTGAAATAATAAAAAAAAACTGAAAAATCTTAAGCACTTTGCTATAGATAATTTCATCAACAGACCAAACAACATAAATACCGTTACAACAATAGAAAGCCTTAAATCTTCTATCAAAAAGAAATGCATGAAAAAAATTAAAGATTAACGATAACTAACCAATGAAACCGAATTTAACAAAGGCAATAACATGTGAAGAAATGCCTCTTACTTTGGAAAGGTAGGCGAATGTACTCTGTCATGCACCGCCAACTTGAAAAAAATTATAAACAGAGAGAAACCTGAATTCAAAATTCAGTTGTTTCTTTTTCTTCAAAATTATTTCGTTTCTTTTTTTTTTTTTTTTCTTTTTTTTGGAACAAATCTAAGCACTAATATAGAGTGGAAAAGGGAAAATGCACATACAAGCTTTGATATTTCTGAAAAAAGGAGGGGATATTCCTAACGTTCATAACCACCTATATATTTTCTTGGACTTGTCTGTGACTTATCCACAAAACAAGATATACATATTTCTGGTCAAGCTGCAAGTGTGTGCGTGTTTTTGAAAATGGTAAAAATTGGATATACAATTTTCTCATGACACTTATAAAGTGAAGAGTCTGTGCAAGTGTCAAAAGCCAAAGTCATATAAGTTTTGTATTTTGTACGGCTTGTAAAGATTTCTACTTTAGAAAATGTGAAGTATCACAAGTTATTATCACAAACAGAAGTGGAACATAGGGCTTGCAAGAAAGAAAATAACCCAGACAGTTGGTGTCATCAAGAGTGCTAGAGACGGTACCCGAACTTGCTTGCCTGCTTACTTGAATTAAAGTGATTTTCGCTCTAATGGAGCATGTATCACTGGTTTAATAACGCACCGCGTGATTTTTAATTACTCCTGGGGAAGGAAAGAGAGCCTCATCCCCCAGGCTTTTATGTACTCACAGACTATTTTTAAATTTAGCCACTCAGGTGTAGGACTAACTAGTCCTTAACAACCTGACTGAAAGACTTTAAACATGAGTGGGAATTGTCTCACCACACACTCATTTTTCTGTCCGAGCGTGGTAAAGGAGGAAAAAGGTGCTCAGCAAGACAGCCATGGATGTTAAGTACTCACCAAAACGCTAGCCCGTACTTATTTCAAATCAAGTCCCGTTTTTGCTAATGGACAATAAAAGGTACCAATAATGTGTTAACCACCTGTGCAATTAGTTCAAATCTAACGAGTCTGTTAAATTTCCTACTTCCTAACATATCTGTCTAATATTAGTACTTAGTGTACATAAAAATAGCCATACTGATCTTATTTTAAATTATTATGTCTAAGCGACATATACCAGTTTGGTCACTGTTAGGTTTAAAAAATTAAGTTTGTTGTGGTGTTCCAATGGGTCAAGTTTGTTTCGAGAATAGTTTAGTCAAGGAGGGATACCAAGCCAAATATGGCTCCCTATTTAATAAAAGCAATCTTTTGGAGCCCTAAAAAAAGTCTGTTTTTTCTGTTAGAAGGTAACACGTCTCTCTTTTGCTTTCACGTTCTTTCCCGCACTCCTAGTCTCATGATTCTTGATATCAGGAAATGCGTAGCCATGATGGGCGGTAATGTAAGCAGCGGTTTCTACCAGTTGACTGAGGGGGTATCCAGTGTAGGCTTGTCTGTAGAATTGGGGAAGAACTCTGACCCCTAATCCCCATTGAGAAGGTCTTGGTTTAGTCCAGAACTCGGTGTGGAGGGAAGAAATATACGCAACAGCAGCGGGAGCAAGAAATGCAGACCTAGCCAGTTAGCACTCCACCCACCTCGAGAACACAAATAACAGCTAGTCAACAGCCGACTATACCTAACAAACAACCCGTCCCGGAAAGAGTGGTGGCAAAACAAAGGTCCAATTATGTTACACAAACGGTATGGCAAACTCAAATGTAATTATCGGAGGCACTACGTTCTTTTCTCACTCCGATACTACAGGCAATCTCAGCTGAAAGAACAACCACAACAACAATAACAGCGACAGACACCATAGCAGCGGATTTGAAACTATCTACCTCAACTGAAGAATTAGTATCAGAACCAGAAGAGGAAATTGAGGCGGTTGAGGAGGAGGGGGACGCTGACCCTCGTTGAGAAGTACACCGAAATGGGGCTAGATCAAGCATTGTATGACGTCAACATAGCAGGGCAGTTTATTACAGCCATACAATACGTTGCCTACAAATCTCTAGACACCTTTAAACCAAGACCTTCTCAATGGGAATTAGGGGTCAGAGTTCTTCCCCAATTCTACAGACAAGCCTACACTGGATACCCCCTCAGTCAACTGGTAGAAACCGCTGCTTACATTACCGCCCATCATGGCTACGCATTTCCTGATATCAAGAATCATGAGACTAGGAGTGCGGGAAAGAACGTGAAAGCAAAAGAGAGACGTGTTACCTTCTAACAGAAAAAACAGACTTTTTTTTTAGGGCTCCAAAAGATTGCTTTTATTAAATAGGGAGCCATATTTGGCTTGGTATCCCTCCTTGACTAAACTATTCTCGAAATAAACTTGACCCATTGGAACACCACAACAAACTTAATTTTTTAAACCTAACAGTGACCAAACTGGTATATGTCGCTTAGACATAATAATTTAAAATAAGATCAGTATGGCTATTTTTATGTACACTAAGTACTAATATTAGACAGATATGTTAGGAAGTAGGAAATTTAACAGACTCGTTAGATTTGAACTAATTGCACAGGTGGTTAACACATTATTGGTACCTTTTATTGTCCATTAGCAAAAACGGGACTTGATTTGAAATAAGTACGGGCTAGCGTTTTGGTGAGTACTTAACATCCATGGCTGTCTTGCTGAGCACCTTTTTCCTCCTTTACCACGCTCGGACAGAAAAATGAGTGTGTGGTGAGACAATTCCCACTCATGTTTAAAGTCTTTCAGTCAGGTTGTTAAGGACTAGTTAGTCCTACACCTGAGTGGCTAAATTTAAAAATAGTCTGTGAGTACATAAAAGCCTGGGGGATGAGGCTCTCTTTCCTTCCCCAGGAGTAATTAAAAATCACGCGGTGCGTTATTAAACCAGTGATACATGCTCCATTAGAGCGAAAATCACTTTAATTCAAGTAAGCAGGCAAGCAAGTTCGGGTACCGTCTCTAGCACTCTTGATGACACCAACTGTCTGGGTTATTTTCTTTCTTGCAAGCCCTATGTTCCACTTCTGTTTGTGATAATAACTTGTGATACTTCACATTTTCTAAAGTAGAAATCTTTACAAGCCGTACAAAATACAAAACTTATATGACTTTGGCTTTTGACACTTGCACAGACTCTTCACTTTATAAGTGTCATGAGAAAATTGTATATCCAATTTTTACCATTTTCAAAAACACGCACACACTTGCAGCTTGACCAGAAATATGTATATCTTGTTTTGTGGATAAGTCACAGACAAGTCCAAGCATATATAGGTGGTTATGAACGTTAGGAATATCCCCTCCTTTTTTCAGAAATATCAAAGCTTGTATGTGCATTTTCCCTTTTCCACTCTATATTAGTGCTTAGATTTGTTCCAAAAAAAAGAAGAAAAAAAGAAAAAAGAAACGAAATAATTTTGAAGAAAAAGAAACAACTGAATTTTGAATTCAGGTTTCTCTCTGTTTATAATTTTTTTCAAGTTGGCGGTGCATGACAGAGTACATTCGCCTACCTTTCCAAAGTAAGAGGCATTTCTTCACATGTTATTGCCTTTGTTAAATTCGGTTTCATTGGTTAGTTATCGTTAATCTTTAATTTTTTTCATGCATTTCTTTTTGATAGAAGATTTAAGGCTTTCTATTGTTGTAACGGTATTTATGTTGTTTGGTCTGTTGATGAAATTATCTATAGCAAAGTGCTTAAGATTTTTCAGTTTTTTTTTATTATTTCAAGCCCTACAAAAGGAAACCAAGTTTGTCTTCAAAGACGATTGAAACTCTAAATTACACGGGCGTGAAGGAAAACATCGTTGTGTTTAATCTAATCATGCTTGCCGTATCTCTTTGTGTTTTAGAGGTCATATTTCTTCTTAAGTAAATACACGCATCAATAGACAGACAGATTGGGTCATCATCCTTGAGTTTCACTGTACTTTCGGTTCTTTACTTCATACAAACCCCAAATTTATTAGTTTGAAAAAGAAAAGATAACATGCCCCTCAATACTGTAACACGTCTGTTCTGACTCTACCGATGTGAGTGTTTATGTCGAAATGTTTAAGTGAGATATAAAAAAATGGTCAGCTTGAAAACGCGAACCAATACTGTGACGCTCAGTATTTTGATGTGGTAAGAGGAAATGGTACAACACACACAAAGAGGGCTTGTAAGTTCACATTTCAGTCTGTCTGCACTGTAATGGTAACAACGCAAGAACATAGGGATTATTACGCCACACAGCCCTAGAACAAAACAATGCATCACCCGTTGTAAGCCATTTCATTGGCTATACTTATTTTCTTACCGCGTTCGCTTCGAATTGACTTAAGTATGGCCACGCTTTACTGGGTCTATCCTATAGGCGATTTATATAAAAAAATATTTTTAAAAATTAAACTAATGCACGAACAATCGTACCATGGGCGATCCCATGGAAATTGTGTCCGTCTTATTGCAAAATACATCAACATTTAATTTAACCGTGCAGATCGCTAGAACAAACCTCTGATAATATACATTTGGAAAAGTGTTGTGTGACACGGATCGCCATTGTCGCTTGGTGTCTGCTTTCTTGTTCGAAAAGAGATCGTTTCGTCTTGACTATAAAAATCTAATTTGACTAAGTTTTACGCACTACTTGAACTCACACATTTACGTTGTAGGTGTAAGCCGTCGTTCTCAGTTTTCTGGAAGTTCGTTTTTGCGTTTCTCAGATGTGATACTATTTTTTATGGACCGAACGAAATTTCTTTTGGCGTGAATCAGAACTCGTGGTTTTGTGTCATAATTGGAGAGCATTGATTAAAGCTCAGTTATGTCGTCTTCGAAATCGCTGACACCGATTTGAACTAAAACTTCAGGTTTTGTGTGAGGCGATACGGTACATCATTGCTTTTTACTTCCTCAATGAAATCGTTTCATCTTATTGCAAAATTACATTTGACTAGGTTTCATACGCAGCGGGTCCATGTATATAAGGAGAGTATCTTAGCGTCAGAGTATTCATTCCGCTCTCAAACGATCAAGAAGATGGAAGAGTCAGCACAGATCGACCTGCTGGTCAAATATTTGCTAAAAGTCATACGAAAGCATAATTCACATGCGAAAGTGGCAACAAAACTTACTCTTTTGGTCGTTGATTTGATGAGAGTCATACGAAAGTGTGTAAATGCTAATGAAGTTTGCTATATCTGCAAAGGTAAATGGGTATTTGTCTCCAGAATACCTGCTTCGTCTAAGAAAGAGAGACAAAAGTCAAGATACCTAATATCGTTGTCAGGAGAAAGGACACTGGAATTCAGAGTGCCCTACGAGAAAAGAGAAGAAACAAAAACAAGACGAAACAGAGAAGAGGGATTCAGAAGAAGAAGAAATTGAAGATGATGAAGAACTTGTGCCAGTAAAAACATGGAAATGGAAAAATTGACAATGTGAGCCGATGCGTTGGCCCTGATGTGAAATTTCATACTACCTTCTAAAAGAGAATAGACCAGAAAGAAAACGTAAGTGTCTCTTGGTCTTGACATTGTATAATAAGGATGGCGTGTTTTGTTTTTACTCACACTTTATGAAATTGTGCTCTTTCACCTCTCTCTATCCCTCTGGATCATGTTTTAGTTAGAATTGAAATGGAAGGATGTTTTCCTTCACGCACGTTCTTTAGGCATGCAAGTCCGTAAACAATAGTCAGTCTATTCGTCCATCATTTTGTGTCTTGATGTTTCCTAAATCACACACTGATGCCATAAAATAACGGGTTAAATGGGTTTTGTAGTGTTGGGAGTGGGGGTGGGTGGGGTGTAGGTGTTTGGCAGAGTTGGTCATTGCAGGTGAGGGTTTAGGTGCTTTCAAAAAACTTTTTCCTCTTCACTCTGTGTTGATGGAATATAATGGGTTATTTTCTTCACTCTCTGTTGATAGTATATATAAAGGGTTATTTCTTCACTGTGTGTGGATAGTGTATAATGGTTTTCTTCTTCTTCCCTCTGTGGTGTGCGTGTGTGTGTGTGTTCGCGTACGTTGTGTAGATCGCATATTTGGTTGTTTTTCTTCTTCTTCCTCCCGAGTGTGGATAGTATATTTGCGGTTTGTATGCGTTATCGACGTTGTGTGGATAGTATATTTGGGGTTTGTATGCGTTCGCGTACGTTTGTGTGGATAGTTTATTTGGGGTTTGTATTATCTCCCTTCTGTGTTGATAGTGTATTTGGGGTTTGTATGCGTTCGCGTACGTTTGTGTGGATAGTTTATTTGGGGTTTGTATTATCTCCCTTCTGTGTGATAGTGTATTTGGGGTTTGTATGCGTTCGCGTACGTTTGTGTGGATAGTTTATTTGGGGTTTGTATTATCTCCCTTCTGTGTTGATAGTATATTTGGGGTTTGTTTTTTCCTCTTCCCTCTGTGTGTGTGTGTGTGTGTGTGTGTGTGTGTTCGCGTACGTTGCGTAGATCGTATATTTGGTTGTTTTTTCTTCTTCCTCCCGAGTGTGGATAGCATATTTGGAGTTTGTATGCGTTAGCGACGTTGTGTGGATAGTATATTTTGGGTTTGTATGCGTTCGCGTACGTTTGTGTGGATAGTTTATTTGGGGTTTGTATTATCTCCTTCTGTGTTGATAGTATATTTGGGGTTTGTATGCGTTCGCGTACGTTTGTGTGGATAGTTTATTTGGGGTTTGTATTATCTCCCTTCTGTGTTGATAGTATATTTGGGGTTTGTTTTGTCCTCTTCCATCTGTGTGTGTGTGTGTGTGTGTGTGTGTGTGTGTGTGTTCGCGTACGTTGTGTAGATCGTATACTTGGTTGTTTTTTTTTTCTTCCTCCCGAGTGTGGATAGTATATTTGGGGTTTGTTTTTTCCTCTTCCCTCTGTGTGTGTGTGTGTGTGTGTGTGTGTGTGTGTGTGTAAGTCTGCGCGCGTATGTTGTGTGTGTGTGTGTGTGTGTGTGTTCACGTACGTTGTGTAGATCGTATATTTGGTTGTTTTTTTTCTTCCTCCCGAGTGTGGATAGTATATTTGGGGTTTGTTTTTTCCTCTTCCCTCTGTGTGTGTGTGTGTGTGTGTGTGTGTGAGTCTGCGCGCGTATGTTGTGTGTGTGTGTGTGTGTGTGTTCGGGTACGTTGTGTAGATCGTATATTTGGTTGTTTTTTTTCTTCCTCCCGAGTGTGGATAGTATATTTTGGGGTTTGTTTTTTCCTCTTCCCTCTGTGTGTGTGTGTGTGTGTGTGTGAGTGTGTGTGTGTGAGTCTGCGCGCGTATGTTGTGTGTGTGTGTGTGTGTGTGTGTGTGTGTTCGCGTACGTTGTGTAGATTGTATATTTGGTTGTTTTTTTTTCTTCCTCCCGAGTGTGAATAGTATATTTTGGGGTTTGTTTTTTCCTCTTCCCTCTGTGTGTGTGTGTGTGTGTGTGAGTGTGTGTGTGTGTGAGTCTGCGCGCGTATGTTGTGTGTGTGTTTGTGTGTATTGGTCTCTGTTTGTCCCTATAAAACTCACTTTATCCCTATCAGATACACTCTACCTACCTACCTACAGTAGCGCGTATTCAGGTCAGCCACTTGCAACACTGTTGCCATTTATCCCCTAGTGTTCAGTACAGTGACGTCACTGACGCTGGAAATTTTGAGACTATAAATATCGACTTGGGGATTTCCACATTTTGTAGCTATACATATATACTAGAATTCATAAACAGGAACGTCACTCAGGCTGAGGCTATAAAAGGATAGTGGGATTTTCCAAAGGAAAAACCCACAAGTTGGAGCTATAAATAGATAGTGGGATTTCATAGGAATTTCAGCTGATCATCGATACATGGGTATTTATCCACGATCGTCACAGAAGTTGATATTGTAAGTAGTTACTAATTTTATCCATTTTAGTCTAAACCATTGTAACTTAACTTTCAGGGATATGTTTATTTTCCTTTAAATTCTGGGACAATTTCGTCATTTTAGCGTTACTTTTAGTCACATCCATTTTGTCGTTGAGCATTTCCTTGATTATAGCTATTTATAGCATCATTACAATTATGCAAATTTTTGAACACCCCAGCAAGATTTCAGGTCTTGGTAATGCTTTATATATAAATCTCACGCTTGTACTAGTGTATGTATGTTTCTGTCTCTGTTGTGTTTGACCCTCTACCATCATTGTCCCTAGACAATCCCACCATGTTCAATTCCCCTTGACGCTATACAGACCCACCATGTTCAATTTCCATATGTTAAATTTCCCTAGTCCCTAGATAGACCCACACTTTATTCCCCCATGTTCAATTCCCCTTGTCCCTAGACAAGTCCAAACTCTATTCCCATGTTAAATTCCCATTGTCCCTAGACAGTCCCAAACTCTATGTTAAATTCCCATTGTCCCTAGAGTGACCCACGATTTTTCTCCATGTTAATTTCCCTTGTCGCTAATCTGACCCACGATTTTTCACCATGTTAAATTTCCCTTGTCCCTAATCTGACCCAGGGGTCTCTGTAATGCTAATTCCCATTGTCGCTAATATACCCCACTTAACTACTTTCGTCATATATAATACATGTCCATTTATTTGATACAGAATGCCTAGGCTATGGATCACATGACATAGGCACTGACCAATGGTACCTAAATGCCTGGATTTGACAATGTAAGCTATTAAACACGTATCACAGACGCTGCCCAATAGTATCTAAATCCCTAAATTTTTCCATGTAAGCTATTGAACACATACCATGGAAACTGATCCATAGTATCTAAATCCCTAGATTTTGCCATGTAAGCTATTGAACACATGCCATGGACACTGACCAATAGTATCTAACTGCCTGGATTTGTCGATGTAAGCTATTGAACACATACCATAGATACTGACCAATAGTATATAAATGCCTGGATTTGTAAATGAAAACTATTGGACACATACCATAGACACTGACCAATAGTATCTAAATGCCTGCATTTGTCAATGTAAGCTATTGATCACATACCATAGACACTGACCAATAGTGTATAAATGCCTGGATTTGTAAATGAAAACTATTGGACACATACCATAGACACTGATCAATAGTATATAAATGCCTGGATTTGTAAATGAAAACTACTGGACACATACCATAGACACTGACCAGTAGTATATAAATGCCTGGATTTGTAAATGAAAACTATTGGACACATACCATAGACACTGACCAATAGTATATATAGCTGACAAACGTGACAACTATTAAACATAAACATGATGAATGAGAAGAAAACATTGCTTTGGATTCTAAAATAATTAATACAACATGCGAAATTCTAAAATAAGTGATACAATATGCGAAATTCTAAAATAAGTAATACAATATGCGAAATTCTAAAATAAGTAATACAATATGCGAAATGAATATGAAAACAGCTTTCGTAGTGCAAGATGATCAATGGTTCCAAAAGAACTCTCGAAACGTCTATATTTTTCTTTTGGGTACGTAACATTATATACAAAAATGTCCATGAACTATAGGATATCACGCTGTAGAAATAGATAATCTGATACAAGAACGACAGCTTAAGATACGGCATTAATCAACTATTCAATAAGGTTATATATATTTGTGTTTAATGTTCTGCGGGAAACAGTAATAGGCTGCGAACAAGGAACCTCTCCAACAACTTATTGAATGTTTTTCCCATGCCTCAGAAACACTACAGTCTGTTCGAAAAAGTATAGTTTTAATTTAAGTTCCTGTAGAGTGGAAATTTAATTTTAAAAGTGAAAACATATCCTTTTAAGCTTCATCATTTTCGTATAAAACTACACATTAGAGTGGGTCATTTTAAGCACAGGTAGTCTCTTAAAGCTGTTGTTAAAAACTTAGTTATTAAAACAACGGATTGAATGGATATCGGTTCATAGCGTACGTGTTGATACTTCTAATGCACAATTCATGTATTGTTCGTAGTAACTTAAGGTTAGCTTTAATTATGAATAACAAATCACATAGAAAACACTTGGTCACCATAAAACCATATAGGAAGCGTTCTAAATCACATACAAACCAGTTGGTCACCTTAAAACCGTTTAGCAGACAACCGGCGAATATTCCGGCAAGTCCTCCTTGGCTGGAATATTTTCCATAAAAGAATGTGGCGACGGGTGTGTATTTCGGGATTCTGTCACATGCTGACATCACCTTGCGTAATGAATATAAAAACTGTTAATTTGCATAGTCTTCGCGCTGAACAGGCTCGCAAGAAATAGTCCCGAAGTGGATGGGATGACTGAATAGATCACATGAAATTTAGGAATTCTGTTTTCTTGTTCATATTCTCGAGTGGCGCTCGTTTACATTACTGGATGCTTTTTTGGATTAAACAAGGCGATAAATTAGAAACAACAACCACCGGTGGGTGGATGGTGGTGATGGGATGGGGAGAACCAAATTCTGATTGTAGAGGTAAGGTTATACTACTGAATATAAGTACCGGTTTCCTGCCCCAGGATTCATTTGCTTTGTTCCTTGTGACACAGGAGCAATTACACTCACTTTCGTGCATATGTGGGAGATTGATGTTTATGAAAAGGTTAAGTTAATATACGATACATTTGTGAAATGACAATATTTGAGTAGCTCTATGTCTTACGGAATGAAGAAAAAAGTCTCATTGCAAGACAACATAAAATGGGATGATGGAAATAATATGTATGAATCATTATTTTCAGTGAAATATTTCTGGGTGAGAAGAATGTATTGCTTCGAGAATTTTTTTATAGTGCCTTTTAGTGTCAGGCTAGGTCTCCATTTATGAAACATTTCTCTGAAGTCATTTTGATAAATATTTTGAGAATATATTGTGTTGCATCCTCTGGCAGACAAAAAAATGGCAAACAAATATTATTTTGGTTATTGTCTTTTCTGGGAGCTATGTTTACCTCTCAAAGATAATAAGTAAACTCTGAACATCATCGAGAGAAATGCAATTACTTTTCTCAATAAACTTATAATTCTTACAAATATGGCTCTGTATACAGTTGAAAATGAAGTGACTTGAAAAAATGTCTGATGCAATTATGGCATTAAAGCGCAGACAGGGAATTTAAGTCTATTTTCAACGCATTCAAATACGATATCAGACTTTACTCTCACTAACCATTTATCTCTGAAATAATTTGTTTAAATCATGTGTCTGTTTCTCGACAATATAATGTGGGGATGCATTGTCACTAACGCGTATGTTGTTACAGACCAATTTTGAATGGACTACAAGGACCCTTGCGTACGCGAATCAATACCAGTCAGAAGCAAGTGTCTCCATGCCGTAATTTCGTAATATATTCGTCGCTCTCTAATAATAATCCAGAATCGACACCTACTCTTAAGAAATCTTCTGTTTTTTTCCGGTTGATGAGTAATTGCAAATAGTACCCACCAGTTAGACTTGATGTGTTATCTGACGTTGTAAGGCACATTGTTGTAGATGTCAAATCTATATGTGGTGGTGTGGTGTGAGCGTTCATTAATTATATAATTGAAAAAGAAAATTAGCATTACTGTTTTTATATAAAGTAATACTGTCTTTATCAAAGTAATGTTATTGGAGTTTCAAGTTTTATTTTTATACCAAGTTAATTGCCAATCCTAGGACGGGAATAAAATAAGTTTAAAAATTAAACATAAACGAAAGAAAGTTTGAACATACCAATATAAAGTAAAACAAATATGGGATACCGCCGTGAGTGTCGAACTCTTGTTTGGCATCCGGGACACAGTCGGACACACATTGGTGTTTATATATAAAGCGAGACAAGATACATGAATAAAGACGTTTTACTATTGTTTATACAACATAAACTGGAAAAATCTGCGTACGAATTATACATTTCTGTTACAATGTATAAATGTAGTTCTGCCATTAGAACGTAATCTGTATGTCTTAGATTTTTTGAGTGGGGTATGAAATAAAAAATAAAAAACGATTGATGAAAAATATTTGTTTAAAAAAGTAAATAAGCCGGCAAGCGAGTTTAAGGAACGTTTGAACATTAAATTACAAAAATTATATAAAATATTCGAAACTCGCAACCACGAGATTGGTTAGCGTTACATCCAGAAAGAAGGACACGTGAGGATGTTTGTATAAAATATATACATATCATGCAATGAATACAGTGATAATTTCTTTCTCAATCAGCAACGACAGTAATAACAACAATAACAGCAAACCTTGGTTCACAGACCTTCAAGGACACAGATAAGAAAATATGTGATATGTTTAGGTTGTGCATCATTTCTTTAAGACAAGCACTACAAAATATGATGGTTTAAAGTGCGTGAAAGATGTATTTCTAAAGTAAAAAATTAATTGAAGGATAGTCTGCTACTGTTTTTCCTTCGTCTTCCACTATTTTGTATATTAAAAAATAAGAACAGAAATGACTAAGCATCAACGTTAAGAACAATAACAAATGCTACAACTTTGAGAAGAAACACACACAACATGAAGTTAGTGATAATAACTAAATTCAGTTTAGAGCTGAACGTGTTACGACCTATTGGTTTTGAACTAAGTAACAGAAAGAAGAGAAACTAACACGTTTAGTCAAATTAACAAACGATTTATTTCTCTAAGCTATAAATAGCATTGTGAATATAATCTCAATACTCGACATGCTTCATCATACATCTAAAAGTATAGAGTGTCCCGAATAAATTCCATTATCGAATGTGGAGACGGACCAATATATTTGAATAGGTTGCTGTACTACCATTATTGATGTATCAAATATATATATATATATATAATTTTACATGACCTAAGACACAACAAAATGCCCAGGATGTTGTTCACAAGATTGAGTCCATAACAATCTAAGTTTGTTAATAAGGCTAAACTTTGAACATGGATATCAGTAAATAACTTTTTTACAACAAAATATGACAAACATCAGGTACACAAAAAACGCAACTATCACTTATGGACAAAAGGTATAGACTACAGATAATATTTATAATTTGAAACATATATCTTGAATACGTTATTTCATACCGACGGGGGAAGTTTTAATTAATGTAAACTTAATATAAAACAATGATAAATAAATAATTTGCATATGAGATGGTTATTTTCTTTAAATATTTGAGACAAAAGTCATTAACTTCATATATAGTTATATGAAGCAGAGACAATAACTCTGTGAAAATTCTAAAATGACAAATATAAATTGAGAATGAAATTCACCTTAATCTTGTTCCAGATCATATTCCTTCATAATTTTTTCATACCTGCCTTGTGGGGATTCGATTGCTTTGTGTGCAGAAAATCATGTGCATGACTCAGACGAATGAAACAAATTTCGACTAGAAACTATTACCTTTCATTGAGATATCATAATCGGAGACGTCTACTCAATCGTTGCTGTTCGAGGCTCAAAATTATAGAACACCAACGCAGCTATGCAGAGAGCGAAAACCCACCCGACAAGGGGAAGAATATCGTATTCGGAAAGCTCTCATGAATCAAAGAAGAGAGCCGAGCCTCTACCGACCGATAGAAGTTCAGTTTCCGATGATATGGAGAACGGTCCCTCACAATCAACGTACATCGAGTGAAGCAACCATGTTAGGCATTGCTGAGTGTTATTCATCAACACACTTTTACAATGCCGATCATAATATACAGACGGATGTTAGGGATTTGGAAAGATCGATCAAGGAAACGAAGAGAGAATGAGATAAAGAGAATGAGGACGGAGGTTTCTAAATTACGAACGCAAGCGTCAAGGAGGCAGGAAAAGCGGGATAGATTGAAAGCAAAAATAGAGAACATGAAACCAAGTTAGTGAGAAATATAATTGTATCTCCAGCATTTAGATCATACCAATTAGATGTGCAATAAACAAAGGGTCCAATGTTACAGCTGCAGATTTACGCTACATGGATAGTTTGAATGAAACGGTATCCGAAAAGGCGTCCCGTTGGGAACAGTAAGTTCAGATATCTTGTATTCATATTCTTCACCTTGTGACCATGGGGATCTAACTGGTCACTAAAGTAAAACATCCAAACCTAAACCTCAGTTAAAAACAAAAATCAAGCATGGCAAACAAAGCATCAGACATTAGAATGTCCACAAATTAGCTGCTTAAGATAATCCAAATCTGAACTATTTAAGGCAGTATAATCATTCTTAGCTCAAGAATATATGTTCCGTAAACACTGGGTAGATTAAAAGCACATGTAAAATGGTTTATCATGACACTAATTATGAATGGAAGGGTTTATTAATATTGAATGCAGCGTGAGTAAGAAGAATTCAACTAAACCTGTCTCAGACAAAGTCATACAGTAAAAAGAAAATATAAATCGGTTTACCATCTAAAACTGAAGATGCATGATGGTGTCCAGATTTTCAACTGAAACATCGTAATTGTAAATCATCTGATATTCAATATCACTCAAAGAACAACCAAGAATGGGTAGTCGCATATGTATCACGTGCTGGAGAATAAAACATCTGAATCAGATCACACTGAATTCACTTCCGCCAGCCCACATCAAAATCGCTTCTGGCATGTAAAGCCTTGAGTAGAGCAAGATATATTTCCTCTTAAGAAAATTAAGCTTGTGAACAAAGTCAGACGTTCTCAAAATTCTTCCTAAAATATTATTCACATCTCAGAAACGTATCGGTCTAATTATGTGTCTGTAAACGTTTAGGAGAGTATTCAAATTAAAAGCATACCATGCACAACATACAGTCACACTTTCAAAAGAGATCTGAGATTACAGCAAGCTACTATTCAATCACTTAGCTAATGATATTTTGAACGCTGTGATAATTAATGTTCTGATATACAATATACTGATGTTATTCTTCACCACGACTATATTGCCAAATCACGTTTATACAACTGTAATGTTGCAATAGTTAAGGTTCGCATCAATATTCATGCTCTCAAATTGTTTCCATATAGGACTTTGCCTTTTGCTCAAGTTTGGATATATTATTTGTTACAATCATGTCTTTTAAAAATTCATAAACGTGTATATGATACTGAGAAACATACACGAGCAATGAATTATCCTAATGACTTTGCTGGCTATCTCAGAAATGATGCTGGCTTTAAGGACAATTCAAGTCGATACCCATTTCGAATTTTGGCGTTAAACTCAGTTCCCTAGAGCGATTCAAGTAAGAGAAGACTTATTTTATATCTAAGTTTTCCTCTAAATCTTTATATCAACAATGACGTGGTCAAATACCGTCATCAAGGAAATAAAGCCATCAAAGATATACCGCATGCCTAGGTATTGGTGAACATCATCCAAGATAAAAAGAAGTTCCTTACTTATTGTACATTCCTCTTGGATCATTTGATGTATATCGGGTTTTTATTTTATTGGAAATGCGATATATATATGAACTCTGCTTTCTTGCTGCCTTATGTGAGTCTCACATTAAGGCACAATACACAATACACCCACTTTTGCCAATACTCTACCAGATCTTCATTCTAGATGGTATTGTTGTTAGGTCTCTGCATCGTGTGCTTCATGTTTGAATTGGGGGTTGTGCCTACCTGTGTTTTGTCATGAGTCCAAAAAGTAAACAAGATGTTGACTTAAATTCGGTTCAAATCTTGACTCTGTTTATGAGCTAGTGGGGCTTTCCAAAGGAAATATATTGCGTCGCAGGTCAAGCTACATTTGGATCAAAATGTGTTAATTAATACAAATGAACTATTAGATATTTAAATTCCAAAAAATTAGAAATCAATATTATATTTATATAATTAAGTGAAAGTATTAAATTCTGTCACCATATTGTTTGTCGCGTTTACCCCGACACAGAGTAGCCCCAATTTGAAACATGCATAATCAAGGTAATTCTGAAAAGCCATTGTTTGATGTTAAATATTGCCGCAGGCTAGCACCAATCCCTGACGTAAGATTGCCGTGGCTAGAAGTGGAGAGCCAGACCTAGGAGCTGCGAGGCCGCCAGATAGTCAATTATCACCTAGATGTGGAAACGTTTGTCCAGATCAAAATAACTTGCTCGAATAAGTGGAAGTGTCTTAACTTCTTTTCCCTGCAGACAGACAGCCGGGTTGAACTGGCCGCTAAGACGAGTGGACAGGGTCACAGAGCCACCCAATCAGAATCGAGATAGGAGAGAGACCCTGATTTGGCTAGAATGATATCTCCGCGTCTTCCGGCAAGAATTAGTTCGCTAGAGAGATTGTCCAGAGGAGGATAGCGTAACTCCGAACAGCCATTCGTTATTGGCGGGAATATCTTAGAACAGGAAATTCTAAGTGCAGACAGCTTCAAATAAGGAAGCTTTGAGGGACAGACCAGTTACAGTTTGGTCCCGTAGTGTCAGATAGAGAGACGGAGGAAAGGAGAAGAAAGGAGAGAAGTCAGGAGAAGTTGAAGTCTAGGAGGAAAAGGGGAGAGAAGGGAGGAAGAGGAAATTGGGAGCGAAATTGGAGGAGGAGATAGTCGAGAGGGAAACGGAGTCGAAGGAGTGTTGGAGGAACGGAAGGAAGGAAAGGAATTAGCGGGAAAGAAAGAGATGAGTGGACTCAAGGACAGGGGGAAAATCGAACTCACACTGTAAATCACGGGATGAATTAGGCTGTCACTTGGTCGAGGGAAAGACGGGTGATTGAGAGTTTATCGTTTTACATTATCGAATTTATTAAATTGTTATTAACTGAATTTCATCTTCGTGTTCTCTATAATTTAGCCGTCGGCATTGCTGACTGGGGGCTCAGAGCTGTAAATCTACCTCGTCACTAATTTAACTTTCTAACCCCACGAGCCCGGGTGGAACTTTCATTATAATTTAATTAATATATATTGAAAGAACCCCACCCCAATGCATGCAACAGTCACATTGTTATTCTGACAAATGCTGTAGTATACCTATAGGTCAAAGCTTTTATTAATTTAATAATAATGTATTCAAAATTTGGTTGACGATTTTATGCACGCGACGAAAACAAAATATAGAAAATATATACTCACCCACTAACCTAAGAGCAATGAGAAGGAACGGGCAAATATATAAATATTCACGTAAGTAATTTTGTATCTATATTTTATTTGATATCTGGCTTAATTAACATATGACATTTCCTAACGAAAATGCGTCATCCATTTTGGGAACTTTATTAAGGCATGCAAGAATAGATCAATATATAAATGGGTATATAGGTAGGTAGATCGTTTACCTGTAGTATGTGGAATACATTGAGTTTGATTAACGTCGTTCCCGAACAAATAGGCATAGGCAGCTGAAGAGGAAGGATACAATAAAGTAATGTTCTTAGTTTTACATTGGCAGACATCTTTGTATGATGTTTAGCTTTGATCATTTCACCCACAAGAAACAACCCACTAATGGTATCTATGACTTGAAAAATGTTACACTTGTTTTGAATCAGACACTTTGCACAAAACTGCACACAAAATTTGTTCCTTCATTCACATATTTTATGTGAAATGCTGAGCAAGTAAGATATGATTTATTTGCTTAGTATAAGTATCAACTTATTCCGGACACGTAGACAATAGATTCTGCCATGCATTGATACAATGTGTGCCTGGAAGACTTTTGTCCTCCTTACAATACAATAATGGTTTGTTTGATGTCCAGTAGATACCCACCAGCATAGGTACTTTATTCCAAGAAAGATAACACAATCTGTACTGCTGATCCAGTTAAAAAATCGTTGTGAATAGTGGTACATCAGAAATACCCAATGAAAGAAAACTAAGAGAAAGTAAGCATTCTTTCCACAGATGTTTCAGCAACCAGTCAACCAATCTCCACGTGTGGGCTCTGTCTTCGATGTTGATTCTGTTCTTTCTGGATAAATAGACACTGTAGCTATGGCAGCCAAAGATGACTGCGATGGGAACGTTTACCTTATTATAATTGTGTTTATCATGGTACTTGTGGCGGTCATAACAATATCTGGGTTTTCTGCTTTTCCCCATAAAAGAATCACGACGGTTTTAGTGTTTCAGTTTTAATTTTTTTTTTATCAAATGCATGACTGAATTTTGTATACAGGACTATTCTATATAAGTCAGAGCCTCATCAAACGCAAGTCTCTAAATCATTAAATTTATTTTGTTATTTTAAACGTGATCGTGTATCTAAAAATATAAATAAACAAAAGACGAGGTTGTTTCGCTGAACAAGAAACACTTCCACACACGGTTACATGATTATATGAAATTTTCATTTTTTGTAGCGAAATATCGTGCAAATTATTATTTAGAAAGTGTTAGGTGTTAAATGATCGCAGCAAAGAAGTATATATACTTAAACATAAGAACATTTATACATTTATATTTTAAACGAATTGTAGACAATAGACATTATTAATTATGATACAAACTAGCGTTATCATGTAAGAATAATTAGATGAAAATCACTGATCCGTTTACATCGATGATTTTAACAAAACATTGCCAGTAACATGGACAATGTTTCTCCTTTTCGTTCATTACCTCACAAAATTGCTGATGTGCTGGTTTGTACTAAGTGGCCAATGGACAATAATTCAGTAAAAAGTGTTTCTAACATTTCCCCAATTTATATAATATAAGATATTGCTAAATATGAAGCTGCACAGGTAAAATAACTGAAATAATGAAAGATGAATGCTTGTTTTCACAAGCTATTGAAATATTTCACGTCAGTCAAGGGCCATAACTTTGTAAATAAATAAACAAAATGTGATGTAAGAGTAGGAGAAATTATGTGGCTATTCCAATTCGATGAGGACAATATTTGTTAAATAGTCAAAATCTGGCCATCATTGAACCTATTTGCTGCACGTTAGAAATAATACGGTTTCCAGAACCCAGTAAAATGCCCAAAATCTCATAAAGGCCATAACCCTGCAAAATATCATCACAATCCAACTGTAGTAGATTGGAAGCTGCTAAGATGAAACTACGTAGCTTGTATGGGTCAAATCTGATAGAAATGTTGAACACATTGGTATTCAAAAATCTCCAGTTAATACCCATTATATGTCGTTCGAGTGCCATTACGCTGTAAAATAAAGTCGATATGCGGTCATCTTAAAACTCGTACAAGAGCTCTTTGAAATATGTATCTCCTCCATTTTTCCTGTATCGATCTGCATTTGCTTTTTCTTTTGCTCTCTTGAAATTTTAATTCATTCTACCCTCCCTCCCTCTCTCTCTCTCTCTCTCTCTGTTTATATTTCTCGTTATTCTTTATATCATTTCCTTTGTATTTATCTCTCTTCTTTCTCTCCCTCACTCTCTTTTGGCATTTGCTTTCGCCACCATAGTTCCTCTTTCTGAATTTGCATTTCCATTATTTCTTTCTGAAGCTGATCCTTTGCTAACTACATTTTTATCTGTTGTTAACCAGAGATAGACTAATTTCATGCTAATCATTTGTATCTAAGCCTTATAATTTTTATTCATGGCTAAAACTTGTACAGATTATCTTTCGTTAGATTTTGCCTACGTGACAATGTGTGGTAATAGCGTAAAGTTACATATGATCTATAGATAGATGCTCACGTATGTGTCGACAACTACTACTTATAATTTTAATAACTAGTAATAATAATCTTAATAATAATACTTAATGACGTCTTTGGGTCAATTTCTCATTGGCTGATGGGGATTGGACGGTTATAGAAGAATTCTGTAACTTCCCATCGGTTGGGCTACGTCACTTGATTAGGCAAGTTTGAGATAAATTGAGTAGTAAGATCTGTCACTTCGGGTATGTTGTGAAATATAGTCATAATAGAAGGTATATATAAGGAGAAAGCTGAGCAATCAAATTCCATTCCTATTTTGGAGTCATTCTCATTTCTTGTGTTCCTGTTGCAAGTCTGCAGACGAGTTTTATATTGCACTTTCTTATTATTCTAGAGGAAAAACATTAGTTGGGCTGTTAGCAGGAAATGGAAGGTGCTCATTATTTGGAATAAAGTATTATTCTGTAACTATTATAAAAGAGTTCTGGACAACGCCATTTTGACAACGTCATGATTCTTGGCTGACTAGTACGTATCCGGCTTTGAGTTTATACAGAACTTTTCATTCATTTGGACATTCATAGAACTTTTACAGAATATTTTGGATTCACTTTCGTTTTCATTTATAATAATAATAATAATAATTCAATTACTTGTTAAATTTCATAAGGCTTGTGGTTTTTATTCTTTCTGTTACTTATTTTGTGACCATCGAGTTGTAACACTAAGCAATCAATTCCATAAACTCTTATGCTAAATTTCCTTTCCTGCCTAATACGGAAGTAAACTAGTCACTATCTCTTTTTTAATTTATTTAAAAACAAATTTATATTTTTTTTTAAAGAAGTTTTAGTTCCAGAAAGCTATTAACGTCTGTCAAGATCAAGCAACTCGTCTTTTCATGAACTCTAATTCTCCCTGAGTATGACTTGAAACAACGTAAACTTTATTAATTGAGTTTGAGAATGCATGCTGATTTCACGTTAGAGCTTGAAATGTGTGAAAATAAAAACTTTCATAGGGACAATGAAACTTCCTATGTTTTAAAAGACAATTTTAATAGCTTGGAAATGTTTTAAAGAAATTTAGATAACGGACTTCATGAAACTTCCTATGTTTTAAAAGACAATTTTAATAGCTTGGAAATGTTTTAAAGAAATTTAGATAACGGACTTCCCCTAATTTATGTTAAGACTCTGTGTGAGTAAGGGGAACAAAGTTAATATATCAATTAAATTGAAATTAGCCCCTTAAATGTTCTATTGCAAGTAAAATGGTATGGATTATTCCGAATGAATCAAAATAGCAATGAATTCCAAATACCATTAAATGTTCTATTGAAAGTAAAATGGTATGGATTATTCCGAATGAATCAAAATAGCAATGAATTCCAAATACCATTAAATGTTCTATTGCAAGTAAAATGGTATGGATTATTCCGAATGAATCAAAATAGCAATGAATTCCAAATACCATTAAATGTTCTATTGCAAGTAAAATGGTATGGATTATTCCGAATGAATCAAAATAGCATTGAATCTCCTGACATGCCATAATGTGCATCTACATTTTTGTATTCCGACATTGTTTCAAGACAACTATTCAACGGCCCACACAATGATGGGAGTGCAATATCGATACACAGTCAATCAAAACATATTGAACATGGATCTTTACTAGTTTCTTATTTATTTTAAAACGCCTCAAATGTAATGTTGAGAACACAAGGCAGTAGACAAACAAACTGATTATATGATCTGAAGTCGGGTAATTTGAAACTAAATGCGTGGTGTGTTTGAAGGCTTGTGGTGTGTGTGTGTGTGTGTGTGTGCTTGTGTGTTTTCTTTATACATTAGTAATGTGATAAAAATGGGGGACCTCTTGTAAAAGATCGTAGAACCGTTGCTGTCACTGCTTATATTAAAATTATTTAAGTTAACGAACAGGATTAACAATTAGCCTACATTATATAAAGCAACACACTTGATAATATAACAAATTAATAGCTAGCATCAATCTCAGGATACTTGTCTTGCCAATATCGAATTAGGAACGAGTAGCATGCCATGAGGTTCTCTGACACTTATATCGAGTTTGCTTGTGATACCGCTAAATTACCTTTAATTAGATGATTGTACCGCTAATGATGCCGCTAAATTACCTTTAATTAAGTAATTGTACCGCTACTGATACCACTAAATTACCTTTAATTAGGTAATTGTACCGCTACTGATACCGCTAAATTACCTATAATTAGGTAATTGTAACGCTACTGATACCACTAAATTACCTTTATTTAGGTAATTTTACCGCTAATGATACCACTCAATTACCTTTAATTAGGTAATTGTACCGCTAATGATACCACTCAATTACCTTTGATTAGGTAATTGTACCGCTAATGATACCACTCAATTACCTTTAATTAGGTAATTGTACCGCTAATGATACCACTCAATTACCTTTTATTAAGTGATTGTAAACTGCAAAGCATGGTTGAAACCAAAGAAACACTATACAAATATCGGTCGCTTTATATCTGTAACTGACCTTAATCTAAATATGAGAAATGGATCTTCATAAAGCCTAGAAAAATAGTAAACAAAAAAGAGGTCAGATGTAGAAAGGTGTCAAAATAAATACACAGGTGGTAAATCAAGCAGGCGACAGTTATTGAGGTTTAACACAGTACATGCATTTCACGACAGACAAGTAGAAGAAGACATCAGAATGAACCTAATCCCAGTATTACACTGTGCATGCAAAAACACAAAAGCACCATATACTGACGTCAATACCATTGCTTAGGTCACCATTGACGCATATTATAGCCATTAATAAGTTATCTATTTTACGTAGCACACAAATTATAAATACACCTTTTAGCAACTTGTAACCCAACCTAACTTGACCAACCCACTCTAAATGTAAATTCTCTTGGACTGTTGTGCTATGTGTTTTCCATATATCCGAGGGCATATTGTAATATTCCAAACATCATATTAGGAATCGAGCATAGGCTTGGGGGCAAGATTATTGACAACGCATCCACCAGTAAGTAAACATATTTTTCTTTAATGATGTTTTTTTCTGAGATATCGTATTCCGTGATGCACTATTTATTTCAACTCTAAACAATACAACATATAATTGTTATGAACCTAAATGATTATATATTTAAGGAAGATGCCGATATTGTCCTCCGTATGTTATTTGAACTAATAGTATTTTTTGAACTAATAGCCTTCGCAATTTCAAAATGGCATAATACCTTCCTTCATTCTTTATATAAATAATACGTCATATACTTATCATTTGTGTAAGATATGGATCTACAATAATCGTTACAACAACGCCTTTGGTTGGTTTTAAGGCAATTATATATACGAGAGGAGGTTTTAGAATAAACACAGCCAATTATAGAAAGCAACCCAACGGCATATAAATTCACCTGCCTGTAATTACGCAATGGTCAATTTAAAACGCGACGTCTGTTTTAAGTTAATGATAATATATCCTTAGTAACAACATCTTATCATATATCTCTCCGTCACAGACACATTCCATTATAGGCAACAGGTGACTTAAATGTCGTGTACGGACTTGATTCACTTGTTAAAATCTGGATGAAACGATTTGCTGATGGTAAGGAGAATACGCATAAAGTGAATTTGTAGGTCGAGGGCATTGTTTCAAAAGAAACATACAATTATTTGTAAATTTGTGAAGGAAGAGAAACGTTGTCTTGTCCATACTGTCCAAAACGTAGCAGCTAACACTGATATTTCATGACTGAATTTTGTATACAGGACTATTCTATATAAGTCAGAGCCTCATCAAGCGCAAGTCTCTAAATCATCAAATTTATTTTGTTATTTTAAATGTGATCCTGTATCTAAAAATATAAATAAACAAAAGACGAGGTTGTTTCGCTGAACAAGAAACACATCCACACACGGTTACATGATTATATGAAATTTTCATTTTTTGTAGCGAAATATCGTGCAAATTATTATTTAGAAAGTGTTAGGTGTTAAATAATCGCAGCAACGAAGTGTATATACTTAAACATAAGAACATTTATACATTTATATTTTAAACGAATTGTAGACAATAGACATTATTAATTATGATACAAACTAGCGTTATCATGTAAGAATAATTAGATGAAAATCATTGATCCGTTTACATCGATGATTTTAACAAAATATTGCCAGTAACATGGACAATGTTTCTCCTTTTCGTTCATTACCTCACAAAATTGCTGATGTGCTGGTTTGTACTAAGTGGCCAATGGACAATAATTCAGTAAAAAGTGTTTTTAACATTTTCCCAATTTATATAATCTAAGATATTGCTAAATATGAAGCTGCACAGGTAAAATAACTGAAATAATGAACGATGAATGCTTGTTTTCACAAGCTATTGAAATATTTCACGTCAGTCAAGGGCCATAACTTTGTAAATAAATAAACAAAATGTGATGTAAGAGTAGGAGAAATTAAAAATACGCTGGTATTATGTGGCTATTCCAATTCGATGAGGACAATATTTGTTAAATAGTCAAAATCTGGCCATCATTGAACCTATTTGCTGCACGTTAGAAATAATACGGTTTCCAGAACCCAGTAAAATGCCCAAAATCTCATAAAGGCCATAACCCTGCAAAATATCATCACAATCCAACTGTAGTAGATTGGAAGCTGCTAAGATGAAACTACGTAGCCTGTATGGGTCAAATCTGATAGAAATGTTGAACACATTGGTATTCAAAAATCTCCAGTTAATACCCATTATAAGTCGTTCGAGTGCCATTACGCTGTAAAATAAAGTCGATATGCGGTCATCTTAAAACTCGTACAAGAGCTCTTTGAAATATGTATCTCCTCCATTTTTCCTGTATCGATCTGCATTTGCTTTTTCTTTTGCTCTCTTGAAATTTTAATTCATTCTACCCTCTCTCTCTCTCTCTCTCTCTGTTTATATTTCTCTTTCTTCTTTATATCATTTCCTTTGTATTTATCTCTCTTCTTTCTCTCCCTCACTCTCTTTGAGCATTTGCTTTCGCCACCATAGTTCCTCTTTCTGAATTTGCATTTCCATTATTTCTTTCTGAAGCTGATCCTTTGCTAACTACATTTTTATCTGTTGTTAACCAGAGATAGACTAATTTCATGCTATTTTTGTAACTCCTGTAAATCATTTGTATCTAAGCCTTATAATTTTTATTCATGGCTAAAACTTGTACGGATTATCTTTCGTTAGATTTTGCCTAAGTGACAATGTGTGGTAATAGCGTAGTTACATATGATCTATAGATAGATGCTCACGTATGTGTCGAAAACTACTACTTATAATTTTAATAACTAGTAATAATAATCTTAATAATAATACTTAATGACGTCTTTGGGTCAATTTCTCATTGGCTGATGGGGATTGGACGGTTATAAAAGAATTCTGTAACTTCCCATCGGTTGGGCTACGTCACTTGATTAGGCAAGTTTGAGATAAATTGAGTAGTAAGATCTGTCACTTCGGGTATGTTGTGAAATATAGTCATAATAGAAGGTATATATAAGGAGAAAGCTGAGCAATCAAATTCCATTCCTATTTTGGAGTCATTCTCATTTCTTGTGTTTCTGTTGCAAGTCTGCAGACGAGTTTTATATTGCACTTTCTTATTATTCTAGAGGAAAAACATTAGTTGGGCTATTAGCAGGAAATGGAAAGTGCTCATTATTTGGAATAAAGTATTATTCTGTAACTATTTATAAAAGAGTTCTGGACAACGCCATTTTAACAACGTCATGATTCTTGGCTGACTAGTACGTATCTGGCTTTGAGTTTATACAGAACTTTTCATTCATTTGGACATTCATAGAACTTTTACAGAATATTTTGGATTCACTTTCGTTTTCATTTATAATAATAATAATAATAATAATAATAATAATAATGATAATAATAATAATAATAATAATTCAATTACTTTTTAAATTTCATAAGGCTTGTGGTTTTTATTCTTTCTGTTACTTATTTTGTGACCATCGAGTTGTAACACTAAGCAATCAATTCCAAAAACTCTTATGCTAAATTTCCTTTCCTGCCTAATACGGAAGTAAACTATTCACTATCTCTTTTTTAATTTATTTAAAAACAAATTTATATTTTTTTATAAAGACGTTTTAGTTCAAGAAAGCTATTAAAGTCTGTCAAGATCAAGCAACTCGTCTTTTCATAAACTCTAATTATCCCTGAGTAGGACTTGAAACAACGTAAACTTTATTAATTGAGTTTGAGAATGCATGCTGATTTCACGTTAGAGCTTGAAATGTGTGAAAATAAAAACTTTCATAGGGACAATGAAACTTCCTATGTTTTAAAAGACAATTTGAATAGCTTGGAAATGTTTTAAAGAAATTCAGATAACGGACTTCCCCTAATTTATGTTAAGACTCTGTATGAGTAAGGGGGAACAAAGTTAATATATCAATTAAATTAAAATTAGCAAATAATTTATTTCACTAGAATACAACATGAAAAAACAGAAGACTCTTAGAGTATTGCGCATTGAATTCCAAATACCCTTAAATGTTCTATTGCAAGTAAAATGGTATGGATTATTCCGAATGAATCAAAATAGCAATGAATTCCAAATACCAATAAATGTTCTATTGCAAGTAAAATGGTATGGATTATTCCGAATGAATCAAAATAGCAATGAATTCCAAATACCATTAAATGTTCTATTGCAAGTAAAATGGTATGGATTATTCCGAATGAATCAAAATAGCATTGAATCTCCTGACATGCCATAATGTGCATCTACATTTTTGTATTCCGACCTTGTTTCAACACAATTATTCAACGGCCCACACAATGATGGGAGTGCAATTTCGATACACAGTCAATCAAAACATATTGAACATGGATCTTTACTAGTTTCTTATTTATTTTAAAACGCCTCAAATGTAATGTTGAGAACACAAGGCAGTAGACAAACAAACTGATTATATGATTTGAAGTCGGGTAATTTGAAACTAAATGCGTGGTGTGTTTGAAGGCTTGTGGTGTGTGTGTGTGTGTGTGTGTGCTTGTGTGTTTTCTTTATACATTAGTAATGTGATAAAAATGGGGGACCTCTTGTAAAAGATCGTAGAACCGTTGCTGTCATTGCTTATATTAAAATTATTTAAGTTAACGAACAGGATTAACAATTAGCCTACATTATATAAAGCAACACACTTGATAATATAACAAATTAATAGCTAGCATCAATCTCAGGATACTTGTCTTGCCAATATCGAATTAGGAACGAGTAGCATGCCATGAGGTTCTCCGACACTTATATATCGAGTTTGCTTGTGATACCGCTAAATTACCTTTAATTAGGTGATTGTACCGCTAATGATACCGCTAAATTACCTTTAATTAAGTAATTGTACCGCTACTGATACCGCTAAATTACCTTTAATTAGGTAATTGTACCGCTACTGATACCGCTAAATGACCTTTAATTAGGTAATTGTACCGCTACTGATACCACTAAATTACCTTCATTTAGGTAATTTTACCGCTAATGATACCACTCAATTACCTTTAATTAGGTAATTGTACCGCTACTGATACCGCTAAATTACCTTTAATTAGGTAATTGTACCGCTACTGATACCACTAAATTACCTTTATTTAGGTAATTTTACCGCTAATGATACCACTCAATTACCTTTAATTAGGTAATTGTACCGCTAATGATACCACTCAATTACCTTTAATTAGGTAATTGTACCGCTAATGATACCACTCAATTACCTTTAATTAAGTGATTGTAAACTGCAAAGTATGGTTGAAACCAAAGAAACACTATACAAATATCGGTCGCTTTATATCTGTAACTGACCTTAATCTAAATATGAGAAATGGCTCTTCATAAAGCCTAGAAAAATAGTAAGCAAAAAAGAGGTCAGATGTAGAAAGGTGTCAAAATAAATACACAAGTGGTAAATCAAGCAGGCGACAGTTATTGAGGTTTAACACAGTACATGCATTTCACGACAGACAAGTAGAAGAAGACATCAGAATGAACCTAATCCCAGTATTACACTGTGCATGCAAAAACACAAAAGCACCATATACTGACGTCAATACCATTGCTTAGGTCACCATTGACACATATTATAGCCATTAATAAGTTATCTATTTTACGTAGCACACAAATTATAAATACACCTTTTAGCAACTTGTAACCCAACCTAACTTGACCAACCCACTCTAAATGTAAATTCGCTTGGACTGTTGTGCTATGTGTTTTCCGTATATCCGAGGGCATATTGTAATATTCCAAACATCATATTAGGAATCGAACATAGGCTTGGGGGCAAGATTATTGACAACGTATCCACCAGTAAGTAAACATATTTTTCTTTAATGATGTTTTTTTCTGAGATATCGTATTCCGTGATGCACTATTTATTTCAACTCTAAACAATACAACATATAATTGTTATGAACCTAAATGATTATATATTTAAGGAAGATACCGAAATTGTCCTCCGTATGTTATTTGAACTAATAGTATTTTTTGAACTAATAGCCTTCGCAATTTCAAAATGGCATAATACCTTCCTTCATTCTTTATATAAATAATACGTCATATACTTATCATTTGTGTAAGATATGGATCTACAATAATCGTTACAACAACGCCTTTGGTTGGTTTTAAAGCAATTATATATACGAGAGGAGGTTTTAGAATAAACACAGCCAATTATAGAAAGCAACCCAACGGCATATAAATTCACCTGCCTGTAATTACGCAATGGTCAATTTAAAACGCGACGTCTGTTTTAAGTTAATGATAATATATCCTTAGTAACAACATCTTATCATATATCTCTCCGTCACAGACACATTCCATTATAGGCAACAGGTGACTTAAATGTCGTGTACGGACTTGATTCACTTGTTAAAATCTGGATGAAACGATTTGCTGATGGTAAGGAGAATACGCATAAAGTGAATTTGTAGGTCGAGGGCATTGTTTCAAAAGAAACATACAATTATTTGTAAATTTGTGAAGGAAGAGAAATGTTGTCTTGTCCATACTGTCCAAAACGTAGCAGCTAACACTGATATTTCATACACAAGTGGAGACGAATTTTTACCGCAAATTATTAGGGCTGTTCATAGTGACCTTTTCGTGCCCGCATTGCTTCATAAAATGGCAATAGGTTGACATGTAAAGCTCTGTTGGAAAGTTTTTAGACAGATGCAAAATTGTAGGCTAAAATTTCTTAAGTTAGAATATATTGCGTGAGGAGACTCACGTAGACTGCTTTGAAACCAAGGCGACCCCAACAAATAAAAGATGTATTAAAACGCACAAACTAGTTTTTCCTATTAAAGCAGGTTTCTCCAAAACTGTTGGGAAGGTTACATGCATTACGATTTTCTACAAACATGGGGACATTTTGAACTAACTTGTATTCAAGCAATCATAGACATGATTTTGAAATAAAGGTTCAATTCAGCAGAGAAATTATTATATTGGAAATGAAATCAGACATATCTCAATAGATTTAAACAATATTTTGTTAGTGATCTTGCTTGTCAGGCTCTTAACAGAATACACACTTTAAAAAAATGATTTGATTGATATTTTTATTTCGACTACCAATACGATGAAGATGCGAAAGTATCTATGTTATGCACAGATTCATTAATTTATATTTAACTTAGGCTGGTTTTAAAAATAGCACACCATCGGCAAGAAATATTTACTATGGGACCTGTTTCAAAAATAAGCACATTTCCTTTCAACCTTCAAAATGAAAAAGGAAATTTTGTAAGGACAAAAATTAAAATAATTGCAAACTAATTGAAAAAAGATATATAGATCAAACTATATATCCTGTACAAAAAGGTGTATGGTGTCTAAGGTAAACTCAAGAGTATTATTTGCATGTTTGCCAATAGGTAACTAACGTTCTGTTTACTTTATTTCTCTGGAAAACTACGGTAAATATTTCATGTGTGAAACTGACTAATTCCAAAAACAAAAAACAACAAAATGGAAACAACATACCAAACAAAACCGCTCCTGTGTCCTAAGTGGTTATTGCATCCGTCTTGGATCCGGGTTCGAACCCTGGCCGAGGCAAGCCAAAGACTTACAAAAATGGTACTAGCAGCTTCCTCTCTTGGCGTTCAGCATTAAGAGGTTAGTGTTAGGACTGGTTGGCCTGGTGTCAGGGTAATGTAATGTTATTGGGTTGGTCATCATGCTATATGTATATGGCATGATGCCTCAGTGCTAGACATCACTATAAACTGCAATACAGAAGACATCGTAGCGATATGACTGAAAAACTGTTAAAGCTACGTTAAAAATTCAACTCTCTCTCTCTCTCTCTCTCTCAGACACATACAAACACACACACACACACACACACAGAGGCCAAACAGATTGTGGACTACTTTGAACTGTGTTGTGCAACACAATTACTTAAGCAAACAAAAAGCCATGCATATTTATTTATAAAGGATTACGATTACGAGGCCAAGTACAGCCTATCAACCATTTTTGTCTGTCTGTCTGTCTGTCTCGCTCTCTCACAATCGGAACAAAAAACCTGTAGTGTGCAAATTCAATATACAAGTATGTCGTTAGGCCTTTCGAACACGCAAGGCGTCTTCTGACCAATTTACTTTTTGCGTCAGTGCTCGGACATTATGAACTTACGCTTCTGCCATTTCAGTTTAACGGGTTAATATTTTATTATACTCACTGACCCTACTCAAGAAAATTATTATTATTATTATTATTATTATTATTATTATTATTTCAACATATAAAGCATGGTGAAATATATTTTAGTCACTTTCGCGGCAACGATGTTAATTTCCAACATACATACATATATGCATGCATAAATACATACATACATACATACATACATACATACATACATACATGCATGCATGCGTGAATGCATACATACGTCGTGCATATTTATCACAAAATAAATATATATTCTACCCAAAATCGGCACAATTTGATTCGTAAGAATGTTGCAAGTTATATAATTTAGTTATGATTTTGTGTCACACTATGCAAAACAATACACATACTGTTAATTTAGGACTTCGCCCTAGACAATGTTCTTTCGTACTCCCATTCTCAGAAAAGTTGCAATAGTGAACAATAGTGAACTTGAGAACTTTGATCCATATACCCGTTAGCTAAGATCCGTATTACTTAAGATTACTTCACATTCGGCCAATCGAATCTAAGAGAAACGTGGCACGCCTCTAAAACGTCGCTCTGATCTACATAATCTGTCATTGGAAAATCCTATATATAAGCAAGGTTATGATGGCTACACTGTTCATTATTTCCGTAGACGACACCCGGTCTTTGAGTTGACAATAATGAAGATAGGTGTATTTATTTTCGTCTTTGATCTATTGCAATACATCCAGTCAAGTACGCCATTTCTCTCTCTCTCTCTCTCTATATATATATATTCTGTTTTTTTTGTTAGTTTGCCTTTTCAATACTTAAAATATCTTATCTACATTTAACGGTGTTTTGGTATTGCACCGATGCAGCGGAATACTATTACGCCAATTATAAATGATATTACGTCAGTGTAGAGCCGACAGTTAGGATGTATGCATTGGGTCTGTATGTGTCCGATACCAGACTGACGCAATACCAACTCATCGCAGCGATGTGTTCGATGCAAGGAATGCAGCGCTCTAGCAGTGGGTTCGTTGTGCTTATGTTACCTTTGTGGAGTTTGCATTCCGCGTATTTTATTCAGTATGAAGAAACTGCTTATATATATATATATATATATATATATATATATATATATATATATATATATATATATATATATATATATATATATATATATATATATATATAATTTAAGGTCAGTACAGGAAACCTTCGATTTGAACACGGGTTACCGAGAGACTCTGTGACTGATTTATCTCAGCTATTTTTATCATACGTACTAATATGCCTTGACACCTCACTGCACAATAGTTTTCTCAGATCGCATGAGCACATGTTTCGTTTTGGTAATATCTGGCAGATTAATGGGTTGTCAGATTAAAGATTAATCAAGGATTTCGATGTGAAACGTGGATCCATAAAGCTGACGAATGTTGTTTTTAGTGGTTTCATTGAATTCTGGCTTTTCTGCTGACCGGCTCGATATTCTGACCGGCTTGATATTCTGACCGGCTCGATATTCTGACGGCTTGATATTGTGTTAGGATATCTAATGGCAACAATAACATGGTATACGTTTTCCGAAACATCTATGTGTAGAGGTGAATGGCTATGAACCGAAGGGTGAAGAATAAGAGTATTCGGTAAAGACGTATGATTAGGTGGCGCTACAGTGCCGAATAAAAATAGCTTTTGCAAGAAGGCTTTTGTCAACAAAGAGTTATAATATTTAGTTACATTTCTCTTTAGAAGTCGTTACTGTCATTACTGTCTTCATAATTATTTTCGCAATGTGCACTTCATTAGCTTTCTAGGAAGATGACTCATACTTGGTTGTCCAAAAATCGGTCCGGTCAAACTGTGTGGATGGTTTTATTTATTTTTATACTGACTAGCAAGAGGTAACTTACGAACGGGTATTTTGTCTCATCTGGTTTTTCGTTCGTTCATATTTTGATATCCACCATCTTTTACTTTTGCCATCAACAACAGGTTCGGAAACGGTCTGGCTGAAAGATGTGACCAAAACATTCCAGAGCGGCAAACGCGAACTAGGTGACACTGACCTACCTGATCAGATAATATTTCATCTCAAACGCGGTGCAGATGTCCTGGCTTTAAATCTCAAGAGGAACTATGACGTTGATCCAAACGCTGACATCTACGTTGTGCAAAATACGAAAGACGGTCGATCCTTACTGACAAAAACTGAATTTGTGGAAAAAGAGGTAAGCTGTTTAATGGATCAAAACAAGCAAACCCAGTATTGCATTGATTCCTGCTTTCTTGTAGGTGCTTGCATTGATAGGATCCACATTCACAAAGAAAAAGAGAAACCTCCGAGGCGCCTGTAGTAGGAAGCTAGAGCTCTTATTGGTTTTGAGAGCCTGTAAGCTCCTGCATTAGTAGTTGCTTCGTGCGACCTCCTTTTTTCCCTGGATTTCTTCCTAATAGTCGCCTAGCAAGCGATATATTAAACGTTTAATTTCTTCTAACCATCGTTGTTCCATAAAACGGTAAATTACGTTTACAAAAACTCCGACTATTGCTGAAAGCATTGCAAATATTAAAGACTTATGCAATGGTATCAACACATTCCTCACATATTCAGATAATATTTTTTCCCACCGATGATATTTTTGTTCTACTTTATTGAGTCCAGTTATCGTTGATATAATATTGTCAATCATGGGCTGTAGGTATTTCGCTGAGGTACCATACTTTTAACTTACGGGCATTATTTGAGATCTTTATATGTATGTGATCATCTGGTTCAGGTGATTTCATATTGTTCTTGGACTGCCTTGGCAAGAAACGAGCCATATAGGCATTGTATTTTCGTTTTAGTTTGCTGTGCGAGTTCCACTTGTCGCTTGGCATTTTATGTACTTTTGAACGTTTTAAAAGAAAATCACTACGTTGGAGAATCGGACTTTTCTGTGAATGTGACGGATGTCGAATCTATTCTCGGAGTGGTCGGACGTTTTCCACTTCCGCTAGCAAATAGTCTAAAGATAATCGTTTTATATATGCCTCTTAACTGTAGTGAAACTGATTGCGATCATTTTTTAATAGACGAGCATTCTTGTATGCAGTCGTAACGTGATCATTTTACCAGTCCACATTTACTACCCGTCTTGCTAATAGGAGTTGACTTTGCAATTGGTTGCTGTGATTGTCATTGATTTGCATTGCAACAACAACGTCCTGTACTGCTCTGATCCCTTCAGGGGTCCATAGTTGCCATGATAAATCTGTTCGGACACTGGTTTAGTAAGGGTTTGTTGCGATAGTAAGAACTGAAATCGTAGATGTTCTGGCAGACTGCGTAACGGATGCAAAACGTTTTACGTGGTCTATGACGGACTCAGTGAGCGGATCAAAAGCGTTGATTTAGATAACTGAGCGTTGCAATTTCCGGCTGCGGAATTACGGCCCAAACAATAGTCTTATGAAAGTCTCTGAAAAATCTGAATATGTGTGCGTGTGGATTAATGCAGGAATCATCCGTTCAAATCTGGAATTTCTATGGTCACGGAGTCACCGGCGTCGATTCCTTAAGTCGTCGGTATTGCATACATTGTTCATGTCTTTAGTGAGTTCATGCATTTATGTGCGAAACGTCCCCAATGGCATCATATATTGTTGGTGAGCAACCACTAACAAATCGACTTCGCTTCATTGATAACTGCCGGATCGTTGTTGCCGGCGCCATTTGACCCCGGTGGTTTATCAACATATCCACGAGTTCGTGAAAACAAAGACAGCTCTTTACTGATTAATTTACCAACAATTTCTTCCAGATGCGATATAGCAATATCTTCCTGAAAATGCTGCCTGCCGCGTTCAGATTAATATTTTATGATTTTACCATTAAAAATTCTTTCCAGTCATTGCCTCTTGATTTAATTCTTATCAAACCTTTACCGATATACTCACTTAGCGCAATGAAAACCGTTGGCCTTTGTGGAACTTATTTAGTCGTTTCTTACGTAATCTCACCAGTACTTTTTGAGAAAGCCGCAAATATCCGGGCACGAACTTCGAGATATCTGAAGAGATTCCTACCTGGTCCTCCTCTGGCGTATTTAGCAAGCGAATGTAGAATCTTTACATAACGTTATTGATTTAATCATTGATTTTTATCAGTTTCACCGCGGTTTAAAATCACCACTTGCAATGTGCACGTGTGTGAATTTCTCTCCTTCACGTGGACCTTGAGGAAGATCACGGTATCGTACTGTTTGAAAAAAGAACCAAACAAACTATTCACCTTAAACCAGGACTTGAGCATGTGTGGTGATACGCCCACATGCTACAATATTGATATGATCCACGGATGATCGGAAGCACCTTCACAGCGTCTATGATTGGGGTGTATACACGTGGAATGCTTGCTCAGTGATGTTCGAAATCGCAGATGCGCTTGTTCATACACATACCAGGAACCTTCAGCGGTGATGACAGTTGCGATAGGGCGTTTTCATTTTCGTCAGCGACTACTCTTGCAAGTGTTAAACCCCTAATGAAGTTTGAAGCAAATATGCTCGGTCCTTGCACAAACCTGCCTCGCAGCCATGCGCAGCTCCTCTAGAGTAAATAATAATAATGCAAGTATGTCGGATTTTCTAGCACCGCAAGATGTCTTTATTCCGCAGTCTCGCACAAATTGCATGAGCAGATCTACGGCAGGCATGCACCTGTTTCTCAACAATACATTTTTGTATCATTTTAACTTGCCCTGTATCAGAATTAACAATAGCTTCGATTCTTGATATAATTGTATTGTTTAATTCTCTTTTTTAGCGGCTTCGAGGTTGATAGCATCGTTGACCTTCTCCTAAAATTTATTGAATGCACGATTCGCGTTGACAAATCATCGCACGCGCTAACTATAACATTCTAGTACATATTGGCATGGTCTATATGATTGCTTACGTCCCTTGACCTCGATACCGTATGTGAGACATGGTTAAGCGGTAATGCCTATATATAACGTGAGCAAATGAGATTTACAGTATTCGTAAGGCATATTCGGCAATGACTCGCGGTATGTAGACCTATTATCCGCATAGCGTTGGAAACATATGATGTTTACGCATCGGGCTACGGAAATGAAATGCTTTATTTTGGATTATTTCTGTCAGCATTTCAGCAGATGAACTAGGTCAGGTTTGTATGTGGTTTAAAAGAATTCAACTTAACAATGCCGATAAATTACAAGAGCTATTAAACAAACTAAACCGATCTTGTAAAAGCATTAGTACAAATTGAACACTTTATAAATGTAAGTTCTTATATTTAAGAGAAGCAACGATGAACAGGGTGTAATGTGTTTAAAACATTATTTAAAAGATTGAAATGTTTACCTTAGTATGCTGCATCTTAATCGAAGTTTCTAATCTTGCAAGAAGTTGACCTATACATATTTTATCATCTGCTAACCATCTTGTCAACTTTCCTCATAAATGAATTGCCAAGCTGTTCCCGGGTATATAGTCTGTTTCTAGATTCTTTAGTAATTCTTTTCCCATAAGGAACAATTCATTCGAGCTGCAAGTTGACTAATTAACGATTCATATTAAATCAGTTTTTTTCTGCGATACAAGTTCGACAACATCATGTTTTAGGTCTTCACGTTGATATATAGATATCACATTTTCGTATGCATTTAGAAAAGAATTGTGGGATATTTTGTACACTTTATGAATATCACTTACCTACATTAAAGAACGAACGTTCCTTCTCGATACAAATCGGATTTTCGACCAAAAGCAATACGTGATCAAATGGATTATCGTTGCGCAGAATTACATTACGTGCAGAATAGACCGAAACAAGTTTGTTTCGGTTGATTCATGTTCATTTTAAAAGAAATGACGTATCGTTGCGCAGAATTACATTACGTAATCACCCTTTTTGTTCGCCACTGAGTATCCTACATGGTCCCCTCAATATAATTTCTGTGTGTATGAGTGTGGGATTTGATTTGTAACGTAGCTTTAACAATTTTGCAGTCATACCATGTCTGCATCGTGTCAGCTGATTGTGATGTCTAGCAGACTTATAGCATTTTGTATCACCCAGTGACATTATTCTGACATCAGGCCGACCAGTATTAACACTGACCTCTTAATGCTGAGCCCCAAGCGAGGCAGCTGCAAGTACCATTTTTATAAGTCTTTAGTATGACTCGGCCGAAATGCAAATTTGCGACCTCCCGCATCCGAGGCGGACGTTCTAACCACTAGACCATCGGAACAGTCAAGGAAATTTCTAATTGATGTTATTTGTTAACATTGTCCTGATGTCTAGATAAATGTGGCAATTTTACAAATAAGTACTTTGGCGATACGTTGATGACAAACACTGAAAGCTCGCGACACAAACTCTATTGTACGGAATCAATTAATATATAGAGAAAGATCTGGAACATTAAAGATGGCATGTTCCTTTTTTGGTATATCAATATGATTCTCATTCCCAATGTCAGAAAAGGCTGACATTTTGCAAACGGTAAACCAAAATGTTAAAGTAAAAAAGTAAAAATTAAACTTTTGTAGAAATTTTGCATTATTTGTTTTGTTTATGATCAACCCATTTGAAATGGCTTTAAGTCATTATTTGGCATCGTACTATTTCGTTTCAATCCAATTATTAAAACATTTAAACTTAATTATGTTGGTGAAACACACAACAGCTAGTACCAACTTTGTACACAAATTAAATATATTTTTTAAATATGTATTGTATTGGATTTGCTTTATCCAGTGTTTTCTAATTTTGTTCATTTTAGATTATATTCTTGGTCTGTTGTGGATTTTCACTCAATGTATAGTTTACTAATTCATTACGTTCTAATGTCCCTAATTGTTTATTTCTTTTTTTTTATGCTTTATATTTTAAATTAGGAATGTGTAACACTCGCTTAAGAGTTGATTGTCAAGTGTAACCAAACTATAAATTGATCTTTTAGGATTAAAACTTTTTCACTGGCGGTGGTGAATTTCCTAACATATTTAACAGCCCCTTTAAAAGCACCATGCATGCAATAACATCAGAGCTTAATGTTATATTACAGACTTTGGTGATTATTTACGCTTCTCCTATTTATTTTGTTACGAGTCTATGCTCTAAAAGTAAGTAACAGAAACAAGTGAAGACAACAAGTTTTGTACAATTTAACAAATAATTTATTTCCCTTGAATACAAAGTGAAAATAAAAAACACTTAGGTATTGCGAATTCAATCCCAAAATAATCCAAGAATGAAAGACACAAGTCCTAGTAATTTAAAGTCCTGAAGAAAAAACAAATCAGTAAAACTCCCTAAGAGATCCAAAACTGAAGCCGATAACGCGTCTGCTAAAGCTTATGGAGTGCTTATGTGTCAACAGTCTTTTTTTGAGTCGTAATACTATAATTCCAGGTTTGAATATATTATAAATTATAGTGAATATCTTTATCCAACAATTTTATCGGAGCACTTTTGTATTTCCAGAGAAAATGATCACTTAAGTTCAATAATCTGAAGAAAATAAAATTCAGCCCAAACTGGTCACAGCATAATATATCTTGAAGTTGCTAGATGTTAAAGCACGATTGACCTATCCTCACAATCATGAGATTATATAGTTCTATACTTGACCTTAGGTCATATCTAGCATTATCTACAAATACATTACCTAACGGAAAGAAATCTTCTAGAATGATGTAATGAGCCTTGGTTACTTACAACACAATAACGTATTAGATTCCCATAGGAACCTGAAAAACCCTGATCCAAATCAACATTTTCACTCTTTCTGGTTTACCTGAATAATAATCCTGATATTAAGATCATACGCATAGAGAATAATGAGGTTATATTTAGTTGTTTACAATACAAAATTCAACCAGGTCAAGCAGATAGAACTCAGTTTTGGACAATAGAATGTCATGAAACAATTTTAGTTTTTAAAACTAACAAATCAACTAATTAAATTAAATATACATAACAATTTAGTGACATATGCATGAACCACTATCTCTAGCATCATAGCTCTTGGAAATAATTTCTTAAATTGGGATATATGTAGTATATTTGTTGTCCTGTTCAGATAAAATACTTTAGTTGATTTTTCGATGTAAAATCCGACATCTCTTTCACTGGCATGCTGATATTATATTGAAATATCTAATCTTTATTTACGAAGACACTGCGAACAAAAATCATAATTTTCTAGCAAAATGAAAACGACAGCTAAAGTATCTAAAATACACATACGGTGTTAGATTGTGCAGTCTGATTTTCATAAATTTGCTCAACGTTATATGTTCTTATAATGTACCATAAGTAATTGTCGGTTTAGAGGTTTTATTTTTTTTAATTTTGTTCGCTTTGGATTTTCAAAATTCACGTCTACGTTTCCAACGGGAATTGCAAGTTGTATCCTATGTTAATCTTTGTGAAGATTTTTTTTTCTTTGTTTCTTTGTAAACTGTATTTTCATAATTCGTTGGTCATGTACGCCTTCAAGTATTTGATATGGACGATTTGATAATTACCTACAACAATTTGATGTTGCAAGAAAACTATTCACGATATCCTGCAACTTTGACCCAGATTGTTCCTCTCCTGAGTTCCTCATATAGGACAAGAAGTGAACAAGAAGGGAAATGTATTCACTGGTCGAGAACACAAAATAAGATATAAATTAAAAACATTCTTAATATTTATAAAATGCCTTAAATGCAAGAGGTTTGTGTGTGTGATTAGATTTTAACGTAGTTTTAACACTTTTTTCAGTCATATCGCTACGGTGTATGCAATGAAACAGTTTATTGTGATGTCTAGCACTGGGACATCATGCCGCAGACATGTAGTATGTTGTCCCACCAAATCACATTATCTTGACATCAGGCCGACCATTCCTAAAACCAACCTCCTAATGCTGAGCGATAAGCGAGGCAGTTGTTAGCATCATATTTAAAAGTCTTTGGTATGATTCGGCCGGGGTTCGAAACCACGATATCCCGCATCCGAGGCGGACGCTCCAACCACTACGTCACCGGAGCGGTCAAATTCAAGAGATAAAATACGTTAGAAACAATTGGAATTATTCAAGATGGTTAACTCATTATTGGCAAGGTTATGTGCAGCACTGTCTAATTATTTTCTTTTTTGACATCTCGGTCTTGGTTTGAACTGTTAGCTCCAATTTTCACCACATGATAAGATATGTATGACGGAAAGAAGATCCGGTGGAGGAAAAGCACTGGAAAGCCTGGGGGAGAACCGCTACCACACGAAAAAAAAAATAGTGGCAAGATTTCTCATATAACTACATTAGCCGAGCAACAGTAGTCGAACTAACGTGCATAGAGGTGACATGGCAGTGATTGGTAAAGGCTAGCGCCGATGACCACCTGGCCTCTCGGAATCCCTGTATTTAGACTTGATCGAACAACATAAATAGAGTTTTACAATGAATAACATTGTAAAATGCACCAATAGCACATCATACCGTAATCATTTTGTTTATTAGGTATATTTTCAACATTTTTAAAGTCCTGGTTTAAGTGGCATATCAAAATGAATGTGACTTGTAGTTAGCGAACTGATACGTAGCGCAGACAAATAAATATATGATTTAAATGACAGAACGCCTGTTGAGTAATAAATCATGTTCTATGTCATATATTCATATTCTAGTACGCTGTCTAAATTTTCGATTAGATTCATTTTAAATGTTATCGATTTTACGATGTAAATCACTTCTCCTGACACTAATTTATAATTGTTTGAAGTTCCGGTATTTTCAAAGATTTAATATGTCGTCCCTGTTTGTTTCTCTTCAATTTGTTCCCCAATTTGTCAGTCACCTTTGCCAGTTATTGTTTTGTTTTCTCAATTCCATATAACTACGTCCGATTCATTTAGGTACCCTTCGATGTCTGTTGGAATGTGATTACTTCTCGATAAATCGCAATGCGCCACTTGAACTGAATCCCAGTTCCTTTTATAACTGTGGCTATTCCAGGTGGATTACTAATTTAGTTATTGAGAGATGGCTACAGGTGATAGAGATTTTGAGAATACATGTGATGGGTATTGTAAATTTCCTGCATTTGAATTTGAATTAGTTCATAACACTTGCAACTGCTTAAAAACGTGATGCTGAAATTATCAGTAATTAGAAAAGAGCATAGTACTTGGTGTTAAAATAGATGAACTATAGTATAAGTAATGAAAAATGATTTAAGATTATGGACATCACAATATAATTAGAATATCAAAGTCAAACAATCCTCATGACTTTTTGACTGAAAATAACACGAACAAAGTAATTGTTTTATCAAATACCATTAAAGACGGATAAAAACAATAAATATACCATAGGTTCGTATGTCGAATACATTTAACTAGCAAATAATGTGCAGCTACCTAACCTAATATCTGCCAACAGCGGAACTACAACAAAATAAAAGCAAGTCAACAGATACCACCTAACATTACACTTGTTTCATAGACATAACATCCATCTATAAGAATGGTTCACATGAAGATAAAAAAAAACTGTGGACCTAATCACAAAATGCGGAAGCTTATTATCAGGTATATATTTTATTTACCTCCCTAGCCACTATGCAATGGTGTGATCATCCACACAGATAACCAGTCCAAACTTGTATTACCTACCCAATTACCTACATACCAGCACATAGCTACTTACCTAGATGTATGGGTTGAAATACTTACAAACCTGCCGTCTTATCTGCCAATCTAAATTTTGACGTATTTAATTAATAGGATCTGGCATACTACCAGGACATAGAGAATGGGGCATTCATGACCGTCAGATGTGTCAAACGATCAAATGGACAGTGTGAACGACTCATCGTAAGTATATTATGATATTATAATGTATAGACTGTGTCCAGCACCAATGTGCACAATTTGTTATAAAAATATGTTCCCGGTGCAAAGAGTCATAGGTTTTGTGATTTAGTGCAGATGAAGGTTCAAGTCCACGCTAAAAAGATTGTCCATGTTTTAACTGATTCAGTTTCGTAGAGAACAGATTGGTCACACATACACACGCAAACCTAATTCCTAACGTAAAAGACAGAATAATAATTTCTTTTGCAGAAGTTCGGTTCTTCATTCATAATAAAACACATTGTTATCATAAAGATTATCATAATTTTTCTTCTGCTCCCCTTTAATTTTGCACATAAACGTCCTAGAGAGGCCCAACTAGCGTTTGAAGCTGACAAATATATGCCTAGGATGATTGATAGGATGGCGAAATGACAAATGCAGGTTATATATCACGTATCTTCCTTAAGTTCTTTAAGCAAAGTATCTACATGGTCAACCGTTAGAAATTTGTTGTTGTAATCACGACTATTATAGTGAACGGACATTACCAGATCAATCATATATTTGTCTATGGTCAGGCACATCTTGCGTCATAATACGCTAACTCAAAAGTCAACAAAACAGCTACATTCTGACTGTATTATCCAGCAATGGAAGATGTGAAAAGCTATTGAGCGCGCACAGATTTATTGTGTAGTGTTGCCATGGAATCGTATCAAGAAGTATGAGTGAAGTATGAAAATTTTTTTTCAACACTGAAAAGATATGTTGCAATTATCATTCACATAACCCATGTATTAAGCTTGTTAATTGTCATTATATATATATATGTTTATCATTAAACAAATAAGATATGGATTCTCTGCAGGTCACATATATCCTTAGATTCGTGAACAAATTTATATGGAAGGTCGTAATTATAATAGTGAGTACAAAGCAGCTTCTTGAATGTCTTTCATATTTAGTCTTGACTTATTACTTTCCTAGTATTCAGTTGCGGATAATTCATGCATAGTATTTCATGTACTCTATTTAAACTAGTGATATGCTCATTCTCAATAAAGTTACTACTATAAAATGTGAACAATGGTGTCAAGAATTATCATTATCATTACCAATTTACATCTACACTTCCCACAATAATCTCTAATGTTACCATAGTTACCAGTAGTATTGCAACACTTGTTGTTTTAATATCTCAGGCTGCGCCATTGTTACCAAATGTACTACCATTGGTACCAAAATTACCAATATTATTGCCATAGCAACATCCATCTTTGCCATAAGTAACACTATTATTACCACATTTATCACTATTAGTACCACAATTACCACTGTTATATCCACAATGACCAATATTATTACCAATCCTACACATTATTATTGCCATAATGAAAACTATGCTTACCACTTTTACAGCATGTTTTACTTTGTCTGCTCATGTTGTTGGTGACAATTTTCTTCGCTCTTCTTGCATGTAGTTTTGCTGGATTTTAATATCTTGCGAAAAAATTCAACACAATCAGTTTTGGGCTTTGAAATGTACTTAGATGCTGTTTAGACTTTCCTTATTGCACTGAATTGACCAAATAATCCAGTCCATCATAATCAGAAAATCGGTATTGAAACTGGATCAACATAGCAACAAAATCGATCCGTTCCAGGTCAAATACAAAAGTTGTTGCAATGTGCATTCATTCAAAATATGTAAATTTCAATTTTAACTAGACCAAGACGACAATTCTCTTTGAAATTACTGTCGAGCGCGCGACGAAATTCAAAGGTCTCTGGGTGGTGTTTTGTGCGCATTAGTATTATTATTGTATATTGATGAATATACGGTTGTGTGTTTAATTTTGAATACAGTAAAAAATTTGTTTCTTATCTTTATTCCTTCTACTAAGCCTTACGTAGAATATGGCAATGGGCATATAATGAAAATACTGCTACATTTGTATGGAAAATTATGAACTAATTTGCTCGGATGAATACTGGACTGCCAAGGGTCGTGCAGTATTAATACGATAACAAGCTGGTTCATACTTTTCCCTACAAATTTAGTAACCTATAAATTCTTCTGTTATCTCGAGTACATTTTAATTATTTGAATATTTCAAGCATTCCGTGTTGTAGTATGTACTCTTTGTTACTAATTATATAAATCTATGCATAGCCAGATTTATGATTACGTGTCTTCGTTTTCTACCACTAATATTTAAAATGATAAGATAAATGATATCAGGTACGCCAACTCTGACTGATATATTTGATACACAACGTTTGTTTTCTACCCTTTACTAGAACGGCAACGTACGAATAGGAGACAGTAGTTACGATGTTGAACCAGAAGAAACAGAAACAGATATCACACCAAGAAACGTGCTGGAAGTTCAAAGTCTTTATGGAAAACGATATGTTCTACGGGACCAAGCAAATCGAGAACATTCAGTCGAAAATATAGGTTGGTAATATCTTTTTTCAAATTTCGAGCTTAAAGTATGTCAAAAATATTCTTTTCATTTTTTCTGTTTGCTTTGCTTTATATTACAAGTATAATAAAACGGTGCATGAAGAATCACACACACACACATGACTAATATAGATACAGTGAAAGGTTCATTATATATATATATATATATATATATATATATATATATATATATATATATATATATATATATATATATATATATATATATATATATATATATATATAATCTGTTATAATTTTAATTAAGCCTGTTATAATTTTAATTAAGCTCTATCGAGTTACACGACAAACGATAAAGGGACATTTATGGAAAAATCACCACGGTTCCAGCCCTTGTTTCTTCCTTGAGGGGCACATATTAAAAGCTCTGCTTAATGTTGATATAATTGACAGTTGAGGTGAATAATCAATGCAGTAAATTAACATTAAAACTTGGTATTTGTATTTAATCAAGTATTACCCATCTTGTATATGCAGAAAATATAGAACACGAGTATAGAGCACTTCTCCGACGTTTCCTACATGGGCAAGACAAACAAAACCAAACTTCCCGCTCAGACGCCACGTTATCATCCCGAGCTGTAACAGGTTTGCATACAAGAGGGAGAACAGGTGAGAACAGTTATGGTGGAATAAAATATAAATAAAAATAAAGAATGAAGGAATAAAGGTGTGGTACGATATTGTCTCATATTTGTGTAGTAAGATATTAACACATATGAACACTGTAAGATATTGTCACCTAGGAAAATCTTAATCATCCCTTCATGCTGATGGTAATTTAGTTGTAATATATATTCTATTATAATACATGACAGTGTTTTTAGTGTTCTTATGCTTTGCATGCCGTCTGTACATATTTCTAATTATGCAGAAATATAAGGTCTTAAAGAAAGCAATCTGAACAGTTACGTGAATGAAGTCTATATTAAAAAGTGCATACAATGATATCACGTTATATTAATCCTATTTATTTCATGATGCTATTATGAAAAATAAATGTTTTCTCATTGCAAATTCCATCCACTGATACAACGCACGATGTCTACAAAGACTATTATATTGAAATCGCCGTGCTGATAGATTCAGCAATATGGGACGTGTATGTAATCTCTTTGCAAAAAAAACCCATGCAAAAACACTTATCTATTTCTCTCTCTCTGTCTCTCTCTGTATATATATATATATATATATATATATATATATATATATATATATATATATATATATATATATATATAATACAAATAATACTATCACATAGGAATCAGGAATGGCTGTTTAGATAGATGAGAATTAATTACACAGGAGTGCATATAACACCGATTAAGTAGCATCAGTTTTGGTGGTATGTGCTTAGTCGTGAGGGAATATGGGCTCATGTGTACAGGCAAGGCGATGGGTACCGTTTACCCGCTTACCTGGGTTCGAATCTCCGTAGAGTACGAATTAAAAATTCTGTAACCTGAGTGATAGTATTATTTGTATTAAATATTACTTCTGCCTACTATTATCAAGCATTCTTCTATAGAATCCAGTGATAGCACTTTCCGTTCTGTCTGGTATATATTTATAATTCTCTCTCCCTCTCTCTCTCTCTCTCTCTCTCTCTCTCTCTCTCTCTAAATGTTTCTACAGTTTTGGAAACAAAGGAATAGAGCCTTGATTATGTACAAAAAAATAGATCTTTTAGACATGTTGGCGTGAATATGAATTAATTTGGATTGGAGTAATCGCACCTGAACTAAGATCCCATCATTTGTAGAATCCTTATTTTATCTTTACCCTCAGATATTCTTCGTTGATACGTACCACAAATTCCAGTGCAGTGCAACGGAAGATAAGAGAAGCTTACTCACATATCATTAACGGTGTAAGTAATTAATTCTTAATCAATTAATTTGAATGCATAATATTTTGAAGACAACATTATGATTTCGAATGGAATAATCCATGATCCAACAGAATATACATTTTTTTTTATTTGAGCACCTAACGACTGTAGGTTTTCGGTTATATGGACAAACCTTACCTGACTGAAAAATCTTCAAACAGATTGCACAATTTGGCATCTCTATGGCTTTGTAGTAGACAGTGCAGAACAATTTGGCATCTCTGTGGCTTTGTAGTAGAAGGTGCATTACAATTTGGCATCTCTATGGCTTTGTAGTAGAAAGTGCAGTACAATTTGGCATCTCTATGGCTTTTGTAGTAGAAAGTGCAGTACAATTTGGCATCTCTATGGCTTTTGTAGTAGAAAGTGCAGTACAATTTGGCATCTCTGTGGCTTTTGTAGTAGAAAGTGCAGTACAATCTGGCATCTCTAAGGGTTTGTAGTAGAAAATACAGTACAATCGTCCAAAAAATGCCGATCTTAAACCTGATCTTCACTGTAATCAGGTACTTCTGTATGGCCAGGTACTTCTGTATGGCTATATATTTAGTATCACAAAACGAAAGTTAAAATAGCAAAAAGAGCTCCGTATACTTGCAGACGTTATGAAATGTCCATGATGTTGATAATAATGGTGTCCGGTTTATACGAGTTTTATTACCCTTTAAATAAGGAAAAGATCTTTAAATGACACTAACACAAAATATGCTTCCTTAATCATTACTGACTATAAAGAAATCACATACCTTTTTATCTTATATATCATCGATGTCATACTTGTGTACATTTTCTTGTCTAAATCGTAAATTATAGACACTGAATAATTCAGTTTGTATTTGGTCACAGGTGAACCTGCGATTCAAAGAACTGGGCGATAGTAGTCTCACAATCAGTGTCATTCTTGTGGCCTTCATATTTTTTGAGGTAAGAAAAGTAAACTAATGATTTCCGCACGTCCTCTAGGGTTACCATAGAGTGATCTTTTGTCTGTGAATACATGGTTAAAATTTACTCTCAGTTATAAGAAATGTAACATTCTGACTGGCACTTTACATGAGGCAAGGTGATGAAGATTGCAGTGATCTTGGATGGGCAAATATAATGTACAGATCGTTTCTGGAAGTAAGTGATACGCTTGATAATCGAGAAGCATGTATTCAGCATAAAATAAACTCTCTGCTTTCAGAAGAGAAGAATGATATGCTTTACCTGTTCAATGAACACTCAGATAGATAATTTTATAATAATACACACCTGTTTCTGCATCAACGGCATTATATCTAACATGATATTTTCATCTTGTCATCATTATAGCCTTGATATTTTAAATGGTAAAACCTACATGGCATACTTTAATAACGCAACACTTTATTTGTTTCTGTCCATTTCATTCTATCAACGTTTCTTGTGCATAGACAGTAAAATATTTTCATTTTCGGAAAGAGAGGTGGTGACCAAAACAATGGCTTCCATTAAGAGAAAGATATATGAAAGCATTTATTATTCAATATTTTAATAACATACAAGCATTATCTCTACCTTATATTTAAGTGAGGGAGAAATCCAGTTTTACCCCTCTAATCTAATTTCAAACAAGGAGAGCTATTTAGATTACATTGTTCACTGTAAAATCCACACCCAACTAACCAACAAACTAGAAAAGGTACATGTGCTTACTAATTTGTTTACAACAGACAGGACAATTTCGACACAAGGTTTCTACCGTCACAATAGTTGAAGGAAAAAGTTACATTGACGTCTACAAGTACCTTGCTGATCTCAATGATTGGGACAAGACAGTGGGCATTAAGCAACTTCCAAACTATGACCATGCAATGCTTTTTACGGGGTAAGTATATATATATATATATATATATATATATATATATATATATATATATATATATATATATATATATATGATTGAATGATCATGGTGGGGTATTTATCGATGTGCAAATTGTACTTAATCACTCACAAAGTAAATAAGTTTGAAGGACTTTGTGTTATCTTTGTGTGTGATTAGGTAAAATTTACACATCGATAAATACCTTACCATGCTCATTTAATCCTTATAATTCCAATTTCATTCTTTCTTTCGTCAAATCCACTTATTCCATCAACAATGCATTCCAGTTTAAGAAGCGCGTACCTTCCTTTCATTCGCCGCTTTACATCGCCCCATAATACATAACCTGTACAGAATCACACGAACATATTATCTACAGTCACATTTACGTTTATTCAGAAGCTTCATACTTTACATATTAGGCAGTGGATACCGGTGATTCAACACATTTAATTTATTTACAACATTCTTGTTCGATTTTAGTCAGTCCTATCTGCTACGTCAGATGACCATGACCTTACATAATAAAAACTGATACGGAATGAACAAGTGTGTTAGATTAAATTTCCAATCAAGCCTTAAGTCATAATGGATTTTATCAATGAACAACATGGAAATATGAACAAGATGATGCTATCCTTTACTAACATAAAGGTAACAATTAAATAAATTGTTTACTGGAATAACATTTTATATCATTCTTAACAGCGTTAATACTTATGAAGACTCGTTCATTGATCTAATGTCAAATGAAATGTAACTACTGACACAGTTACGTTTATTCGGCAATTTCATACTGTACATCTTAGACAATGTCTCCCCGTGATGTCATCATATTTCTTTTCATGTAAAAAAGTAACATTCTTTTCTTTAATTTTAGTATGTCCTATACAGGAATAGCATTTTATATCTTTTTCACCAGCGTTAATACTTAACAAGACCCTTTCCTTTATCTATTTTGAAATTAAATGTGCAGTTGTTAAATGTAGAGTTGCTCGCAAAACCCGCCATATATTTTGTTTGGTTGCATAGTTGAGTGCTGGAGTACTGGAAGGAATTAATGATTACATATCCAAAATAATTTAAATTAGCAAAACAATTACCTGTATTTATTTATACATACATTTTTCAATGGTGATAAGTCATATTGGTGGAGATGTCAGTTTTGACATTTACAAACTTTATTCATTCTTTAAATAATGGTCTTATAAATATTTTATTTTTTATTTTTGTGCAAGTGGTAATATTCACCATACCACCAGCAATCACACACGTTTTTTTTTGTTAAAATAAGCAATCAATTTAAAAATAAAAAAATAAAAATTTACTACTGAAAACGCCAATGCCCCATTTTGTGTTTCGTTTAGTAACCTCTGAGTATTGATTTAATTCAATAGGTTTTAAGTCCTCAGATAATTTCTCGAATCTTGGTTTATATCCCTCAGCTGCCTCAAATTTACTGGCCCAGTTCAAACGCTGTTATTGTTGTTGTTGTGTATGGCTAGGGTGACTGAGGTCATCGGGTGCTATGTGAGGGAATTGATCAATCTCTTAACGGCCATTTTAAGCGACTATGTAGCAGACGAACGCCGAATAGTAAACTATGCATTTCGATCAAAAAACAGTTGAAAAAGTATAAAAAAAGGGTATAACATATAATTATTTGCTAAAACAAAACCTAAAAGATGAAACAATCGTTGCACAATGACGTATCTGCAATGTTTATTTATATTGCAGACAGTACAAAAACCGAAAGCAGTCCCAGAATTTATCGATGTGTAAAACATTCCAGATCATTATCACGTGACCGTTTACAGCCAATCGTATTGCGAAAAATCCGTTTTATTTATAAAAATTGGATAGATAGATAGATAGATAGATAGATAGATAGATAGATAGATAGATAGATATAGATATATTATATTCCAGGTATTGCCTTAATGTAGAATAGACAATGAATACATATGGAATACAGTACACCTAAATATGCATTATAACAAGTATATATACGATTAACAAGTATAAACGTTCACTATTATCTAATTTAAACTCAGTACATGGTAGAAAAGGTGTTCCTCGTGGAACACAGCTAAATTAATAAATACGGTTTGATGATCTCAATTACGTTTACACATCAGACAATACGGTATGCAAGAACTTCACTCAGATTCCATATTTTGCATCCCCCATATATATATATATATATATATATATATATATATATATATATATATATATATATATATATATATATATATATATATATATATATATATATATATATATATATATATATTAAAGCATATAATTAAGAAACTAAGTCTTTTTAAAGATTTAACAAAGCATAAGTTATTGTTTTTATGGAAGTTGTTTTACTAAAAATGTACACCTGAAATATCTTTAAAAAAGTGATTTATAGCTTATCATGTCTCAGGGCGACGTTTTGTTTCCAAATCATAAGATGATCTTGTTTCATTATACTTTCACTGTTAGACTTGGGTTAGGGTTTGTCTTATCTCACATATCTGCCAACACCAATCTCCTTTATTCAAGTGAATTATTTAATAAGCACCAATCAGACAATTGCAGATCTTTTATGATACGTTCTAATTATCGGTGGGATCATACACCTTTTTGTTGAAACAACTTCTTTCACTATACTGTCACTGGTGTAGGCTGGTTTGTTTTCGCGTATTCGTATATTTGCCAATATCCCCAGTAGAAGTAAGTACATTATTAGATGCATACCAAGCAGGCAAATTCAGAATGTGCATGGTGCGTTATAATTATGTGTGTGATCATTTGAATTCTCTGCAGAACCGTTTATGCATTAACAATATGGGAAAGAATCCTAATGCAATTAGTATGTAATTCTATATAATGATCAGAATGATAAAAATTTGTAGTCAATACATTCTTCTTTGCTGATATTACTCGTAATTTGAAACTCAATATCAATATATTGCTACTCGTCTAATCCTGAAAGCAGAACTAACGAATCGTCAACAATAAGGGATAGCATATATATCTCTTAGCATTACGTCTTCTATAAAAGCGAAGATTTTTTCATACTGCCAGGTTTGATACTTTGTTACAGATATACATCCAGCTGATAATGAGCTATTAAACCTTGAATTTATACATATCATGCAATATAAACTGTCAAGGTTCTCGCTGTTGTGCACTGGATGAACTTGTACTCAAACAAGCATGGAACATCATTTGTAAGTACGTAACGAATAATGCGAACATATTGACAAGCATGCCAGATAGTCGTGGGAATGTCAAAATCTGTAATTTACTTACAACTCTGCGTAACATTTGAGGTTGGGGATGTTTAATTCAACCGAGGAGCACATTGATGCATTGCAGGTTAATTGCAAATATGATGTGCAGGCCCGATCATTATTATTATTATCATTATTATAAGATACTAAGTGCATCAATATTAATTTTCTTGTTAAAAATATTTTAATTTATTACATGTGTACACGATCTGGATTCATTTAGTATTTCTCCATAAATATGACTTGTAATATCAACGCTTTTATGTGCTTAGTCACTGTTTTCCGCATCAGTATACATTCAGTATATACTTTATTCTTTTTTGTCAAATGAAGACTGGTCGCAATAAACCTGGTCTCACATTTTTTCTCAAAGTGTATATCTACAGTTTAATAAAGTTATCGCATTGAGCTGGAAATTTTCGCCTGCAACATATTACACTTAGCTTTTGTGCTTTTCCAGAGTCTGACCTAGTATATAATTAGTTATATGTGGCGATTGGTCGACAAGGGGACTTACCATTGAAAATGGCGGAACAATTGATAGGGACAAGGGGAAATTGAATATGGGTGACGCCATATGGTTTATAGGGAGAGAAGAGTTTATCGGACAGAAGGTTTTATAGGGAGATAAGAGTTTATAGGGACAATAACGTTTTTAGGGTCAAACGTGTTTATGGGAACAAACCAACACACACACACACAGACACAGACACACACACACACATGCAAACCATACTTATACAACATAAAAACAAAATTTTGTTTGGCGATGAGTATATCTTTTCGAGGCATGGAATTGGTCCTGAAAAGGGATCAATTTCTTAGGATAATAATAGGTGATTTGGTCTGTCTCTATCTACTCGTAACACTGATTTGGGATCAATCGTTCGTAAGTTTGTACTAGATACTTTCATGAAATAAAATATCGACTTAGCTGATTTCTTGTTTTTACGTCTCGTTGTTACACACTTTATCGAGGATATACCTCGTTTTACTGGCCTGTCGCAAGAACTCAAGTTTCAGTATTTGCGAAAACCATAAAACAATTATCAGAGGTTAATTGTGTTTGGAGACCAGAGTGATCATATTGTTATACGGTCTACACATTTTCTTAAAAGTTTAAAACCTAAGGAGAAAATAGGCATATAATACCTTTTGACAGACAGTTGTCTATGTGTTCGTAGCCCACTCATCGCTTTCCTTGGATTATTTTTGAAGTATTGTTATTGTATTCGCAACATTCAGGTTGTCTTTAGTGATGTGATTATACAAAAAACTCAATCAACACCCTGTCTGTCAACTGATGCCATGATTATACTTTTTAGTAGTAGCTGTTTGACAACACTTGACAAATCTACATCATTTCTAAGACATAGAAGTACAAGACCCAAAAGGACTCAACTTCAATTGTTTTATATACATGCTATTTTCATTTGCTTTCAATTGGATCCAGATACAAAGCAAAATAGCAAAATATGTTAACTAAAGTATCTTTTCAGACAAACTTGTAGTTCCTTTTGTGCGAGAGAGAGAGAGAGAGAGAGAGAGAGAGATAGAGAGGTGTTTACATACTTTTTCAAACAAGAAAATTTAACTTCGTATATTATCGATTGTTACGGTCGGCAACAATGCATATTATATTTATTCCTTTTATAATAATCGCGGATTTTGAAGCACATATTGATAAAGAAAACATAGTGAGAGGGATAACGCCATCAGCTAGACATTAATGTATTATTATTTTATGTGATTGTAAAATTGTAAACCTGGAATTATATGATGGGGAAAATAAAGTTTCAAACTAACATACTGAAAGCAGGGAAACCAAAAAAGTTTTAAAAATTATTCGTATCTAAAACTGTCAGATGAAGACTAAAATATGTTCAAAGCACAAAAGATTGCCACCTATGTACCAAAACCTTAAGGCATGCAGTGATTGTCATATTGCCTTTAAGTTTCAAATTATCTCCATTTAGAACTCAAATTCCTGTCGTGTTTCATAGTTTCAGAGATTATTACAGATGCTTGTTAATGAAGTATGTTGGAACATCAAAATTTACTGTCAAAATCATCCGCATAATTCGATAATATGCCAAAGTTCAAGTCTTGTAATATTGGTCAGTTACGATTGAACGGGTACCTATAATTTCCTCATAACAGTATGTATAAACTTTCTAAATATACTTTCAAGATAGCCGTTGAATTAATTGATCAGTATAAGGTTCAGTTTTTAACTCTTGACGGTTATGCGAACGGTCATCAAGTCCAAGCTTACAGTCAATAATGTTTTATCTCAGGGAAGGTCTTGGTAAGCATTATTAAATTTAATAAACCAAACATTTATATACATCTATTGATAGAGGTATTATCGAAATGCTAACTTTACGATGTTCTACAGCTCATAACCCGTTATGTGATGATCATGACAAAAATAAGCCTTTGTTCTTACATCAACGAAATAATAATCTTTATTTTCCTAAATGAATATGTTCATTGTTTCACCGGATTTCGCTAATAGCTTCTCTCATACCTCGCTTTGAATGTCAGCTTCTTGTTTATAAAAGAGGACTGAATATTTTTCCAGTGTGTCATGGGATGTAATAAATTTTAAAAAATCTAAATGATATTGTTTTTATTTGTAGTCATGTATTGTATGATGGTTCCACTAGTAACACTGGCATTGGTGGTAAGTAGACATCTATATATCGACACAGGCTTCCTGATTAGAAATAATTTGTCTTAAATATTCTTAAAAAGTTTAATGCATAAATGTGACAAGTTTATTTTGGGTGATAATTTAGGGAACCGTTTAATCATGCAACTTGCCCCATTGGCTTACGTTTATGTCAATAAATATATTAGCTACATTTGCATTCCTTTTCATAACGCATCCAACAGTCAGTGTTGAAAACGATTGAAAAGAAAACAGCATCTTTGGTCCATAGTTTTTATTTCTCTAGGGTTGCATCAGATGTGAAAGAAGCGAATTTTAGCTAAATCCAGCCTGGGCTAGAGACTGTTTTAGTGTCATTACTGATTTGCGTAGAAGATAACTCTATCGGCTTCTGTTTTGTTTTAAAGCGGTAAATGACTATGTCACTATGGTATTGACAATATCAATATTAGTATGACTGTGTCGATGTAATCGTTGTGACATTAATTTTGCCTTTCACTAATTTTATCACCTCTATTTGTTCAATATATGGAGCGAAATGCCATTGAATGGAGAGAAAAAAATATTCATAAAAATTAGGCATTGATTGTTTATAATCACTACGTTTTGTTGTTCATTAGAGAACGACCGGATATGTTCTGAACGCTAGCCATTAATAATGCAATTATTATATGTTGTTTTCAGCTGTCCTTCTCATTTCAGGTATTGCCATTGATAACGGAGTATGTTTGGTGGGTTCTAGAACTTCAGTTGTAATGTCACGTGATTATTCCTGGACGGTTTTGAGAGCTGCACACGAACTCGGACACAGGTGTGAAAAATCTGAGCACCCTTTTTGTCTCCTGAATTGTCTCATACTTCACGGAATACTAACTATACGATCTAGTTAATTATTTAATCTACCGACCTATGGGAATTGCGAAAAACCACTCTGATCTATTATTTTCATAGTTATTGTCATAAAACCTGATTGTTTTCCTATCTCTTTGAGTAAGATAACCTTGGTGAAAATAGAACTATAACACACGTTATGAAATGTTGATGAAATTTCGCTGATAGATGTTATAAAGACTTTAAAGCAGATACGATAATGTTAGATATGAATGGAATGCAGACATTCAAAGTCTTTTAAACGGTTATCTCGCAAGTTAATAGGCAGTATCTTTAATATGGAAGTTACTTATTAATATTAACTTTCTGAGACCATACTGTTATCTCTCATTTTTTGTGTTCCAACAGTCAGTTAGATATTGAAGGAGGTCGATACAAGAATGTGTATGTATGCATGTGTGTGTGTGTGAGTGTGTGTGTGTGTGTGTGTGTGTGTGTTTGTTCTGGGATTTATTTTAAAAGATAATGGACTGAACATATCCACACTATCTGGTTCAGGACTCTGTGTTTCATATTTCTAGTCTTGGAGGAGAACATGATGGCGAGGCGGGCGCCAAAGATTGTAATGCTGATGATATGTTTATTATGACTGCCTATGCGAAACCAGTCAACAGAAGCTTGCCATACTCCAGAAATCCCTGGCTTTTCTCTCGGTGCTCCGTGAGAGCTTTCAAAATGGTGCTACAGGACAAGTACGTACAGCTTATACCATTCTAAACTTGGATTTCCTCGCAAAACAAGTTGTACGCAAACATTTGGGAGTAAGGGTCAAACTTATGAACAATAAGAAATCTTGGCTTGATCAAAGAGATATACTTCTGGGAACATATCTCCCTCCGTCTCTGTTTGTCTCTGCCACTGTCTCTCTCTCTCTCTTTATCTATCTATCTATATATCTATCTATATATATATATACTTACGGGTCGGTATGTATGTATGTGTATACGTATGTATGTGTGTGTATGTATGTATGTATGTATGTATGTATGCATGCATGTATGCATGTATGTACCTATGTATGTATGTACGTACGTATGTATGTATATATGCATGTATGTATGTTCGTATGTATGCATGTATGTATGTATGCATGTATGTGTGTATGTATGTATGTATGTGTGTGTGTGTCTCTGTGTGTGCATGTATGTATGTATGTATTTATGTCTGTCTGTATGTATGTATGTATGTGTGCATGTCTGTCTGTCTGTCTGTATGTCTGTATGCCTGTCTGTATGTATGTATGTCTGTATGTCTGTCTGTTTGTCTGTCTGTATGTCTGTATGTATGTATGTATGTAGGAAGGGAGGAAGATGAGCGATATTTACAATATATCGATGCATTACAACAAACAATCCAAATTGCGCATTTCAGAGATTGTGTGACAGATAAAGGTGCAGTATACGACGTAGATGAATGGATGATGTATATGAAGAAACAGGCAGGAGATGTTTTCACTCCTGATATGCAGTGTCATCTCACGAGGGGACCCAAATCTGTCTACTGTGGGGTATGTACAAATTGTGTGGCTGCAGGAATGGTTTTATCTCGTAAAGAAATTGCAGTGCACGATAATTTATGCCAACATCTGAATATACTGAAATGTTTTCTCTCTTTGCAATTCTCTTTCAAATCTGAAATGTCTTTAAGCTATTCGAAATGAACAATAAATGTTGTTGCTGTCGGGTTGGACGCCATTTTTCAGGACAAGATAGGCTAAATATGGCGGCCAGTATGAATGGTGGAGGAAGAACCCGGGAAAACTCCGGAATGATCCACCGACCCGCGAGAAGTTACTGGCAAATCTTTTCACATACCCACATTGGCCGAGCCCGAGACCCGAACCTAAGTAGACAGAGGTGAGACGGCAGTGATCCGTAACGGTGAGTTTTTTAGACCACTCGGCTACTCGGGGACCCCGAAAAATAAATGTATGCATGTATGTATGTATGTATGTATGTATGTATGTGAAACAACATCTGCACACATCTGTGTGCCATGTTCAGAATAAACACGAGTTAGTGCAAATGGTAAAAAACAAACAAATTACGCGCATTGCTTTTGTACGTCCAAATAACGTTTCCAGTGAGATGGCAGAATATGAGAAGTAGATACACTAAGTACATTTGAGTTAACCTATTACGAAATCATCTCGCAATTTAGTTACAAGATTACGTGAATGAATATTGCTGAAACAAAAGTATGCAGAGTTAATATGGGAACTATTGTATACGTTTAGTAGATTTTCTGTCTTGCAAAATGGTACTGATTTAAATAGGAGGAATTTGTTGATACCTTACACAACATGTTGATACCTTACACAACATGTTGATACCTTACACAACATGTTGATACCTTACACAACATGTTGTCCTTGCGCAAGAATATAATTTCATGCACTAGTAATACGTTTATTTTAAGCATTATATTACCTACCATCAAGCTGCCTAAGAATTATTTTACATTTCATTTCACTTAGTCTTGACATTTTCTAATAATTAAAGCAAATGTGTTTCCCCAAATTATATTGCAATAGTCAAGATGTGAATAAAGGTAATTGGTTTAGAATATAACGATGTACTGTACTAAAATGAAGGCATTGATTCTGTTTAGGAACCAGATATAAGAATTGTTATTCTTTGAAGTATAAATTGTATAATGCAAGAATTGCAATGTATGATCTGCAAATTGTCAAACGACTTTATCAAAGTAAAATAGTTTCATATAAATGTTATCATGGAGAACATGCATCATTTCAGTATATAATCTGGCTCTTTTCCTGTAGTTGTCAGTAATAAATCATAATATTTTCCTTCACCACGTTTGAAGTCTGTTGAGAGCATTTTGAAGGTTTTCCACAACTTCAGTTTGATTGCTTTCAGCATCAGGAAAGGTATAGTCAGTGTATTAGGCATCTGCTGGTGAGATCTCCTATCTGTAGAGGTAGAATATTTATGAACTGAACAAAGAGCAATGGCCCTAAGATAGAACATCAACAAGCTTTCCTTCATCCAATGTTTACATCCACTTGTCGGTCAGATAGATTAGTGCAGTCTTACTTGAATGATATCTGAGCGAATGAAATTGATTTTCATGAAGTATGTTGCGACTGTTGTAAATATGTATTTAATAAATGTGTATATGCTTTTCATGCAAGTTAAAAAGAGATGCAAGAATTGGTATTGGTATAAAACTGTTTGCGACCTCTTTTAATCCAGTTCTCTAAAGTGGCTTTAGTGTGGCAGATTTCCAAGATTTGGGAAAGTAACTTGTCCTCAAACTGTGATTCCATAGGAAAATAGTACTGTCATCATTGGAGATACAGCTGCCTTAAGATTTCTTGCACATATCACACCAAATTTTGTAAATTTATTAGCACTCATGTGCTTCATGTAATTCAAAACAAAATCGGAACTATTTCAGGAATTTCAAATTTAATATATTGTTGAGGTTTTCTGGAACAACAAATTTTAATTCTATCTGGTCTGTGTCGTCTAAATTATATTCTGTAATTTTAGAGGCAATATTGATAAATAACTCATTCAAAATATATACAATCCCATCCAGCTATCGAACTTGGTTAAATAGTGATGATACATTTGTCTTCTTTTTGCACTTCGCTCATCCAAATTCCTTAAACATTTTCCACATATGTTTGTGATTAGCTTCCTTGACATTACGATTTTCTTTGCACTGGTTTCTCTATGCTTGTTCGATCGTTTTATTTGCTTTATATCTCCAGATTTTATATTCATTTACATTAAAACAGATTTCATATAGCCTCGACGTTTCTTTGTATGTAAAATGTATGCGCTGACCTAGCCAGGTTGTTGATCATGATTCATGATTCACCTTCAACGGTAATGTTTACTAACACCTTCCAAAACAGATCAGACCAAGTGTTTACAATATCATTATCATCAAGACTTGTGCTAATATCCCAGGGGAACCGCTCTAAATTTTTTAACAAGCTATCATTATCATTGATAGATTTATGAACATTTTCCGCCTGCATGTAGCTGTGTTTTCATTTGAGAAGAACCTCAAAGTTATTGCTTAAACCAATTTTTTTTTAGGAAATGTTGTACAAACATTTTCTTGTGTGACGATGTACATATGGTTTCAATTGTTTTAGAATTGAATGGTTCTGTGGTGGGTTAATTAACCACAAATTTGCAAAAGGTTCAACCAAATCAAATCCGATCAATGTTTCTTTATTTGTTAACATGGAGGTCCATATCTTGATGGCACACTACAGTTTCAAGTTTTTTTATTCAACAACATTCAGCTAGGCATGTTTTCAATTATATAAATATACGATTTGTAGCATAACGTGATAATAAAATCAGCAAGAGGGAACGAAATCAATCACTTGAATTGCATGACTCTGATAGTCGTTATTTTTGGAATGGTCGATTGCACAGCAGATGCCCTTTATTAATTCAAATGCATTTATTTTGAGTTAATACAAATTAACGTGTGCTAATATTTTAATATAATTTCATTACACTTGTGCTTCATATAAGTACAAAAGTAGGGATGTTGTTGTAATTAATAATTTATTGTTTTCAGCGTGACATTTCGGAGATTTGTAATTTGATCAGATGTACGGTTCCACAAACTGGAAAATGCAGGGGGAAATTTTATAATGCCGCTAGAGGAACAAAATGTGGAAACCAGAAGGTAGTGTTTATGTCTATATGTCTCTATATCCAGACTAACAACTGACCACCAAGGTTATAACAAGTTAATTATTCCGACTGCATTTTCTAACCGAAATATATATTTTAATCAGCAAGTGGAGTATAATATCATAGGAAAACCGTGTAGTCTCTTTCACATTTCTGTACACCAAACTGTAATCAGTTAAACAACCATGTATTCTTCATTGCAGGTCAATCGAATTAAAAAGCCAGTAAACGCTTGGTTGATACGTATGCCAAATATATATTTATAATTGCAGTGGTGCATTGAAGGAAGGTGTGTTCCAAAGAGTTAAATGACGGATGCAAAACCAATGGTAAGTATTTCTCCCAGGGTAAGGATCATGGCAGTACAGTTGTTAGCCATCGCGTATTCATGAGACTTGGTGGGAAAGGCAATCATGGGGTGTCCTTTTCCAAAGCCACTACACTTTAATTGCCTCTAAGCGTATTCATGAGTCTTGGTGGGAAAGGCAATCATGGGGTGTCCTTTTCCAAAACCACTACATTTTAATTGCATCTAAGCGTATTCATGAGACTTGGTGAGAAAGGTAATCATGGGGTGTCCTTTTCCAAAGCCACTACACTTTAATTGCCTCTGAGCGTATTCGTGAGACTTGGTGGGAAAGGTAATCATGGGGTGTCCTTTTCCAAAGCCACTACACTTTAATTGCCTCTAAGCGTATTCATGACACTTGGTGGAAAAGACAATCATGGGGTGTACTTTTCCAAAACCACTACACTTTAATTGCCTCTAAGCGTATTCATGAGACTGCAGGTTCCAATCCAGCTCAAACGTGGCACGAAAGCAATCATGGGGTGTCCCTTTCGCAGCCACTATCCTTAAATTACCTCTCTATGGCAAGGCATGCCATGTATTTATATTCCGTTAAACCATCAAGCTGTTTAACAAACGTAGTGTTTAGGAATTGTTTTACTAAACTATTAATACACTTTATCTATTAACTCAATTATTATTTTTTCGCCAGAGGCTATTCAATGATGATGATGGTGATGATGATTGATGAGAACGTCGACGATGATGATGATGATTATAATAATGCTAATGCTAATTTTTGTTCATTGTTTATTTGAAAGATTAGAAATGAATAAATCTTCCTAAATCATTTCGTGAAATCGTGATAACTGTAATTATGAAGCGTGTTTTGTATTTTGCAGTTGTAAACCGCAGCGTGCATTACCAGCGATGTATGAAAATGGATAAGGTTCCTTAACTTCAAAGTTGTACCATATACATACATGATAACAGCCTCTGTAATTAACTATGTTCCTGTAGTAAAATATAATTTTTTTACATGTGTTATTTAATCTTTGAGACATTGCTGCAAAATATGACCATATATCTCCCTCCTTTACTTAAGGTATGTGAGCTTGATAGTGGCACATATAGAATATAAAGGCATGAGAGTTTTAATTACTAATATTATTTCAAAATGAGAAAAAAATTATCAGAGAAAATTAAGTTCTAAATTGTATTTATTTCATTCATTCGTACAGCTGAAACTGTTGTCGACAATCATTGAAACAAACACTTGATCGAAGATTACCGTCTGTATTTCTATGTGATTTAAAACTTTTTGATGTTGGTTTTCTTGTTGGTTTAAGGCCATTTTTAGCACAAGATAGGCCAGAAATGTCATATCATCGGTCACTCGATATAGGTTATGATTGAAAATTACAGGTGTCTGGCCAATCAAAAAAAAAAAAAAAAAAAAAAGCAGAAACGCCCCAGTAATACTTTGTATTGCATGGTTTGACTAGATTCTAACAATTACTGTTATTTATAGCTATACTGACAGTAACTCATGGTACGTGGTGGTATTTTTGTTTGCAATTTTTATTCATGGTTGTAAATTGTACAGAATTCCTCAGGTAGATGACGAATTTGGCTTCATTTTTCATTAGCTGATGGGGTTTAGACGATTCTTTAAGATTTCATTTACTTTCCATTGGTTGGGCTAGGCAGTTTAAATAAGCAAGTTCGATGCAAAATGAGTTGTAAGATCCGTCCCCTGGGGTATAATGTGAAATACAGTCGCGATGGAAGGCGCATATAAGGAAAGAACTGAACACTCAGTTTTTTTTTCCTCCGATTTTTGGAGTAACCCTTATTTCTTGTGTTCCTATTTCATGTTTTACTTAGATATTATTCTTGCGGGAAACCATTTGTTTGCCTGTTGAGTGGAAATAAAAAGTCATAATTTTGACTAAAATATTATTCTGGAACTGTCATGATTCTAAGCGGACCAGTATCTTTACGGTTTTGAAACTGTTACGGAACACTTCATTCTTTAGGAGTTTCTTAGAACTTTATAAAGATTATTTTGGATTAACTTCATAATCGCTGTAAGTTTCTCCAACATTTTCATCTATAACATACTTAGTTTATGACAAAACCTACCTTATTCCTAGCATGTTTTACTTAGTGGCCTATTTTGTTTTAAGAGTCTTCTTTTCGAAGTTTGAAATAAATGACCACAAACACTTAGATCACATTGAAATATTTACCTGGGAAAAACCCATTTGGTCATGGGTTTAGTAATAAACCAAGACAAAAATTCTACCGTTTTTCCTCTCAACTATTTTCAATATTTAATCACAGTGTTATTATTATTATTATTATTATTATTATTTATATTAGCCAGTAAATTTATTGCTAAGATGCATTTATATAAAATACATCAAGGCATGCACATTGTTAAAAAAGAAAGAAACAAACAAGTACCAGGTCATATTCGCATTTGCTCTTGAGCGACAATTATGTTACTGTGATTATTCAATACAAGTATAGCATATCCCTTTTGGATATGAAGACATATTATACAGAAAAAAGCCTGTATTAGATACAATCCATGTTACTTCTGTGCGGATCACGTTTTGACGTGAATGGAATTGGAAACATTGGTACAAATCGAAAACAATTTATTCAAATTTGCAAATTAAACAGTTAAAATAATATGTATAATTGTACCATCCTGAATTATGTTAGAGGAACAGCGACTGATAATAAGAAAAAGGACGATACGATATATGAGAGTAAGAGCTCTACAATTTTTATAATAGATATGACTGGTAAAGTAGGTATAACCTATTAGAGAGATCATGAAAGGTAGAAATTAGAGTTTATAATTATCCCGTGGTTGCAGGAGCTCAACTATTTTTTCTCAATACATCAATCATTATAGGGATAATAATAAGAGAGATGCATGTTATTAAAATGCAATATTCAATTACTTTCAAATTTTAGTTTACAATAATGTATTTAGCCTTGGTTTATTTTTTGTCTTGGTTATTCCTAATGATCAGTCTCTTTCTTCCACCTTGAAAATGAAAAGACATTTGGCATTGGTTTCTTTTTTTTTTTGTCTTGGTTTATTACTAAATGACCCTCCTTTTTCTTCCACCTTGAAAATGAATAGAGGAATAATATGACGTATTAAATTGAAACTATATTAAGAATTATACAGTTAAACCTAACACTGTTAACATTGTAATATTTGATTTCCTGTTTTTTTTTTAAAATATTGGACAAAGTACCAAAATTTACATTCGTTGCACATACAGGACCGTTAGGCGTAATAATCGGTTGAGCAATCGGTTGGCATTATAAGGAAATAATGTTATGGTATAATTTTGACCGTAGTGGAGACAATGAAGAGAAAATGTCACGATAAGGCAGTCGAGGAAATGAAAGCAAAAACTGTTAAGTTCTATATGCAAACAGAGCAAAGGCCAACGTACTTAAAATGATAGAGTAAGAGAGCAGGGGCTAGTAAGTAACTGTTAAAATAATGTATTTATAACTTTAAAGCAATACTCCTCTACTAATCATGCCACTAGTTTATATATCCTAAATAACACAAACATAACGATTTCACCAGCTTTTGCTAATCAAGAAACTTATGCGTGTTTTAATTATTTTTCTTTGCATATTTTTGTCAAATTTCTAGGACGACATATACAAAGAAAGTATCTCCACATAAACAAAGGTACACACCACTGGGTGCTAAGTTTCTCAATCTAAAGAGTCATTATATTACATACATTCCTGCTGCTATAGAACTTAAAAAACATGTCCAACTGTTTTCCCCTGGGCTAGGGCTTAATATAATTGTATACCTGGTAGATTTCCCTATCATTATATATTTAGGTTAAGGAAGAAGCAAGGAATTCAGCTGTAACCAATAGTGGAAGAACGCTGATTATAGACAGAACTATTTCTTACGGCGTGATGATATGTTTAGACTGGATTTTTACAAGATTTGGATTAGGTACATGGGTAGATACATGCTTGGGTTCAAGTATTTCCCTTCCTAACTGGAAACGAAGATTTTACCATAGAAAAGCTTATGACATGCTTATCGCCTGCAGCCATGATATACTTGATATTTGTCTGCTTGTGCGAAGATGCAGTATATATCTCCGTGTACTCCTTGTATTTGTTTTTAATCGAAATGGAATGACCCATTTTTGGAGTTGTCACTTTACTGGAAATAAATTGTAAAACTCCTGTAGAAATTTAAAGACAATGACAAACAGATTTAATTCTACTAAGTCGACCTAGAATAGTGAGCAAGCTATTGACAGAAAGAAATTATATATACTTGCCTGAATCGCACGGAATAAATGCCGATTGGATGCATTGGGTCAACACTTGTAGTAAACAAATCAAATTGAGTTTCATATAAGTTGGACTCATATTTCTAGAAGCACATGCCTTTGCAAAAAAACGTTTGACTTTTTCTTTATAGCTGCGTCAGAGAGTTTGTTTAAAGGAGGGTGTTATTTTCTCCCAACAAAAATGAATCTTTTTTATTACATAAACGCGTAACGCGAAATACCCTTTCTACGCATTTGACACCCCCCCCCCGACCCTAAAGCGGCAAGGAAATTATTTGTTAATTAGGCTAAAGAGAATTTTTTTACCTTACCCTCCTTCACACATTATTACTATATGTGTGTGTGATCTGAATTTTTAACGTAGCTTTATCAGCTTTATTCATATCGCTACGACGTTTGAAATTTTGCTGTTTATAGTGATGTCTAGCACTGGGCACCATGCCGCAAGCATGTATCATCATGTCACACCTTGTCATATCATACTGACACCAGGCAGGCCAATCACAAACACTAACTTCTTAATACCCAGTGCCAAGCGAAGCAGCCGTTAGTACCATCTTTATAGGAATTGGTGTGACTTGGCTGGGGTTAGAACCCGCGAACCACCGCATCCGCTGCCGATGCTATATCCACATAGGCCACCGGACTATTACATAGGCCACCGGACTATTACTATGTAATTGAGGACATATATTAGTATTACACATTTTCCAGTTATGTAGAAAGTACGCAAGAATAGTAATAATGAGGATGACTGTTGGTGTTTGATATTATCAGTTCTGTTAAAATGGTAAAGATACATTACTCTTAATTTTTCTACAATAGTGATTTCAATATCTTTAACTAATCTACAGATGTTAAAACTATTTGATGTGTTCGCAATATTACACGTTTTTTTTCATTCAAAACACAGTAAGGACAATTACCAATGTCGAATCTAAAATTATTATATGTAGTAATCATACAGTAATTACATTCGGAAAAAAGGGGCCCCTAGTGGCCGAGTGGTCTAAAGCGCCCTCCGTTACGGATCACTGCCATCTCACCTCTGTCTGCATGGGTTCGAGTCTTGGATTCGGCTAATGTGGGTATGCGATAAAGCTTGCCAGTAGCTTCTCGTAGGTCGTTGGTTCTTTCCGGGGTTTATCCTGGTTCTTCCTCCACCATTAATACTGGCCGCCATGTATAGCCTATCGTGTGCTGAAAAATGGCGTTAAAACCTAAAGCAACAACAACAACAACATTCGGAAAAACATAATTAAATCTGAGGTAAGGCCGATTTTAGTAAAAGATGGACCTATTCCTTTTTTTATATAGGACTAAATGGTGATGGTTGGCTAAATAGTTTTTTAAGTTGTACCTATTCACTCAGTAAGTAGGCCTTCATTTCACCTTTATGAAGGATTAAGTAAAATGTACACTTCAAGACCCACACATGATCAGTTTTTCCTTCAGACTGCTTCATAATATATTACTTCATATTGACTAGCCTAGGGTCTTCAACTCTTACATAATAATACAGCGCAGAGCCTCAGATGTGGTTATATCAGTGATATATGAAATATTTGCCACTCGAAATGCTTTTTTACTCAATCAAAAGCTTTTTCAAAATAAACTATGCTTCCGAGACCTGTTGTTTATTTTTTTTGTTGTTCATGTTTCTACAGATTTTGATTTTCAACATCAGACATTTTAGGAAAATCCTGTGCTCTCACGTCATATAACCACAGCTTTAAACAAAAGCTGGTGAAACATATTATCGAGGCAACGATGTGGTAATTAAGAAATGGAGAGCGACACGTAAAGCCTGCCAACTGCTTTCTTTGGCGTAAAGAAAAGAGTATGAGATTGCATTGTGTTCATTTATAATTGGAGATTTACTAAATGGGTTGGAAATTCAAATCTGAAGACCTTGTCGTTATTAGTATTCGGTATGGAGTTTTTCATAGACAAAACGTCTACTAAAGTGCACTAGAAACTGACTGAGAACATAAAAATTATCCTAAAATTTTAACTTTTTGTAAACAATTACCAATTGTATCATTTAGCCGATTATATCACCCAATCACGATGCAAATAGATTAGTCAGATCGTAACAGTTTGGATTATTGCAAAAGAAAGAAAAATATATTATTCATTATTGGAATTTGAAATTGTATGTGTACTGGGAATACACTCAAGAAAGATAAATTGAGCAGTTATATTCAATCAAGAACCACGAGCTATGACCGTAACGATACACAGAGCCAAGTCCGGTACGATACACAGAGCCAAGTCCGGTACGATACACAGAGCCAAGTCCGGTACGATACACAGAGTAAAGTCCGGTACGATACACAGAGTAAAGTCCGGTACGATACACAGAGCCAAGTCCGGTACGATACACAGAGCCAAGTCCGGTACGATACACAGAGTAAAGTCCGGTACGATACACAGAGCCAAGTCCGGTACGATACACAGAGCCAAGTCCGGTACGATATATAGAGCCAAGTCCGGTACGATACACAGAGTAAAGTCCGGTACGATACACAGAGTAAAGTCCGGTACGATACACAGAGTCTAAGGCATCTTTGAAATTTATTTAAATAAATGACAAAATCATATGGAACAACGAAAATAAATGTTTAATCATCAACGTGATATTTAATTCGAAGAATAACATTAGTGGATTAAAGTATGATATTACCTAAGTGAACAAGGTTAATAAATGAGGATTAGACTGACAATTCACTATCACCAACATTCACCGTTTAACATAACAGTCTAGGAATGTTCTTTGGACAGAATCTTGAATAGTGGCAACATGCATATGTATGGATTTATATATAAACTATTGACTATTCCTCCGCTTGTTTGATGTAGTCCGTTAATTTGCATGCTATAAATCAGGGGTGGGCAACCTTTTGATAATAGTGTGCCAAAGTAGGGTTTCTAATTCATTCAGCGTGCCAACAACCTATATTCCTATAAGTCTACCTGCTCTACCATATTTTTATATATTATATATGTATTCGTATATATGAAACTACTATTAAGACAAATAAATTTAATCTTGAATTTATTATATTAATGTTTAATTAAAGAAATTGAACATAAAAACTTCAATTGAATGTAATTGATCTGTATCTCAATTAATGTGAGCCTTGTCCTTGCATGCTCTTGGTTAATTGTTCAATATCAGGTACATATTTGGTCACTTTCAGCTTCACACAGGCTTCTGAGTGTTCAGGTGTTAGGCGACTTCTTTGTAGACTTAAAACAGCTTTCATGTGAGAGAAAATCTGTTCACAAGTATAAGTTGAACCAAAAGCTGAAAGTAGAGCAAATGCAACTATCTTCAAACAGATCAATGCTTCAGGGAGGGATGTCCAGCAGTTTAGAATAGCAGCTGACTGTTCTAAGCAGTTTCCTTCCAGAGATTTCCGCAATTCGGCAAATTTTGATGTCCATAATTCTGATGTCTTAAATTCAGCATGCTGCATTTCAAAATCGTCAATATCCATCCACCTAAAAAGATCCAGATCTAATTGGGTAGTAGTCGGATCAAGCAAGTCAGGCTTGATGAGGTATGAAAACATGGGTCCATGAATTTGAAAGTCTTGACTTCGTTTAGCAAACTCCACATTGAGTGCTTCAATGTACTTCTAAAGCTCATCTATATTCACTGTAAATCGATCTGAATGAGCCTTCACATTTGGGAAGTACTTGAATGTTTTGGCGTTGATATCACGGCAAAATATGCCCAGTTTCAACACAAATCCTCTCCAGTAGCCAAAAAGTTCAAGTACTGTTTGACCCTGTCCTTGTAAATGCAAGTTCGACTCATTTAAATGTGTCGTTATGTAAGTCAGAAACATCAGGTTCAACAGCCAGTCCTCATCATTCAATTCCGGAAAATGTTCTTTTTCATCAAGAAACACCTTAATTGCTTCCAGACAAGAAACGAATCTATTCAAGACTTTACCTCGACTAAGCCAGCGAACATTGCTGTACAACAGGAGACCTGCATATTCACTCTCAGTTTCTTGTAGAAGAGACTTGAATTGCCTGGGAATCAATGAAGAGCGGGAAACTATAAAGTTGACTATCTTAACAACAGTTGCCATCACAGAGTGCAAGTCCAATGATGAGATCTTTGCACACAAACTCTCCTGGTGTATAATGCAATGGAAGTTTAATAGTCGACGTCCAATGTGATTCTCAAGAAGTGTGACAAATCCTTTCTTTTTGCCAACCATTGCAGCAGCACCATCATTTGTTACACAGAATAATTTATTCAACTCGATGTTCTGATTTTTGAAATAGCTTACGAATGCAGTCAGAATGTCCTCTGCTTTGGTTGTATCATGAAGAGCTAACAAGCAACACAACTCTTCATAAATACGATTATTTTCACAATATCGTGCGACTACAGCTAGGCGTGACAAGTCATTCAAGTCAACGCTTTCATCAAGAGCGACACTAAATACAATAACTTGATTTAATCCAGTCGTTTGTTTAACTGTTAAATTTTCAGCCAAATCAGTTATGCGCCTCTCAGTTGATCTTGCAGAAGCTGGTATTTCTCGAATCCGAGACAGTATAGTTTCTTTATTTGGTAAATCACTGAACAGAATTTCAGCACTGCTCAAAAAAGTTTCCTTGATGTACTCTCCATCTATAAAAGGTTTGCCTTTCGAAGCCACACACTGAACAATTTTGTAACTACATTCAATAGCTTTATTCTTCATTCCAACTGCTTGACTCAAAATACCAGTTTTCTTGAAACCAGAAATAACCCTTTTTGATGGCTTCACTTTTCTTTTCAGAGGTTTTAAACTTTTATTGATGTTTGGTTTCATAGTGTCTTTGTACACTAGACGTACGATTTTCAACACTTTTACAACAGAAAGCACAAACAGCACGATCCTTTTGTTGTATAAATCCATATTCTTTTGTCCAATTTTCTTGAAATGGGCCTTGATCAAGTTTTTGCCTTTTCTCGGCCATTTTACAGGGTACTGTATTGTATTTAATACAAGAACATAAGAAATAGCAATAAAACTATAAACGTTTAACACGTTGGGGGTGTCCCTCAGTAGCGGCAGCATGCAGTGACTGGTGTAGCGCCTTCTGCGCCACACTAATATAGCCTGCTGCTGGCCAGTGAAAGCGGACATGTGGCGACACCTAGCTAATGCAAGAAATGTTAAGAAAATGATATGGCGCCTTCCAGTGCACGCAGTAGCCATTATGCTGAGGTACGTTGTTTTGACTTGCATTGAAAAAAAATCTTTTTCTCCACTTACTACCTTTTCGGGGGGTCTTCGCGTGCCATTAAATATCGCTCTGCGTGCCAAGTCTGGCATGCGTGCCGTAGGTTGCCGACCCCTCATATAAATAATTATATTCGAACGAATCGACTTATACTAACACTAAATGGTTGTCACTAAAAGCAATGTTAAAGTTACAAACCTTTAATGAATAATGGTAGACAATGATACCAAATCGAAACTTAAATGGAAATGGTATAGGTTAATGCTGATATTCCGAAGTTTTAACTATTTGTTACCAAGACAACAAAAACTCCTGACACAAAATAAAAGTCTGGGTCTGTACCGAAAATAATTCTAACATTCAGAAACGTTTCTCGGACTTAATTCGGTAGAAACGTAAATAATTGTCCCATAACAGAAATAAGAAATACAACTTGCAAATTTTCTCGGACTTGAAAAGAATCTGTAAAACAATTTAACATTGAAGACTAGACACACAACTAGTGTTAAGATTCCGAAGATTTCATGAACTTTAAAGGTCACTGAAAAAATTTGCTTCAACTAAAGCCAATGCCTTAAGTCTGAAAATGAAACGCAATATTGCACAGTGTAAAGAAATCCTGGAGATTATAAAATCTGGCGGAGATGCATAGTAATACATTTCCAAATAAATGTATGTAAAATTTATACATTAATTGTAAATTCCCCAAGACTCAAAATTGTAAAATACATTGTACTAATTGTACAAAAGTTCTAATGTTACAAAATGAATGAAAACATCAAAATTGTCTCTATATATAGGTCAAAATCGCAAATCCAATTAAAAATGGTTAAAATTAAATTCAAAATGTCAATAACTGTTTTTCACACATGCACACACACACACACACACACACACACACACACACACACAACACTCTAAATCTAAAATTACGCCAGAAAGCAAAACAAACAACACAATTATTATTCTTTGTGTTAAAAACAACCACCGAAAATTAAAGGGTTACAACTTTCAAGATATGAAGACTCATTTCCAAATATATTTGTCGTAGAGGACTTAACGTGGGAAGCAAAAAACGTTCTAAAATCACAAGTAATACTATGCCCACAGGTTATCATGAGCAAAATAAGAAAAATGACTTTGTATTCCTATTACATTTTCGTATTTATTTCTTTCAAGCACATGTTGACAAACATTACGAATTGAAAGATATTGCAATTATTGTGGATTTTGCTAAAATAAATTTGAAACAATGCTTCCAATATTGTGTGCTCATTTATGACCATTATGCTGACACAGCATAATCAAAAGATATTTCAAATCTAAAAGGAATCAAGAGAAAAAGTATAGAACTTGCAACGAATAAGACAATTGCATACATTTAATAAAACGAATAAGAACTCTCAGAATGCATTCACAATGTACTTGTCTCATCTTCCCCCGAGCAGATTATACATACTCCAAGAGCCTGAATGTGCCGAGCCTTTCCTAAAAATAGCACACGCACACCAACTAAACTACATTGCAGACAAATTATATATGTGGAGTGGTACATGTATTTGGGTATTTATAATTTGAATTACACTTTAAATGTGAAATACCTTTCCTTCAATGATCATGATCTACTTTATAGCTAGAGGTAGTGATAACGTCTTGTCTTTTGGTGCTTAAGTCGAGTTTGCCGTCTTTTGTGATAAGCAGGCTCCTGTTCATCCATCAATTATATATTCGTTGAATAATTATGAATCTAATTTTTTATCAGCGAATACAATTTTAATAGTTTTTCTTGGTTTGGTTATTCATATCAGTTTGTGCAAAGTACTGTCTCCATGATTTAATTAAACTTTTGTATAGAATTATATATTGGCTCAATAATGCTTTATACCTCACACAGTGGAATAAAAGAGAACATGTAATATACGTTCGTACTTATCCATATTAAGGACAGAACGCTTTTCTGGAATATATATATATATATATATATATATATATATATATATATATAAAGAAAGAGAGAGAGAATGAGGGAGTGTTTCTTGTTTCTTCATGGTTGTATATTCATACGCTACACAATTTGTTTGCTTCAAACGATACTAATGTATTTCGCAACAATTATAATTCGTTGTGTTCCGTGAAATATTGTCAATATATCTACATTTCTCCTTCCGTTTCTTTTATTCTAACAGGCTGCAACATTTCCTAACGGTGCATGGACACTTTTGGATAAAATACATTCATATATATGCTAAAGTTCTCTGGCCTTTCCAAGGATGTCTTGGTATTTTACTATGGATTATATATATATCCCCATCTTAGTCAGTATCTATCAATATGCAAGTATGAGTATCAAAGTTTCACAAAACAAAAATTATTTGTATCATCTGTTGGAAACGGAACTGGTGTTTAGAAAAGCCAGAGGTGACGGCCTGGTATTTTTCAGAAAGTATTTTGAAAATACAGAGGGCATGTTGGTTACGGCTCAAAGCAGCGAACGTTAAATAATAATAGGGATGCTAGTTGCTAGCGAAATTTACTATTCTGCTAATACAGGTGTTGTTTGTATTATGATATATGTAAACTTTCTTCTGATGCTATTAAGGCAAGTGTTTGAAAACTCCTTATATAATTTTGAATGACACAAACTTTGTCTCATTCTACAGGTATTGTATTTAAGGACACGTATAAAATTGAATAAATAGATGCTCGAGTATTCTAAAACCTTGCAGGTCACACATTGACACACACACTCATATATGTGTATATACTTATCTAATTGGTGATAAAATATATAAATATATGTCTGGAAATGATAATGTGTGTCACGACATGTATGTTTATGAAAGAATATATTCACATGTATTGTGCGAATATTTGTAAATATGCTAGGTATGTTTTCAGCATGTTCATCAAACGTACCTCCTATAATTTGTGCAACACAATAAAATACATCGGTACATATTTAATGAATTTCAATCTGCTGAATACGTTTATATTTACCTATACTGTACTTATATTGCTAAAGATGCATTTGCTAATAATAATAATAATAATGATAATAATGAGGACTTTGTATAGCGCCTAATCCTTAGAAGCTCTAAGCGCTTTACAACATTAGACAGCACCTAGAGCATAAAAAACATATATAATGATATTATATACAAAAACAAACACCATGAAATTATAAAACATAAAAAACACGCTGAACACATTTAAGGTAGGGAACATTATTAGGTCTTTAAGTTTGTTCTTGCAGTCGAAATAAGTGCGTTTTAAGAGCACTCTTGAATGGGATCACTTTGTCTTTGTGTCTAAGTTCAGTGGGCAATTCATTCCACTTTGCTGGGCCTGGTATGCAAAAGAACGTTGTCCATATGACTTCGTTTTCGTAGTAAGAATAATGAGTATACGATTGTCAGAAGAGGAGCGTACGTATCTTGCTGGTGTGTACACATGGGTGAGGTCGAGTGGGTATGTTGGACTGGAGTCCGTCAGTGAAAAGTAGCACAGAGAACAAATTTTGTGTTTGTTCTGGATCGAATGCGTAGCCAGTGTGGGGTTCAGAGCAGCGGGGAGGTGTGCTCTGATCGTGGTACTCTAAGTATGATCTGAGCAGCTGCGTTTTTTTTTTATTTTGCATTTCAGACAAACGTTTGTATAGTTTCTTATTTATATGTCTGATTATTCCCATAGTGGCAGTCCTGATAAGAATGCAGCCACCGAAACGCTCTCAAAACAATTACTAACATATATCGCTTAAAATAGATTAGAAGATGACGGTCCGCTTATCAACTATCATCTAATAACGAAGAAGATATATGATGTAATTGCAAGAACAATAAGATAATTGTGAGGAGAACGATTGGAATATATTATCTTAATTGTACAAAGGAATATAAAACAAGAATGGGGACTTTTATCGCTATTTGATTTACTGCAAAAGAACAACTTTTTCGTGTCAGACTGAAAGTAATGCATTATATCAATGATTTAGCTACAATCCGTGCACATGGATCGAGTGCTACATCACATGATACATTTGAATGACTTTGCAATAATATATAGATGGTTAACCTGATATTATTATTCTATGAACATCATAACCATAACATATATTATGAGGGTCCTCAACCTTACCATTCTATGATTTGATTATCGTCAGACTAGTTCTACTGTTCTACTACATGCTGTGACAAGGAACAGGCTAATAATACTACATGATCTGATATCACTACCAGCAGTCTAACTAATGAGGCTATACTAGTAATAAATGAAAAACTCTCTTGACGTTGTCGATTTTAAGGAAATAATATTTCACCACACAGAAAGCCCTGTTGTTCTAACTGACCTAGCATTTCAAATTCGGCATCTATAACGTATCTTGCTCAGAAATTTGTGACGTTACATCATATCTTCTGTCAACGGCCATAACATTCCTATATGTCTCCATTTAAGATTATTTTCACCAGGCGATTTACCAAAAATCATCGCTTGTGTAATACCTCGGCCATTAAAGACGTGCAAATTTACGGCAAAACTATTCCATTATCATTAATTTTCCACTAGCATTACCGGGCTATAATGATGTTGATTGATCTTATCATTTTTTTTTTTCATATCCCTGTATCAACATACATCGGTATTTTGAAATTCTGCGGACGCCTATTCAATAGTCCCAATAACGATAGGATTGTAATATCATCATATAATCGCATATTATAATCATGCAAGTGTTTTGAACAAATTTATCAAATGAACTGAAGACAGGTAATATGACTCTGAATTGTCTGGAATTGTTCATATAACTTGGATGACCTCTTATGGAAAAACACAGAACCTTAGGGCTGGTAGTTTTAACATTTAATGAATATATTTCCGTGTCACACACTGGATCAACTACCAATTAATTACTATTACCAATCTATATCATATTTGTCTTGCCACATTTGCATTAGGGATCAAACGTTTGGACCTTTTGGAAAATCAAGAACGCCAGCACCATGAAGATGAGGTTATCTGGCATTCAATACAAGTACTACTTATGATGCCACTAAAGTTTCCCAGAAACAGAACAAGCATAACAATTTCCGTATAAAAAAAAACGAATAGGGGGACTCATTATTAACTTGAAAGTACTATGCTATATTATTCAATGTTTGCCAAGAGTCAACCAAATTATCCATCGGCAATGTTTGTAATAATCTTGTATTATTAAATGTTTGCCAAGAGTCAACCAAATTGTCAATCGGCAATGACTTTAATCATATTGTATTTTACTGAATGTTTGCCAATAATCAACCAAAATATCCATCGGCAATGTCTGTAATCATGATGTTTTGTTTGAATACTAGCCAAGATTCGTTAAAAAAATTAAGTCTTCCTAAGCTCCGGTCTGCTAGAAGACAAACAAAATTGTAAGAAATTTAACTGTTTTACAATTAAAAGAATTAAGTAATAAAGCACATATCGCCCATCTAGACATATATGGTCATTTAGAACATATTACAGTGGCACGTGCTATAAGACTTTCTCTCATGGCAGGCGTCTTAATCAGGGTTGCATTTACCGTTAGCTTCCGTGCTTGGAGTTTCTATACTTAGCACTTGTGAAGTGCTTCTTGTTATCTTGTAAGTTCCGACACAACAAGCACTCCCAATCATACGGTATTATTATTATTATTATTATTAGTAGTAGTAGTAGTAGCAGTAGTAGTAGTAGTAGTAGTAGCAGTAGTAGTAGTAGACCAGCGGAAGACTGCTTTGATATAGCAGTCAATTTTCTGGAGAGATCGAAGTTTCCAAAATAAACAAATACACACGTACATACATACATACATACATACATACATACATACATACATACTTGCATACAGTTACATAATTGGCTATATTTGTAGTATTTAAAGAAATGAGAGAAAGATAGTGAGAGAAAATGTTGAATTCGAGGTGAATACATGTATTCTAGGGCTCGTAGGCTGTTCGTGTATTGCTCAATCTGAAGATGTTATGCTAAAGTGATATATTTAATTGCACACATCTAGAATCGTTTATAAACGTACCTAGATTGATCACTGATTTTCAACGAAATAGATACACTTCAAAACGAAAGTATATGCTTCAAAAATAAATAGAAGTTAAACTTTAGAAAAGAGTGATAGTTTACACTGTTATAATGTCATTGTACCCTTGAAAAGTAACTTGATGCTGAGAAGGAATATAGCATAGAAGAGATTGGCCGAGATTGGCATCATACCACCCTTCATACCTATATTAATGCTGACCCAGAATAGGGGATAATGCCAAGGAATTGTGTTTCGCCAGGGAGAGGGCCACTTTCAGGGAGTGAAATCTTCAGCTGTAGAGGTATATGAAATATAAAATAGTATTCTTTACGATGTAGTATTACGTGATATAATAGTTTGATATATTGGATATTTCGGTATTTATTCTATCTTTAACAGATAGTCAAACCTATGTCATATAACGCCATGTTATTAGATAGACAATAGTCTGTTTTCTAGTTGGACATTTTATAATTGAGCTGACGAATTTAATTCATTTAATTATTGCATGCATTAAAAAATGAAACATTGTTGTAGTAATTTCAATTCTGTAAGATTCTTCTCGGATACGGATTCGTATATCAACATGGTTAATATTGTAACAAACTCAAACGGTAGTTATTATGAAATGATTTACTATGAAATAATCAACATCACGTGCGCGCAAGCATAACGTACATCATGTCATTTGTACATGATCATATCGCATGTGCTGCACGGCTTTAGTCATTAGATTTTCAGCTGATTGATGGCTGGGCAGCTGTTCCTATAAATGATTTACCAAGAAATAATCAACTTCCCGTCCGCACAAGCGTAACGTACATTATGTCATTTGTATATGACCAAGTCTCATGTGCTACACTGCTTTAGCCATTATATTTTCAGATGAGCTGATTGATGGCTAGGCAGCTGTTGGGCGACAGTAGAGTTGTTTGTCCGTTTGGTAGAAGATATAAGTTTGGTAGCTGTATAGCCGTTTGAGTAGTCTGGATCTATAAGATCTGTGTGGCTGTCTGCAGGCAGTTGACAGCTGTAGAGCTGTTTGGCTGTCCACGTATGGCTGTCTGGATGCGTCTGGATTTGTTAGGAATTTGGGGCGTTGATTTGGAGACGTGATTTTAGCCAAGGCGCTAATAGCTTGGACACAGATTCATGATTCTCGGTGGGTTGTTGAAAAACAAACGTACTGCTGTCGGTGATGATGTTTGCCCGGAGGACTAGGGTGGTTATTAGAATCAGAATCATTGCTATAATTTCTTACTATTTTTTTTAAAATATCTTTCCTTATTTTGTGCTCCTCTTGCTTTAATTTTGATTTCTTCATAAAGCTATGTTTACGTTTTACACTTAATTCATTTTTAATATTTTCAAGATTTTACATTTTTCAAGCCTTAAAATTCATATTTTTGTATTTAGTTTTATTACTGAATGTTATAAAGCTTTCTTTGCATTGTTTAGTTGAAATCATTTAACTTTGTAAAATCTATTATGTTTCTTAATTTGACATAGTTAAGTTTATAAGTGTTTCAGAAATTATAATAATATGTTTAGGAAATTCTACAAGTGTTTCAGTCTTTGGACCGCGTTTTTAAAAAATGCCAATTTCATTAGAAGACAAACATTCGATTGCTTTAATAAATTTTACTCGTGTTTCCGAATTTCACACACACACAAAGACAGACACACATCTATCTATCTCTTCTCTCTCTCTCTCTCTCTCTCTCTCTCTCTCTCTCTCTCTCTCTCTCTCTCTATATATATATATATATATATATATATATAGAGAGAGAGAGAGAGAGAGAGAGAGAATATATGTATAGTATGTACGCTGTACCGATGTCGAGGTGTATAAATTGTTCTTTAAAAAGAAGCGATGATTGCCGAGTTTCCGATCAATGAAAAATTGATACAACGAGTTTTATATCATTGATACAGCGTACATACTATACATATATTTTATTTTTATCACATACAAATACATATATTTGCCATTGAACGGAGTTAAGATTGATTATAGGCACATTGATTTAAGCAATATAAGACACACATGAATTAAACATGAAAGATGGTTTTAATAAAGAAAGTAGAGCATTACAAGCACTGAACGCTCAGCCATTCACGTACCAGCGCATAGAAACATGCGTGGCGTAAAAACTAAGCGAAATGATGAACAAACACGAGTTAATTTAAATATTATACATTTACAGCTTATCTAAGTCATTATTGTGCTTTAATTAACAGTGCTACCGACCATAAAACTCTATCTCTCTGTGTCTCTCTCTTACTTTGGTCGGTTTGACTTTACTTTTCCCATCTTTCATAGGTTCAGATACATCGAGGTATAATCAAGCGAAACTCCTCTATGCCGCCTTTTATGTATTTTCGCCCGTATCTTGCTATCATAGTCAACAGAGAGAGAGAGAGAGAGAGAGAGGCGGTCTTTGGACATTTTCATATTTAATTAATAATAATCGATTTTTAGAACCTTATAATAGGTTTAAGAAACAACAACAACACCAAAACATTAAATACATTACATTAAATGTAACCAATACGTTTATCTTATAATGTCGATCGGGTATTGCAACTTTGTCTCATTGATTATATAAACACTGAAGATATATCCCGAGGTTAGTGTACACATATCGTTACGACGAACCATATCCTTATAAGTTACTTGGTGCAAAGTTTAGTTTCAACGTTTTCATCCGCCCCAAATTCTTGCTCTCTCTCACTCCAGATTTCTGAATATTTTGTCCCTTATGCATCAGAGGGATGGGGAAGCGGAAAAAAGAAATGATTGCGTTGATATTGTGTACCATGTTAAATTCATTTAGAAAACGGGGATTATTATTCTTATTTGTCATTATTTTCATACTTCTTTAATGAATAATGAGTCGAAATTCATCATTGATCTATTGGAATAGAACTGATAGCACACAGTTCCAAGATTTATTGAAATGTATGTATGTATGTATGCATATATATATATATATATATATATATATATATATATATATATATATATATATATATATATATATATATATATATATATATATATATATATATATATATATATATTAATATACACACTCACAGAGAGATATATGAACAACTCATAACCGAAAACATATACGCAAAAATATACATTTTTCTTCTGTGAAAATTCATTTGAGTTTCTGATTACAAGAGATGAAAAATAAAAATAAAATGAGCTCTCCACCAAGAGTACTATGAACAGCATATGACTGTCTACTAACCGTTTGTATATGCTCAACCCTTTATAACTGAAATCAGTTTTATTTGGAAACCTTGACCTTTACCCTTCTGACTCGATAGAAAGGCTTTTATCTTACCCTGAGTCAAAACCACCAATAAAATGTAGGATAAGATTAGTGATTTAGATTTAATGTTATTGTGCCGAAAATATCTCATCACAGTTAGCGATTATGAACTTTTATCTTTGAGAGATCAACCGCCTTCTTCCTGACCCAAAGTAAAAACCAAAAAGTATGGTTTAGGTATATCGTGCAGAACTAATGTCATCGTCAAGAATCCGTCTGCTTAGCTGCTTTGTAACAGCGATCTTAACCCTTAACTTCTGGCTGCAAAATCAGTAGGGTTATTCCCTTTTATGAAGTGAAAGATACAATGCTTCGAAACCAATAATGATGGAGAACTATTATTCTGCGAAACGAATTTTCAAAGAATGTATGTGAGCAGCAGGGAAGTTTAACAGACCTTTTTTCCCAGACCAAATAAACGTTCCTACGAGAACTTTCTCCGTAGAAGCCTCGGAATTCAAAAATAAAGCCTTCCACGGGGATTAATTTTCATGCATTCCAGACCCGATGCATCAGGTGGGTATACCAGATGTGTCATGAGTATAGCATCCGAGACAGGAAAATAAATTATTCGGGAATATTATTTTGGTTATTATTTTTTGTTGCATGGTCCGGCTGCTATTTCATGAATAAATTTGATCAAGACCGATACGATACCGACTTCGTGGATCATGAAGATTTATCGTGATGAAACCATGCGGCGTAGACTGAGCGCGGCTGAACAAATTTCTAAATTTATTTATATCCACGTCACCGTTGCACCAGGTCTGATGGATATTTCTCAGCGTGTGCGTGTCCACGCCATTGAACACGGATAAAATATTGCAATTGTCCCTGATCACCTTCGGAATCTGCGTATATCTCTGTGTTACGTAAATAACATCGGTATTCTTGTGTCTGCCACGCGAGAATATTCTGGCTGGGTTGGTCTGTTTTTCTAGCATAACGTCATCGAATACAACAAGATTATTAGTATCACCGTCCAAATTATCCACGGATGGAGCTTCGTTGATATCTGTGATGAATTCGATTGTGCCCTCGTCGGTATTGTCGCTAAATTCCTTTAACACTTGGTAACAACGCTGATCATCGACGGATGGTGCAACCAAATATAATTTATCCCATTTTAGCCATCTCATGATCAAATTCAATAACAATTGTGTCTTACCAGATCCTGATGGGCCAATGATTATCATTCTAATCGAATTCGGTAATGCCGCATGATGTTTTACCTGTTCGCGTCGCTTCGTGGCTGAAAAATCAATTACATTCATGTTACTAGAATACATGGATCTATATTGTGTTAAGTGCCGCACACACACAGCTACGATAAATCAGACCGAAATCGTCACACGCAACAACAGGAACGCAATCGCAGGAGAATGTGAAGTTTGTAAGACGCGCAAGTTCAGATTTGTAAAAAAAAAGTAGAAGAACCGAAGGAGATATCGCAGCCTCCTTGACAAATCTACCTGGGTTACCCTGGGCAAAATATCCCGGAGAGAAGCATCTACCAGGGTACAATTATTGCGGACCCGGAACGAGACTCGATATCAGACTCGACGATAATGACCAACCAAAGCAAGGCGAAAATCCGGTAAACGCCATCGATAAAGCTTGTTACTACCACGATCTCGCATATCGCAGCGGAGATTTACAACAAAGGCATCTTGCTGATATCAAGCTAATTCACGCATTAGGCGCGATTCCTGATAAAAATTTCAAAGAGAAATTAGCAACATGGATGGTAAAAGGCGCGATGAAAGGCAAATTAGTGTTCGGCGCTGGTAAATAATATGGAGCAGATATATTATTCTCCGCGAGGATTCTGGCGAGGAAAATCAGCGATCGCCAAACTCGCCAAGGCCGCATCGGTAAAACAATCCGTCGCTGAATCGTGGTTATCAAAACAGGCAATTTGGCAAATATATCTTCCTCCACCTAAAAAGATACCATACGCGAGTTTTACTGTCAGCGTCCCCAATGAAGTTCATCAGGCGGATCTGATGTTTCTTCCTCACGATACCGTCGACGGAGTCACATATAAATATGTTCTGACCATTGTCGATATCGTCAGCAGGTATAAGGAGGCAGAACAATTATCGAATAAAACAGCAACGGAAATTGCCAAGGCATTTAACGAAATTTATTCCCGATCCCCATTAACATGGCCGAATCTTCTCCAGGTTGATCCAGGTCGAGAATTCCTCGGCGCGGTTACTTCATTGATGAAAAAAAATAATGTGAAAATCCGACGCGGTATTGTAGGTGTTCATCGCAATCAGGCCATCGTCGAAAGATTCAACAAAACACTCGCGGAACGATTATTCGGATATCAATACGCGCGTGAATTTATTCAGGATAATCGATCTCATGATTGGGTATCAAGATTGCCGCATGTGATTAGCTCGTTAAATAATGAGACAACTCGAACCATATCGATGAAACCCGCAATTGCAATTACAAAATCGAATATACCTCTGAAGCGAGATTCCACAATTCAGCCCGTACTAGGTAGCGTCACGGTCAGATATTTATATAAGGAAGGCGAGGCCGAGGGAGGAAGAAAAAGAGCAACTGACCCAATCTGGAGTGTCACAACACACAAAATATCTGCCGTAACAAGATCGTCAGGAAGACCGGCAATTTATATCCTAGATTCACTAGCACCACAACGCGGATTTACCAAGGAAGAATTACAAATAGTCCCCGAAGATACTCAACTACCGCCAGCGTCACTAAGATAATTTACTTGAATTCGTCCTAGCTGAGATAATTTTTTTACTATCGACACTGCTAAATATACCAGATTTGACCAGGATATTCTATCATCGACGATCCAAACTTGACCATCGACGGTCAATCCCTGCGACGAGTGTATCGTTGTTGCGTAACCTAATTTCCATGGCGATTTTTCTGCATTTAGCGCTTCATTAACAAGATTAATATCAACAAAGATAATATCATTCAGGACCAAGTTCCTTTCTTCTCCACACGGTAAAGTAACGCTGATATTTTGTTGCCGAGTATTGGCGGGCCTATAACACAACGGTACCTGTAACGTAGGAAATTTCTCGCAATGCAGCTTGAATAACCTTTCCTGAATAATATCACGAATAATTTTCCTACTAGCGACGATCAGATGATCAGGACGCCACAAATTTAGAAAATCGTTCATCGGAGTCTCATCGATTATTTTCCTCATGACGTCACACTGAATCTTGTTTGGTTGTAATCGAATCAATTTTTTAAACTCGGTCAACAAAATATCCGTCGATCTATGATCAGCGTCGATTTCCTCGTAATAATCAACGAAGTTTCTGAGCCATTCGTGACGCGATTCACCATCGATAGGATTAGGTTGGCCATGATCGCCGCACATTATTACGGCGGTATTTTTCCCTCCCAGCCAAGTTAATATCGATTTTAATATATCTAAATTCAACGTGCAAATTTCATCAAATATAATGATCTTGTTGATATATTTATCGCCCATTCGCACCGAGTCCCATGATCCGCCGCTGTATTTGAAATAACTGTGATACGTGTAGGAATTAACGCCACGCTGCCTTATTTCTCGCGCTAATCTATGTGTCGGAGTCAACACAATCATGTCGGAATTTGCAAATAAATTTATTACTCGCGTTGTTTTACCGCTACCTCCAGGTCCATTTAGGTAAACGAATTTGCTGCGCGAAATTGGATCGAACGCAGATGCGGCTGTCGAAGATTCTATCGAAGATTCTCCAAATCTACCTTGGTGAAATTCATCGCAATCTTCAACGTCGGCGTCCTCACAATAATCTAGGATATCCTCGTTTTTTATTCTCCAAGTTCCCCATGAGCTACCATCGGTAATTAAATTTTCCAACTTATCTTGGTATTTTTTATCGATATAGAATGAATCTGTCGCGACTCTTACTTCGATATCAGAAAATTTATTTATCATCGAGAGCAAATTTATACTCACATAAGCGAGCATCGACGATCGTAAATGAATATATTGCGCTGATTCTCCGTCAAGGTAGCTAATCACGGTACCTAACTTTGCTCCATCAATGATAATATTCTCTCTGTTACAAAATATTCCTCGTGATACCGTATCGGCGATTATAAAATCCATCTTGGCATCATTGATGAATAATCTAGCGTGTCGATGCTTGTGATCAACGGATCCACCTTGAGTAAATTTGCCGATTATTTTTCTTCCTATATCTTTCGCATTATCACAATCCGTCGGCAGCCACACATCGATCTGTTTCCTGTAAGATATAATCGCCTCACTTACCGTCAACGACACTAACATCGATGAATCTAGCATATATCTCAACAACACCGTAGGAACCCAACGGCGCTGGGAGAAATGCTTGCCGAACCAAATGTAGCAAATTTTATGTAGATTTTCAGCAAATTCGAACGACGTAACACAAGCGAATCCTGTCATGACAAAATCAGGTAACGGTCCGTTAATTGCTACCCTTGTCATTTCGCTGGTAGGATGGCCGAATTTAGCAAAATACTCGGCACAATCGCCATATCCAAGAAAACTTCCGGGATAACATGCGCTCATATCAACGGAAATCATGTCTTCGAAATCGTACCTGGTATTCCACAATCCGCCATGGCCATACTCGATACAGCTAAGTTGAATATCAGCGAGAAACTCGTTTCTTGTAGGCCTCCACGAGTTTTTCTCTCTAGCGGCATGAGCGGCCACAGACGGAATTGTAAAGCAATTTGTCAGTAACTGATCGGGATTTGACGAATATTTCACCGCGAGATTTCTCATCGACTCGTGTAATATTTCGTTCCTGTAAATATCGCCGCATGGCAGAATAAATTGATCGTATCTTTCCTCGCTCGAAAATAACCATATCGATATTGGATCAGATGCACTTAATTTTTTAATAAATCTGAACATGTCATCGGAATTATTATTCTCCGTAGAATTTTCCACGGAAAATTCCACAGGATAAAATTTGACCATACGATCCCGTGGAAATATCATTACCGATTGCGACCACGCGTGGGAATTGTGATCGACAATCTCGATTGGTGCTCCTCGGGATCTATACGGCGACGAGTATAATATTTCTCCTGATAACGTTTTCACCGTGATCGGAAATTTTCGTTTTTTACTCAACGCAGCTACGTCGTCCACAGATGCACCATCAACGACAGTCTTCGCCCACGCATTAATTTTATCCAACCTTAATTGTGTCAAACCAGATCCACGTCGAGCGTTTTTCATGTGCTCGATAACACGTTCAGCCACGCAATTTATCATCGGTGATTCTTTCATCGCAGGTAGGTTTTTCACACTCGTATTGTTATTTAGCCGATAAATTCCATAAACGACTGCACTAGCTGGATAAGATCTAGCATAATAAGGACCATCGATTCCCAGTAACAATCCAGGCTTAGAATTCTTATCGAGAATAACATTTTTCTTACCGCCACGCACTGGATCTCGTTTATCGCGAATAATCCAAGTATCGTCAGGCATTTGAGCGATAAATTTTATTCCAAAGATAAATCACTCTTCGGAATGTTTGATCTTTATATGTTCGATTATTTTCTTAGCTCGCTCCAGATTCATCGTAGCATCAATGGAATTTGTTTTCCAGGTCGACCAAGTGTGAACCGCTCCATCGTCGAAAAATTCTTTCTTCGCTCGATCAACCTCAGGTATAATATATTCTGCCTCATCAAGATCAAATACATCCATTGATTATATTTTAGACAAATGTTTAAATTATAATGCATTGCAAGTGGATATTAATCGGTTCAACAAATAATTGTGACAAATCCTGCAGAGGCGATTATTGCGGCGCTCACATACATGCGATTCGGCGTGGCAGTAAAGGACCACAGCGATGTTTAGTTTGCCAAGTTGGCACGCGAGGGAAAACTCGATTGTGTCTGGCTTGTGGAGGAAAGAATTACCGGGAATTACGGCGATATTATGAAAAAAAATCTTCCTCAGTTATAACTTGCGAAGAAGATTATATTAATCGATTTCAAGCTAATAACGATTTAGACAAATAGATTATCTTATAATGAATCCAAAATCAGCTATTCCTGAATCAGAGATTCCAGAGAAAATGATTTCCGAGTTTAAAACTCATCCAACGATCACGGGATACGAGTCGTCGTCCGATGGTATCGTTAGGCATATCAAAACGAAGAATCGGGTCGGTTTTGTTTGTAATTCGGGTTATCTGTTATTTACCATTAACAAAAGCAAAAAACGAAGATGCGCAGGTTATTTCTGTCACAGGTTTGTATTCGAATGCTTCTACGGACTTATTAAGAATAAATTAGTTATCGACCACATTGACGGAAATAAACTCAACAATAAATTATCCAATCTCCGCGAGGTAACTCCGAGTGAAAATTCTAAATTTGGTAATACTGGTGGCGTACGGCGACCAGCTAAGGCGGTTAAATCAATAAATAGAGAAACAAGCGAGGAAATTGTATTCACATCGATGAACGCCGCCGCAAAATATTTTAGTATTAATCCAGCATCGGTGCATCGTGCAACAGAAAAAATAATCAATGCAACATTCTCCCACAAATTCGGCGAGTGGATCGAATTTTATTATATTCCGATAATATCAGATTAAAATCTCAAGATTTTCTAAAATTAAATTGAAGATTACAAATATAATATAAATGAACGAGGAAAACGTAAACAATATCATCGAGGCCATCGAGAATTTGAAAAATAAAAACATAAATTTATCTTCTGATTTGGACGCAGGTAAAATCCGGTCCGAATTTGAGACTATCGTCCAGGGAAAACTCGAATACAGGTATACGCTACCATCCGAATATAAGTTTATAAAGAAAATCCAGATTGCGATGTATCAATCACTCGCGATTGTCAGCGATGATCAAATCGAGGATTTTGTTAAATTATCGACGCTGGTAGAAAAAGTAAGGTCGAGTTTATCAGATGAATATGAATCGAGAAAAATTACTAGCTCGCGCGTCAGGCAGCTAAAAAAGCTGGTCGATGAGAGTAAAATTAGAATCGAAGATTCCTAGAATTAGAATCGAAGATTCTCAAGATTCTTGCCGCCAAAAAAAACCCAAAAATTAAAAAATTTACTAATTTTGAAAAATTTCCTGGTTTTTATTTATTTTTTTGGTCATTTTTTTCTGGCGGGCAGATTTTTAAATCCTGAGAATCAGGAAATCGAAGATTTTTACGATCTCACCAGCAAGTTGATACTCAATGTTTCCCCGCGTATATCAAGCAAATTTCCATTCTGATCCGTCAGTTTGAAATTTATCTTCGATAATAATCGATTGTGACATCGCAGATAAAACGGATTTACTGGTTCTTTTATTATCAAAAAACCCGGAGAGGCGCTAGGTGAAAACGAATATAAGATAAATCCCTGCTGCACCTGTTCTGACGTAGACGCATCTGCGTTGTAGCTACCTTCAACAACGTCCGCGTGAAGATTAATCGCGATAACCTCCGTTATATTAACGATACCCGGCGAGATATGCCGTCCCTGCCCGGCAGGATCATTATTGTGTTTGAGAATCGATTCTGATTGTATTTTTTTAGTCCACGCGGCATGTAATTTCGGAAATAAATCATCGATGGTATCAGTAACGGATTTTCTCATTTCATCAACATCATAATCAGGAAATTTGAAATTTGGTAATGTTTCCTCGGTTAATTTGAATACTGTCATGAATTTTTGTTTTTCTCCTGAATTTTTGATCAACTTAAAGCTGCTAATAGGAAGAACGTAATCGGCAATTGATATATCATCAATTATCGCCCGAATGAACATGTCGTGATAATATTCAATATCATTCGCGAGTTGATTTAAAATCTTCACGCGTTCAATAATTTCGCTGCATGAACCTGATTTATTTAAGATACATTCATGAAAGGATCCCCGCAAATAAATTTAATTGTAATTTATGTTCTTGATTAAATTCGTCGATGGTTTTTCTTATCAAGATGCCGTCTATGGGGGCTATTATCCTGTTAATGTTGGTAGCATCGAATATTTCGACATTTGGGGGGATTTTAGGAAGAGGCAACCACGAGAGAATTCTTTCGTCCCTAAAAGTAAAAGCGAATATTACCAGGTTAAATTTGTAGCTTTTCATGAGGTTGATGGCATTGTGGATTATAGGCTTGTGTCTGATAGTTCCGTACCATCCTTCATCGGTAATAAAATCTGATTTTTTTGGCTCCGGTAGTTCTGGAGGAGCTTCTTCGTGCCAACCTGGAATAATAAAATCTGGTTTTTCTGGTTTTACCAGAGGTGCGATTTCGGGCCAACCTAGAACTGTCCTGATCGATGATTGGTAAATATCGACGATATATGGCAATTTTACCTCGATTATCGATGACAACGTTGGTTCGTGCGCAGATATTTTTATTCCTGGCTTATCATCGCCGGTTATATTCGATATTCTACCAGTAAGTTCCTTATCGATTTGCTCAATTTCGTAACTGCCTGTTGGTATGCCAACGACGATCCAATCGGGAGTTCCATCGGGACGGTTTTTATTGGCAAAAACAAGCGAATTATTCGACGATAATCTACCGAATGATTTCGATCTAATATTGGGCCAGCTGTTATAGACGCGTAACTGTGACAGCTCAATTTCTTTAACGCTAATTGGTATTGGAAAATCGATACTAAATTCTGGCCTGGTTGAGCTTGCCGATATCAGCGTTGTTATCGGCGGCGTTGTGTTTGTCACGATTTGAGTTAGTTCCGACATTATTGATATTCATTCGTTCAATCTCAGAGTAGATATTTACCATCATGGAAAATTCAAGATCGGATATAACACCGTCGTTGAGACTTTCAGAAAGCAGCGATGATAATTTCGAATACGCCTCGTTGACCTGGGATAGTTTACTCGTGTACAGGAATAATTTTTCACTCGTGCATGAGGATATTTGTTTTTGCGATAATATTAAGAACACCCGCGATTGTCGTTGTCGATGATATTATTATCGTTGCTACGATCGGCGCGATTGTTGTTACCGCGGATAAGATTATTCCCGCGCCGGCGATTACTGCGCTTACCGCGTATACGGCAACATCGATGGTAACTAATCTACGCTGATATTTTTTTATTTTTATCTGATACTCGTCGAGGAGTTTTTTTAACGAATCCTGCCACGAACGCGCCTGATTGTATCGATAATCCGATGCGGTCATTTATTAGTTAATTTATCTAACCAATTGTGTGTGTTCCGGATAAATATTCGAAAATTGCAAAATAACTGGTTGGTTCTGTCGTGGTTCTATCTGGTGGTTCTAGCGTAAATGTTTCCGTGTCATTTGCAAGTATCAAAATATTTAAAAATTCGTCGTAGATATTATAATATTTGGTTATTATCTTGAATCTTATCACGGAGATAAAATATATTCGATATATGCCAGTAATTGGCGTGGTAAAACTAAATGTGTTATTCTCGGGTGTCCATGTACCTTTGTGTGTTTTTATAACACAAATGGTACATGACAATTAAGATTTTTTGTTTCTACCTCGGATGGTATATTAATACGCGCTAATTTTTCAAGATTCGCTGACGATATTTTTGTGTTAATATCGTTAATTTTTGTAGTTGCGTCAAGAAGTTTCGCGTTTAAATCTCGAATTTCTCCCTCGTGCGATGATATATCTATCTTTTGACGCGCCAAATCACGTATCGTGGAAATTTCCTCGTTAATTTTAATAATATCCTCATCGATTTTTCTTGTTTTTTCGTCAAGGTAATGGTGCGATGTTTTATCGTTTTTCTGACTCATTACGGTTTTTATTTCGGTAATATCGGCGAAAATGTTAGTAATATCCTTGCTAATTTTTCCTACCTTTTCGCTAAGATCATCGTGCGATTCTTGATCAGCTTTTTTCTTTGCTAGCTCGTGTGCGGCGGATGAATTATCGCCGGATGTTTTTATATCCTCGTCAATTTTTTTGCTAAATTTAGCTAAGGCATCGTCGAGTTTTTTAAGATCGTTATTTAGCCTGTTAAATCTCTTTGTCACTCTGTCCTGAATGTCGTCGTGTGATGTTTTATCGGCCTTCAGAAGCAACGTTGCTGATAACTCGTTGTCTTTTTTTTCCACATCCGCGATATCAGCCTTCAAGGGTAACTTCGCTACAAAATCGGAGATATCAGCGATGGATTTTGATACCGATTCTGATAGGCGAGTAAATTGATCAATACGATCGTTATATTCGTCCCGCCTGATTATATCGGTTATTTTGATATTACTTGTTTGTAATCTTCCTTCTTTATTCTGAAAAATGGCAACTTCGCCAGGATCTATCTCTGACAGCGACAGAACATTATTAATATCATCCCTGGTGGCGAATTTTCATAGATCGACGTCGGCTACTTCCTTCTTCCTGTAGAGGAATCTTCCGTAAATATCAACCATGATACTTATTTACGGCATATTCAAATACGATTCTATGATACGGACCGGATGATTTTGAAATTGCATCAAGGACGTTAATTGATTCAGGACCGCATATTGGTGGATCCATTAGTGTCTGCGTCGGAAGTGTCGAGTACCAAATTGGAATATTTAACTTTGACACGTAATTGATGAATTCTTTTGGTGGCGCTAGTCCGTATGAGTCAAAGTAAACAAGTTCGCGAGGATTAATCGCGTAGGCGACCCAATGTGTGCCAGGTCCAGTATTTGAATCGAGATTTATTATTCCTGTCTCGGTGGAATTTGGCTTTTCTGGTAGTTGATCCCGCATAAATACCCTCTGAAAAATTTTATTTTTTTATTCTTGGCTTCGCTGAATAAATCTAAATTCGAATAGGGCGTGCTAATCTTAGGCCGGATCCGTACGGAGGGCGTCTTAGATAAAGGCCGCTTCCCTTTTTTTACCGTATCGCCCTCCTATTTTTTCTAGTAGTTTTTTACCTGCGTATCCAGCCGCGCTTGATGCTAGACCGGTTGCTATCGATGGAGCAATTGCGGCTAATAATCCGGGAATAGCAGCTAGTAGAGGGAAAAATCCACCTGATTTGACCATGTCTCTGATGGCACCTATACTAAGATTCACATGAACGCCGGAATTCGCTGATTTGGCTTTGGTAAAACGTCCATGTTGATTTTTAGTTAGCGATAGTTTGTTAGGCCCGCCCTGAATTTGATCATTTTTCAGGGTTAATTTCACACCGCATCGCTTTGCTATCGCTGACTGGAGCTTTTTCATCTGACCCGAGGTCAGAGTTACGCTGACGTGTTCGTATGGCATATTAATATCGTTTTAATCTAAATTTAGAAATCTTAAAAATCTTCGATTTTCAATCTTCGATGTTACATTTTTTCGACAGGCGCATCGATGACTCTCATTCTGCCACTGATGCCTTCCAGGATCATCGTTCTATCGCTGAGAATCACCGCGATTGCTTTATATAAATTACCTCCCGTGTTAATTCTGGCTTTGAAATGGATATCAACGACGGATTGTTTTACCAAATCAAGATGCTCCAGGGAAAAGTAATAGATAGGATAAAGTTTATTAAAATCCAGCTGTGATATTTGTAATCCGGTATCGATATTTTGATCGCGACCCATAAAACTTAGTAAGCGATGATACGCGCGAGCCGTAGAATGATTTTCAAAATTAATTGATATTTCCTCGGATGGTTCTTGTTGGCCATTTACTCTCAGTGATACATTTGTTGCTTGAATGCTATCAAATATCATGTGACTGTATAATTGATGATATCTTTCGGTACGCAAAAAAGCGATAAAGATATGCCTAGGTGCAGAAGTACCCTGCTGCGATGCAATGCGCCAGGTAAAATCACCATTAATATCGGTATTTGTGGAATCTGTTGTTGTTGTCAGCCATGACATAACAGATTTACCACCCTGGTTCATGAACGATAATAATTTTTCTTCCTCGATTATTGATGGAGTTATCGCTGGCATCCACAAGGTAAATTTAGCTAATCTTACTATACCGTTATTATTCGCGGCATCATTGGGACCTATTACGCCAGTAGCGTAATCGACAGCACCTTCTCGCCAGATAGCATCGTCACTATTTCCCTTTCTGACAAACGTAACGGTATGTTTTGCTCCGTAGATAATTTTCCTGAAATGTCTGCAAAATCCGAATATATGGGATAGCGGAATAGCACAAGAGAATCTTCTGCGATCTGGTGTTAGCATAGACTTTCGCGTGGCAAATCCGAGATTATAATCAGGATAAGGTTTAATGATCATATCTTCGATACCAGCGGGAACAGCAGGATTGGCGCGATCGTTGGGTTGTCTAATATTGAACGGCCTACTTTCGGGACGATTAGAATTATCTTTGGCAAACATCATGCTAGGGCCAGCTGATCTAGTAAAATCATCCGAGCATCTAGCTAGACCTATAATCGTCGTTGCTAAATCAACATCATTGGTAATCGATTCAATTTCTCTTCCGTCGATCATGTAAGTGGCGTTTTTGAATAATGCCATAATGCCGTTGTTAACAAATCCGACTCTAAAATCTGCTGCATAAGCGGTATTATCCGCCTTAACAACTTCCCCGACAACTTCGATATATGCCTCAGATGGAAGAAAATATCTTGTCGTATCGTGAACTTGAATTTCCAAGCGATTAGGTGTATTTGGTTCAACTGCGTCGTACGAGAAATACTGAAAATCACGCACGGATGTGTCCTTACCTACAGGTTCGTCCATGTCAAATACCTCATTTGACACTTGTGCGAACATTTATTATTAAAATTATCATCTAAAACGAAGACCGCTACCCGATATGAAACTTGTATTTGCAACTTCCTTTGCTAGATCATTTATTTTTTTATTTGCTGCGTCATTTATAACTTTACTGACATCGGTAGGCATTTCGCTGGTGCTAGGTAATTTGACAGGCTGATTTTTTTTACGCATTAAATTTGATATTTTGCTTTTGACAACATCGAAACCTTTACTGGCCAAATTACCAACACCGGAGATAACAGTCTCGCCAATTTTTCCTATTGCTTTTGACGCCATTTGCTTAGCTGTGGGTCCAATTTTAGGTACCACTCTTGTGACGAAACTTTTGACGATGTCGCCGAATCCATTGCCGTGGATGTATTTATATACGGGCAATCGAGAGTTAGCCACGCGGACCTGTCTAGGTCTGCGTTGATGTTTATGAACTATCATGTTATCTAAATGTGATTGTTTTAATCGATGAGTTCATCGACGAGCTCTTTATAAATGTAGGAATTGATAACACCGCCGCGGAATAATCGCTGGCAAATATCGGAGGCTTCGTTGATTATTTCAGAAGAGTTATTTCCGGCTCGTTTTCCTCCGATTAATATTTCAAGGCGAGATACGTCGTTGACAACGCTGTCAGGACAAATGGTATATCCGCTTCCTGTTTTTGGTTCTGGTGATTTTCCAATTAGTTTTTTAAATTCATCGACCTCCTCTAGAAATTTTAAATATCCGTGATCGTACAAATTCATCGGCCTCCTTAAACTACCAAAATAAATTACCGCCGGCCATGTTCCTGGTCCGATTGAATCAACGAAATTTTCTCGCAAGAATGTCCTTCTATTCACTGGAGTATAACTCGAAGCAACTTCCAATCTTGTAAAATTATCTTTGAGCTCATTGAAATGGTCTTTTCTCAAATAATTATCAGCAGATATACTACTAGGATCAGATAATCTTCTTGAAAGAGCTGCAATTTCTTCCTCAGTTAATTCTCGATCTTTCTCGTCCACAGGTGTTTTAGGTAATGCTCCTTCCCTTGGTCTTCTTTTCCGCGGTTGAATTTCTTCTTCCTGTGGTTGAACTTTTTCCGGCAATGATCCTAAATCTTTTCGTTCCATTATTTTTGTTAATCTCTCCATTGTTGTCTGAGGTTGAGCTTTTTCCTCCGGTATTGTTCCTAATTCTTGCGGTCGAATTCTTATTATTTCTGATATCGGTCTTGGGTCGCCCTTATTTTTTTTCTGTCTTATCATTTCTCCTCTTGTCCGAGGTTGACTTCTTTCCTCTGGTATTGGTTCCTGGTCGCTCTTATCTTTTTTCGATTTTTTCAATTTTTTTGATTTTTTTTGATTTTTTCCGAGGTTGACTTCTTTCCTTTGGTCTGGCTCCTAATTCCTGTGGTTGAAATTCTTCTTCCAATTCCTGTGGTTGAAATTCTTCTTCCAATTCCTGTGGTTGAATTTCTTCTTCAAACTCCTGTGGTTGAATTTCTTCTTTTAATTTTGCTTTTCCTCTCTGTGGGGATTCAGGTATTTCTGGTAATTCCGCTGCTCGTTGCTCATTATAATTTCTTCTTCCCTTCGCGGCTACCAAAAATCTCCTAAAAAGCGGATCCGTTTCTTTTGCCTGTGATTGTCCTGAGTAGGCTCTATATAACATTCTATACAATTTTTTTTAACCCTTCTTTTGATAGATATTTTTTTTTACTATTAAAATAATCTTCCGCCTTCTCACCAAATTTATCTATTACATAAAGTGTCGAGAGCGGCTGTGATATTGTTGCCCATCCCTCCTCGGTAAAATTGCTGCGTGTATTCTCGAAAAGAGGCCTCCTCCCTACTCCAGTTTATTTTTTACTTACTTTAAAACCAATTGCTCTTGCTGGTTGTGCTTGACCGTGTTGTTGTGCTAGTATTGCTAGTCGTGCCGGTAATACTCGTGAATGTTCCTCAATTCCTCTCAACACAGGAAGAATTCCACGTTTTCTGATATCAGGATCGTCATCGTCACCAAAAAAGACTCTTTCGGTTACTTCCGTGACTGGCTTTAATAATTTTGACGATAATTCGGTAAATCCCTGTTCTGCGTCTTCGTGCTCACGCACTTTTTTCTTGAATAATTCTTTTGCTGGGATAAGTTTCTTTAATGCCGCTAATTGTTCTCGCGCTATTCTAGCAGAATGCGGCTCTCCAACTGTACTAGTTATCGGACTCATATTATTTTTAATTATGTTATTTTTATGTGACGTAAAATGGACCAAAGCAGCCGGACCATGCAACAAAAAATAATAACCAAAATAATATTCCCGCATAATTTATTTTCCTGTCTTGGATGCTATATTCATTGACACACCCGGCGTGACCACCTGATGCACTAAGTCTGGAATGCGCGAAAATTAGTTCTCGTAGAAGGCTTTATTTTTGAATTCCGAGGCTTCTACGGACAAAGTTCTCGTAGGAGCGTTTATTTTGCTTGGAAAAAATGGTCTGTTAAACTTCCCTGCTGCTGTATGTGTGTGTGTGTGTGTGTGTGTGTGTGTGTGTGTGTGTGTGTGTGTGTGTGTGTGTGTGTGTGTGTGTGTGCCTGTGCCTGTGAGTTCGTGCGTGCATGCGTGCGTGCGTGCGTGTGTGTATGTATGTATGTATGTATGTGTGTGTGTGTCTGTGCGTGCGTGCGTGCGTGCGTGCATGCATGCATGTATGCATGTATGTATGTATGTATGTATGTGTGTGTGTGTATGTATGTATGTATGTATGTATGAATGTATGTAAGCCACCTTTGCAATGCAAAATGCAGAAGCATCGTTTTGTCCAATGTAAATTAGGATTCTTACTGTTTTATTGGTGGTTTGTGTTGGGTCAGTATATATAGTATATTCGTTACGTCTTTTGTTAGTGATGTGTACCTCAAGATTCGCATTACTTAAACACTTGTTTGGCGCAAGAAATATTGTTTTTGATCAATAATACTCACATATTTTGTGTTCAATACATGTCTTATGTTACGTGTTTAGTCTCTACTAAACATTAACAAAAGAAAGATCCAAAACAAAAAGCTTTGAAAAGTTAACATGTAATTATTTTTTCCCTGGGGAAGCAATGTAAAAATGAAAAAATTTCAGCAACTTACGGTTTTTAGAATCAAATACAAAAATAATCAAAGAATAAAAATCCACGAATTAAATTTTAGAAGTTCTAGTAATAACATGTTCTAATGAATTCACGTTCGAGTCCGGACGAAAAATCCAAAATGAAAGGCGATGACGTATACTGTAGTCAGTATAGCACTGATGTGTTTACAATTCTTTGTGAACCGAAAAAAAATAATATTCCGGTGTTTGAATTCCGAAAAAATTGTTAAAAAATGTCTTTGTCCAAGATTTCTGTATGAGCACTCAAATATTTCCAGGAGAATGAATTAATCATTTGCAATCCGAATAATTTGAATAAAAATTAAAATGTAACTCCAAACTGGTCACAAATAAACTCTTTTTCCAGTGTCCAAGGTAAAAGCCCAACTTGAAAAATATCTCTCTAAACATCATTATTAAATCTAACTACTGCACACTTTTTGAAAACCCAGAAACGAGAAATAGAAGCTGTTTACAAACTAAGGTCACACACTCCCAGTATGACTTTGATAAAAACCAATCATTTTGCTCCGAGAATACAATAAAAATACAAAGTTGTTTATTTATCCCAGTGATTTCTGAATTAATTTATGGAACTAAGTTAAAAATAGAAACAATTTTTCTATTATTAGGTGTTTATGAAAAGAGTCAAGTCAAACTTAATTTTGTGGAAAATTTCAAATTCCTGGTAAACTAATTTACATTACTTTGACATGTAGTCAAATTAAAAATATTTTAAAACTTACGAACAGTTAAGTTAAATCAAATATAAATTAAATCAAATATATGTAACACTTTGCCATTGCAAATTTTCCGCTTTTTATTTTTTAAAACGATGGAAATATTTGTCTACTTCTTTTTCTCTAAAAGGGGGCACTAACCTAATGTTCTTTGTAACATCAAAACTTGAATTTGTATGTGAAGTGGGAACATGCATTTCACTTATCAGCTTTATTTATTTTATTCTAAATTTATATTCCCTCTCTCCCTTCTCTTGTTGCATTTGCATTTGCATCTGTTTTCTATATTTTTCTTCCTTATCTAATTGCATTTGTTTCTTATCTTTCTGTAACTGCATTTTATTGTTTTGTAACTGCATTCGTTTGTTTTTTTTATAACTGCATTTGTTTTTCTCTCCCCCCTTCTTCCTTATCTAATTGCTTTAGTTTTCTTTTTCTTAAGAACATATTATTTTTCCTCTTTCTGTAATAACATTTGTTTTTCTTCCTTCTGTAAAAACATTTGCTTTTTCTCTTTCTCCAATTGCAACTGAATTTGTTTTATTCTTTATCTGAAGTTTCAGCTTCCTTAACTCTATGTCCATCTTGGATTTTAATTTTAACTCCTTTTCTTTTATGTCAGAGTCTGATACAGACTTACTGATCGAAACCAAAGCACTTTTATCCAAAACATTCCTCTCCACCAAATACTGGACCAAAATATTTTTTTATTTCTTGCTTCCTTAAGTAAACCTATGTCTCAGAAATGTCATATTTTCTGGCAAGTTGAATCATCTTTTTCTAAAAGGTCTAATTGTTCCCGGGTAGGATTTGATAGAAATATCTCCACTTGTGATGAGATTTAATAAGGCTTGCTAATGTTACTAAAGAGTTCAAAAATGTGAAATAATACTAGGGCTTTAATAAATTTCAAAACCTAGGGAAATTTTAAATTTCAAAAACCAAAGTGTTCTAAAAACTTTTAGCCAAATTTTATATACCCCAAGGACAAGGCCCAAGTTTTCTTGTTACATGTTTCGGTTCTTACAGAACGTAACAAGACAAAAGGGAAGACTACAAGCATTGTAAATTTTAACAGATAATTTATTTTCCTAGAAAAACAAGGTAAACATGAGAAAACGAACAAACAGTTTTAGTACTCAAATCCAAAAATAATCCAGGAATAAAAAAATATAAGCCCTAGTAATAAAAAGTCCTAAATAAAACTGAGTTCAAAGCCCGATAAAATCCAAAAATGGAAGGCCATGACGTATGCTGTGGTCAGTGTCGTACTGACGTGTCAACATTTCTTTGTGAATCACAGACAATAATATTTCAGATTGAATTTTGTATAAACTTTGATAACTGTCTTTGTCCAACAATTAATTTAGAGCAGAAGTATTTCCAAGGGAAAATAATCCTCTGGAAAAACCAGAGTTTGTAATAATTTATATATGTTATTTGATGCGTAGGTTAGATATAGCCTTACTTCTACTTTATGAATCTTATTCTGAGAAAGAATAAAGAGTAATTTTGAAAAGGTTGTTTGCTAGAAACCATCACTGGTTCTGAATGAAGGTTAAGAACTAGGTCAGCATTAGATATAAAGATTCTATTATTAGTTGTTTGCTTTGCAAATAAAAAACAAAACAGAACTGCACTTTCTTCCAGTAAATAAAGTTATATTACAATAGCATGTAATGGAATACAAAAATTAAAACTAACAAACAATTAAATTAAATCAAATTTACATAAGAGCATGATTGTGTCATAAACCTAAGTTTAATCACGCACAATCATAGTCAATTAGAAATCTCACTTATGTCCCGTATAACCGGAGCAAGACCTTGTGATCTTCTCCGCCATCTGTATTTACCAGGATTCTTAAAATCCAGAGCTTCTTGACATTTGTCTCTTAGATATTAAATATGTGCAAAGAACGCCAGTGTACTTTCGAAAACAAGCCCTAAATGATTGGTCTTCTTTACAGCAGAAATATGGAGGAACCCTGGAAAACCCTGGGAATTGAAACCAACACAAGAGAAGCTACTGGCAGGCTTTCACGTACCCACATTAGCCGAGCCTGAGACTCGAACCCAGGCGGAACAACATAAATAAGAGAACCGCGGAGGTAGAGCTTTGAAAGGTTATGAGTTCGTTTTAATAGGCTGGTCTGCATGCAAGCAGTGTTTGATTAAAACAATTAAAAAAAAGTTTCTTCTGCAAATTTCCTAATAATGTAGCGGACGTGCAACAGTATCATCACTGTTTGATCAATAGATGATGTGGTCATATAATGAGCATTCGTTTCCAGTATTAAGGCATTTCATTACGCTGTTAATGCATGTGTTGAATACTGTGATTGACAATCTGTTGCTCTGAGGCACACTGTTAAAGACAATATGCTGCTCTGAGGCATACCCGACTTATAAAGAAAATAAGCTGCTCTGAGGTTCACCCGACTCCTAAAGACAAAATGCTGCTATCAGGCACACCCGACGCCTAGGAACATTATGCTGCACTGAGGCACACCCGACTCCTAGGAACACTATGCTGCACTGAGGCACACCCGACTCATAGGAACATTATGCTGCTACGAGGTACACTCGACTCATAAAGACAATGCTGAGGCACACCCAACTTCTAAAGACAATATGCTCTTCTTTGGTACACCCGACTCCTAAAGATTGCTTTCAGATCGTGGTACCTACCTTATCTCTGGAATTCATATACTTCCAGTTAGGTATGCGGAATTTACGGGCTATCTATGTACATGGGGCAATTCAGCACACCTTAGTTTTTTGTGGTGTCATAGGTTTTCTCCAAGTCCACAAGTTGGCAACTACATGTTTCATCTTTATGAAAGGTTTTCTAGTAAATGATTCAAGTCTGGAACGATGATCTATTATGTCTCTACAGCGTCTAACTGAGAACATAACGTCTGATAGTAATTCCGGGATTAAAGTCCCATATGACAGAAACCCACTGATAAAATGCCCTAGAATAAGTCAATATAGGGTAAGGTAAACGCCCTTTGAACTTTGATATTTCAGTATTATTTATTTTCATTGATTATGTTTATATAACTGTTTATGTATTTGATTGAGATTTTATTTACTTTATTTACTTGCTTATTTATATATCTGTTTATTTTTTTTATCTATTTATTTAAGTATTGTTTAATTTATTTATTTACTATAACTGTAATTAGTATGATGTACAATTAATTGTCCACCTTGTACCCTTTAGTAAATCTGTGTAGTGTCTAATGTAATGTGTATCTTGTGTAATGAAGCAATTTAAAATAATATTTTCTAAATTTCATCTTTTGACACAATAATACATATTTTCATAAATATAAAACAAAATAATCCAACTTTCTTGAACCCATCTGTGTATCTCACACTAAGCTTCAACTCATTGCTACACAAAATAATCCAACCTGCATAATACATCTAAACACATTCGCATAACTATTTTAATACCTAATTAAAGAAATCTTCCAAATTAACAGTTTTAACTGCACATCATATGATGCAATCATGACACAATACAATTAGTATCAATATGCTTTTACTTAAACTGTATAACATAGCCGAGCCCACCTGAGAATGTTGGCAGGTCCTTCATTCGGGTGAAAAAGTCACCTCAGAATTTATACAGCCTCAGTGACATGGCCGGACATGGCTGGATGCAGAGTATAGTGGTCCAAATATTGGGATGGAAGTAGCCAGCACGTTTGTTAAATCCAGAGCTGCAAGACCCATTGAAGTTGTGGATGCTAGCCGATCCATCAATGGATATTTTGACCACACTCCATAGTGCTGGAGGAAACAGTGAAAGACTGCTGCGCGTGCCGACTGAAGTCTGAGCCTCGTCTCCACAAGCACCATTGCGAATACATCTATATCTCCTGTGAAATAAGTGGTACTGACGTAGTTTAACAGAGGGATAACGACATTGGGTTCATTATCACGGAGGTAAACCATCGTCTGCTGGAATATCTTCAATAGCGAGGAAAGTTAGCCCATATATTATGCCTCAGAAGTGTTTGAGCGGTACGAGATCGCGTACTTGAATATTTGTCCAGAACGTTTGGGTCAAATAAAATAAACAACCCTTGGAGTTAACATTGTACCCCTTGGATGGATAAAGGGTTGTATTTACAACACCAATAGCAGCTTTATCGAAGATGATCACAACGTATGTTTCCATGTCCGATCTCTATGCGCCACATTAGTTGCTGGTGGTAGATGCGTTCTTCCTATAAGGTCGTGGTCCTGTTGGACAAGAAAGCATAGACATATGTCACATTGGATTCTCCTCGTGGGGCACTTATTTTGTACAGCTGCTGAAAGGGTCTGGGGCAAATGTAATGGGTATCATCCATGAAGAGTACGGTTGCACTTTCTATTTACTTTGAGAGTTTATATGGTTTCAAACAGCAGTATCTTAGAAGCAGATTCGGAACCGCCGTCAAAAAGCAGGGAAGGGCTAAAATTAGGATTCACCAATAGTGCATAACTCGGAAGGGGCGAATTAATTCGTTGATGTTATCGGAGGATGAGAAGTAACTTAAGGTGGTTGTATAGCCTAATACCACGCTTGACTGTGTCTACGTTGCCCACTTCAGCATGAACCTCTGGTGCTGTGTTCACATGCCCCAATGAGAAAGCTTGCGCTAGGCAGCCACGGCTCTTGTTGACCTGGTCACTGAGGTTGGAACACAGCTTGCTGACGTTTACAACATAAAATCATGATGGTGAGTTCTAGAGCCAAGAGCCTGGGTTTTATATATACAAAATATGTGTATAGGTTTGATAAAATTATTTTACTATTCTTGGAATGGTACTAATAAAACCAAATTAAAAATAAAATACATTTAAATTAGTCTCCTAGTTGGCGATAACCTCTCATTGTTGAGGTTTTGCATTATTTGATATAAAACAGGTTTTGAAGTGTGTGTCTTTAATACAAAACAATATGGTTTGAACAGACGTAGGTGTATGTACATAAAAGAATAAACGTATATTGCACAATGATAGTTTTCTATTGACAGATGTTATTGGAGCAAGCGTACTTCCCCATTATTCCTTATGTAAATTTCAGATTGAATTGCAGTTTATAATGCAGTTCTGATTCATTACACTTCGTTCTCAAACAGAGACAATGGCCCACTTTAGCTGGGATAACTACAATTGTAAACAATTGTTTCAACAAGCCAAAGTGTATAATTATATAATTTTAAATATTAAGAATGTAATAAAAGATTATATTTAACTATTAAGTAACTTCGAAACAAATCATAAATATATGTTATATTTTAATAGATCATTCACAGTTATTGTTTGTTAATATTGCTTTGATTTATAGCGAATAAGTAAAACAAAGAAAACCATTGTACAAAAACAATCTCTTTTCACGAAAGGTAATTTGGGTGACTTTTGTTCTCAGGAGCTTTTATCCTAACCCTGTTATAGGGCTTCTATCCTAAGAAGCTTTTGTCCGTACCCCGTCTAATACTAGTAGTAGTTTGTTGAATTATAGATACATCCGCTCCTTGGTTTTAAACAGATACACGTTAGTTAGTGATATAGGTAAATATATTGCGGTAATTGTGTTTTGTGTCCATTTGAATATAAACGGTGAGAAATTGTAATGAAAATTTGACACAATCCTTCATTTCCTAGAGATTCATCGATTATGGCATACGGACGTAAAAATGAGAGATTTTAGAATTATGTTCATCGGCAGAGAATTAAAATGTATTATATATTTTTTTTTCAATAGATACAATGTTTAAGTTTAATGTTAATTCCGTAGTTTTATAATGTGGATAGTTTGCTATTACTCATATATAATAAACATGGAGTCGTACATAAATTTATGAATACCGAAAAAATGAAGAAGAAAAACTGATTCTTGTTTCATAACAAATATTTTTGATACATTTAAATGCAACCTATCAACAGTAAACCAAAATTAAAAATAGAGTAACTTAAAAGGAGTCTTTTTAAAAGGGGTAACTACATTTCTGTTTGTTATGGATTTATTAATTTTGGATAAGCTTACACAATATTACATCTCTGAGCCTACACTTTTCGAATGCAAGTTCTCAACCATAAATAAAAATTATTTGTTCATCGCACCAAACATTCACACACAAACATCTATGTGTGTGTGTGTGTGTGTGTGTGTGTGTGTGTGTGTGTGTGTATGTGTGTCATATCGCTACGATGTCTGCATTGTGGCAGTTTTAGCAATGTCTAGCACAGGGGCAACATTATCCTGACACCAGGAGGACCAGTCCTATCACTAACCAATATAGGCTGAGCTCCAAGCTGCTAGTATCATTTTTGTAAGTCTTTGGGACAGCTCCGGTGGCCTAGTGGTTCGAACCCCGGCCGATTCATACCAAAGACTTACAAAAATGGTACTAACAGCTACCTCGCTTGGCGCTCAGCATTAAGAGGTTAGTGTTAGGACTGGTCGGCCTGGTGTCAGGATAATGTGGCTGGGTGGGACATCATGCTACGTGTCTGCGGCATGATGCCCCAGTGCTTGATATAAACTGTCACACTGCAGATATCGTTGCGATATGACTGAAATATTGTTAAAGCTACGTTACAAATCCTAATCACACACTCATACACACACATACAAACACACATATGTGTATGTATACACATACATACATACATACATACAGACAGACAGACAGACAGAAATATGTTGACATATTGTAATACACATTTTATTAATATATTTTAAATTACATTGCTGTTCATCAGCATGATGATTCACCGGCACAAGATTGAACAGTCGGCACTTTTCACTAAAAGCAAGAAGCATATCCAAAAGACGCAATGTTGCAAAGATAATTGTTGATCGCAGAAACTGCTAAAAGATCGAAATTACAAAGTTTCCATAAGAAGAAATAACAGTCATATGTCATGAAAAGGACAAATCATTTTTTATATGCATAGCACAAAGGTAGGGATGTGATGAAAGTGGAAAGGAATTTGTAAGCGTATATATTCAAATTAAGGTAGCTCATTGCTCATCAATTCTTACAGTTAAATTATTTTGACCAATGTTACTGGGTTCTGTCTGCGAAGGGTGAATACAATATACTAATACTTGTCATAAAACGCTCTACATTGTCGATAGTTTGGATGCGACATGTTCAAGAAATTATCCGAATAAAGTAAGAATTCGTTTCTGTCTGAGGAATGTTAAGCCTATATGTGAATAATGAATAATAAGTAAAAATAGTAATGTCTTTAATCGGCTTATAAAAAAAATTCCCAATAATATATCCATCTCATGTTATTAAGTTAAAGGTATGCAGAAATTTGTTCTTTTTTACGAAATAGTCATAGTCAAAGTCTCTGAGACATTTTCAGACCAGGCTAGATAGGTTGAAGGCGTTATAACGGTCTTGTCTGCTTGTTGTACTTGAGGGTATATCCTGTGGACCTACCTACACGCGTCCTAAATGTGACTTGAGTTTTGATTTATTTTCGTCATATACGAACATTATTGCATTCGAGTGTCCCTTACAAAATTGTTCTTAATATAAAGATAGTATATTGTTAAGCATTGTACTTTTATCTCCAAAGGTAATTTAGACGAACCTTTACTGGGTCATCATGCGAAGACCTCAGTCCACAAATTGGCTCTGTCCTTAATGGAGTTGGTTTGGGGCCCCGAGTGACGGAGTGGTCTAAAGCGCTCTCCGTTACGGATCACTGCCATCTCACCTCTGTCTGCGTGGGTTCGAGTCTAGGATTCGGCAAATGTGGACATGTGAGAAAGCATGACAGTAGCTTCTCGTGGGTCGGTCGTTCTTCCCGGGGTTTTTCCGGGTTCTTCTTCCACCATTCATACTAGCCGCCATGCATAGCCTATCGTGTGCTGAAAAATGGCGTTAACCCCCACAACAATAACAACAACTTAATGGGGTTATACGTTTACCCGAGACGGGACGGTTATTGCTGCTTTCAACAATACAATGGCTACAGTAACCCGAGGACCCGTGTTTCCGGCGCGAAAAGCTATTACATTTTCCATATGGTTTTCATCAAATGGTATGCTTTATTCTCTATTGCCTGATAGAAATCACGAACTTCTGTTATTAATAAGAAGCCCAAGGACGGCGTTTTATACACTGGAAAAGTTTAGAAACCATTTTATTTGAAGTAATCATTTAGCTTAGCTTAACGACAACATATTTGCACTAAATATTGGGTTTGTTTCATGACAGTATGGAAAGAGTTATGTTTGAATGAGTTTCTGAACCACAATAGATGCCAAAAGTAAACTCACGACTCAAATATCAAAACCAGACATTTGTGTTTGCATGAGGGACTTGCACCTCATGAATTTTACCGTAGTTATTTTAAGCTAAAATAAACACATTATTTAGATCTGTCTTTGTTACCTGGAGAAATTGGCTTGGTGTTTTGCCGGTAATGGTCTTTATTGGCATTTACAGGCCGTCATCGAAAAGATGGAGAAGATCGGAGGGCCTGGGAAGAAGAGAGAAGAGGAAGTAACAGAAGAGTAACGGAGTAACAGAAGAGAGAATTGGACTTTCAGCGCATAAACGCCACCTCGATAAAGATCCAACACATATTTTGCCACTTACAATCAGAAAGAATTATCTCCAAAGTGTTTGCCTTCAGAGACTTAGTCTCCTTTGGAAGTGACACAAGTTTTGCTGTAAACGACAAGTATCACTCTCAATTACAGCTAGTTAATGTCTTGCTGAATTAATCACGTGTTCTCTTTGTCGTGTGACACGTTAATCGTCTGGATCAAACTGTTCAGTTTTCACATTAGGGTTTGATTCCTTCCTACTGAAAGTTGACTCTGTCTCGCAAAGATCCCCATTCATAACCATAGGTAATATTCCTTCCTACTAAAAGTTGACTCTGTCTCGCAAAGATCCCCATTCATAACTATAGGTAATATTCCTTCCTACTAAAAGTTGACTCTGTCTCGCAAAGATCCCCATTCATAACCATAGGTAATAAATGCCAATCTTTTCCATCTTTAATTTATCGGACATCCGAACATCCCGACGGAAAACCATGACACCTGCTGTACTAGACAAACCTGGCATAAATCATGTATATTATCTTCACAATCATATCCAACTTCTACACTTTTTCAATATATATGTAACTGGTAAGTTTATGTTATTCCTGGTCAAGTCTTCTGATATAGTCCTGGTTGGGAACCTGAGATACGTCAAGTCGGGCTGTTACAACGAGAACACGGATTTTGGCATCTCTCTCATAACATGTGTGATAGACATCCTGCGTGATCGTGTACTGAAGGTGTCAACATAGATTCGCATCGGTTGGATCCTCAACCATTTCATAAAACAGCACTAGATACAAGACGATCACTTGCTTTTACTGTTCCTAAATCAGTACGCGTTTTCCAAGAACTAGCCTCAAATATTGAATTTTTTATTATTTGCATATGGGAGGGCCTTTGTAATGTCCACCTCTAACAATCAGCCATCTTGGCTCCCACAAACTGGCGTGTATTATGCAATTCTAATCCCGTTATGATTCAGGTCACAATTATTTATTCCGGTTCGGAAACCAAGAATGTAGCCCCAGTCTATTCAGAGCATTTTACCTCTTTCACTTTGGTGGTGATACAAGAGTTAGATTTAGGCATTTTTGGTATTGCTTTTAAGGTAATTGTTTGTGTATTTCTTAGATGTCTGTGAGTATTTCGACGACCGTGCACAGTAAGTTATGAGGCGTTTATGCTGATCCAAAAGTGAAATGGGTGACCCATTGCACGTTGCTTTGTTTACAAATCAGCCTCTCAAACAAATGCAGGAAAACCTTTATCAAGATGTTTACGATGAATTCATCTTGGAGGGTATTTTATATTAGCATATGATTTATTTGGATTCTGACACAGTGGAAAGTTGAGTATTAAGGAACAAATGTAAAGACCATATAGGAAACATAATTGTCATCTGATGTCGTTAAACATCAAACGGTAGCACTGCTGTTCGTCATGTGAAAATAAGAGAGATACCCACAATAAATAATATATGCTACCCAGCGTTCCTACGCCACATGTGTCATCTGTCTCTTTCAACCTATCGTTGCGTCATATGACGAAGACTCGCTTTCAGTGGTGAGAAAAGAAGACCAATGTGCATTAGCTTACATTCAGAGAGAGTGTTCAGAACCACTGAGGTTTTTAAATCAGACACTGCATATCTACATGACTGGATCAGAGGGAAGAAATTTTGCCTCTAATGCGATTCCACAGCAGCCTTTGGATGGCTACGCACCACACTATTTGCAAAGCGGGCAGGAGCTGCTAATTTTCGGTGTTGGATTCGCACAAATTGCTATAAGGCGTGTCTATCGGTCCCACAAATCGTTCATACGCCACCTATATTTCGGGATGATTTGCCCAAATAAAATCAGTCTTGAAAATTGAATTGTCAGATAAAAATGGCAAGCACTGTATTTAGCCACTGCGATTCTCAGAGGTGGAAAGTATTACGGGACAACGATTAATATTGTGATATGTATTGATTCCAAGAAGGCTTTAATTAAATAAGGCTAAAGATTGATTGTTAAGCTTTAATCTTTAATTAAATAAGGAAGAAACCCGTGGTACTGATTGGCATGGTGGAATTATTCATGCATAATTTATTCCAGACTCAAAGTATATTTGTTCGATACTCAATTTAGGAAGCATACCATTTATCTGGAGAAGTATTCCGTAAGTTACAAATGTTTAGTAATTTAAATCAGCGTTTTTCATTTGGCATGTATCTTTTGTTTCCTATAACACAAAAATAAATGCTTTTGACATCTTTGCAAAAGTATAAAGGAATCAAATTCGTACAAGATGCTCATAAAGAATTGTGCTGAATACATGTATTTTTAATATAAAAATTGTGTTCATTGTACGAGGGATATTTACAACGTTCTGAATGTAAGTGTCGTACAACAAAGTTCTTTGTTACTAAACATGACGATAATGTATCACCTGTAATGCTCCCCATGCACCTCTCTGCAATTTCTCAGTCTGATTTTCTAGTTATTAGGTCATATTTTCGTTTTCACATTACGTATATTATTTATACACTGGAAAGCTGCACTTACAGCTACAAGAATGATTTCAAATCATTTGGAGCTAAAGCAGAGCTGTATGGAGGTCGTGACAAGATTCCCTTACTTTGCTCCTTCGGAAAGTCTCCCACTACAGTGGGATTTGTGTGTGTCGATGCGTTGTCATAGAGTAGACGAATACATCGGTCATCTGTGCACGAACGGCTGGAGGCCGAAAAATGATCAATGACACAAGCAGAGTCAGACAACAGCTTCCAGGATGACCGGGCCATTAGAACTGAAAACAAATGTATGTAAAGCCCTCTTGATAGTCAGACTACGTCGAGCAATTTGTGGACCCTGCTCGTTTTCTCCGATCCAAACGCTATTATGTTTTCTTGAGCTGGGTTCAGAAAGGTAAATCCATGTTTCTGGGACCATGCAAATTGTTAGAAGTAGTCACTAGAGCAAACAAGACAGACCCTGATGGAACCCCGCATTATGAGACGGCAGATCTTTGTCTATGTCTTTTGCAAATGGACTCGACTAATAAGCGCATATATAACAGTTTGTTGTTATTACAAGAATATTTAGCCTTGTATTTGTTCTGCATAATATTATTGTTTTGGTCAATTACTTATAATGATCAAATGCAGAATACGACAATTATTTTGTAAACTGTATTGTATATAACACGGCACGCTAACAACTGAGCCATTGCGGATCCTGCCTCCATTAATTACCTCTTAAGACGCGCAGGAGAGCGCATCGGTTTTTTTTCTACATCCCCAAGCCCGTACCAGGGCAATAAAAATAACAATCATGCTCACTATGTATACCGTCGACATCCGATACCACAATTTTAAACGTCATCTCTGAAAAGGCAACACATCACAATTGCTTACACCTTATTGATTCCACATAGAATGAACCTGTGTTCCTTTGGAAGCCAAACTTACTTTATGGAGTCTTAGTTCATATGCTATCAGTTTTCCCACCATATCGAGCGTGGAATATTATCTCATTTTACGTCAGTCAATATAAAATATGGTAGATCACGTGATTTCTTGACTGACCTGAGTTTAAATGTTATTGATATAGGTTTTATGTAAGTGTCATTGTATACAGTAAAATGTTTGACGTTTCGTTTAACAGGAAATGAATTTGAAATAAACAGCAGACATTTTTCTTTCAGTATCATTTGGTTCATTGTTTTATTCTCATACCTTGGCTGGGATATTGATCCACTATGAGCTGTAACACAGTCAAATCAATTAAGACAATACTAATTAGCGTTTGACATATGCCTTATACCTACTTTGCGCAGATGAAAAACTTTTTGGATGAAACAAATCATGCTTTTGATTTTGCATCATTGTTGTGATTAATGTACGTTCGTGTATATGTGTGGAGTGTTTGTTTATGTATATGTGTGGTGTGTTTGTGTATATGTGTGGGTGTTTGTGTACATGTGTGGGGTGTTTGCTTGTGTATGTTTGTGGGTTGTTTGTTTGTGTATATGTGTGTGGGTGTTTGTTTGTGTATATGTTTGGGGTTGGTCAGTGCTGAAATAATATGACTTATGAAACATAGTAATATATGATTTTTACAAATCTTCGCGGAAAATGTCGATAGATATGTATAGGTTAAGGTAAATACCGTATACTCGATTTTAAAATGAGTCCAACAACAAACTATACCTACCCAGATCAGCCGACACATAATGAGCCATGAGATTTGTGTTTGTCCAGTTTGTTAGGAGTAATTAATAGAACCAACAACATAGACCCTGATCTGCAGGCGCATAATGATACGTCCGATCAGTATTTTTAGTTTGTTTTTCAGTTTGACTCTACTAATAAGGGAGGATATACAAATATACTGACAAATGGATGGACAGTTTATATTTTCTTTTTATTTAAACAGGCTATTACTAATATCATGAAATGGAAAGAAAATAGCATTGAAACATATGAGAGTTTCCCTTATTTTTTTAACACGTTCAGGTTTTCACTTATATTCAATTCGACGAAGTCCATAACAACTCTTATCTTTCTATTCCTATTAGTGTTTAATTGATTCACATACGTGTTTCATTGATTCCTGCTAGTGTTTAATTGACTTATGTTAGCGTTTAATTGAGCCTTTGTGTATGCAGAGACTCAGAATTCAAACACATGCATAAAACAAACACAACACCAAAAAGTAAAACAGAAGAATTTATAACTATTTTTCTCGCCTCGTTTATTGAAGAAATGTATCTTTTATTAAGTTCTTATAAATTTCTCTTGGATCCTAACTTATGGAATAAACAAGATTGTTAAAATATTCATATACGGTAAAATGGGCATTTCCGACACCATTCATATACTTTTTACTTCAGTCTCGTTTCTGTGAAAAACTGAAGTTGTCTTATTAAGTTAAGGTCAATGACGTTGTAAGGCAAACATTAGCAAGTGTGCGTGGGATTATTCGGCCAAACAGTTTGTTTATTTTCCCCAATAGACGCATTTTAGTACGTTGACCGTTCCTATGGAGTCCCCTACTTGTTTGTGCTTTGCAACATCGACGTTTAGAGATGGTGCCATTAAATCACTCTTGTATCTGTATTCGTAAACAAAAAGACCGAGGAAGTGTTTTAATTGAATTCAGTGAAAGCTGGTATGATTAATGAGTGCGGTTCAAGAAAAAAATATTAATATCGGAACTTTCACACAGTTGCCTCGACGACCAATGTTAGGCTACTCTGTGAAGCACCTGCAGTCACGTTAACAGTATTCTGTATCTTCTCCATGAAAATGAAGAACCGGTACTAGTTTGAGCATGAGGTTCAGGGCTGGATCATGCGGTTTGGAGTTCGAATGTTCCCTACTGTTTGTGTTACGTTATTCGCTCTTCGAGTAGGAAGATGGCCATGACATGACTAATTTGTTGTTTGCAGCGAGGACGTGCTCTAGCGTGTTTGCGGCACACTAGACAGGGCATTCCATTTGGGGTTACGTGTTCAACACAGGATGTGCTGCAGTTGCTAAATTTAATTTGCGCTTCTCGCTCTTCAACACTGCCTCTGCAGTTCTCCTCCGTTCGTGATATTTTGGTTGAGGACTCATGGTACTCATTGTATGAAAGAATGGGAACCAGTCATTAAAACAGGTTGAAGAAAAAATGGCTTATAAATGGTGCGTGGACCATGACAGGTTGATCGCCATATGTAAAATTTTAGCAAACAGAGTTTTGTCAAAGATTATTCTATTTTGTAACTTAAAAGTATATTAACAATATTTAGCTGATGGAATTCCAGTCCTTTTGAAGTTAGAGAATACGAAATAATGTTGGCATTATTCTTTTCTCGGTTGAGGTCACAATCCAATACGTGTCAATCAGCCACTAGTCTGGTACCATAACCGTCTTTACTAAGCATCTCTTCATTCGTAATGTACAGGAATGTTATGAAAACGGCAAGGGTACCAGACTAACCAGTCACAACAGGACGGTATGTAAGAATGAATACATTATTAAGTTTCCTTTATACGGTTGGAAGGTATTCTGTTGATCAGCTTTTCAGTCTATAGAATTTTGTAAATTTGTATATAAAAAAACGTATTAGTAAATACTACTAAAAGGTAAAAAAGGGTGTGTCGTAATTTTTTATAATTATCAATTTTTATATATAAATGCAGTGTCCGTACTCTTTACATTGAAAAACGAATAACTCATATAGATAAAGTGGTGATGTCAGAAACGAATACATCAATGTAGAGAGGTATTGTGATTGTTGTATAAAATATATAATCTCCTTATTACCGTAGCTATTAATATGATCCGTTTTGTAGAAGTATAGAAAAATGACATCAGTTTGTACAGCTTTTGCTAAACAGCGTCCAGTTTGTTCGGCAGTTAATAAGATAACGTATGGATTTGGATTTTTTTTAAATTTAGCTTTAACAATTTTTCAGTCATATCGCAACGATGTCTGCAATGTGGCAGTTTATAGTGATGTCTAGCACTGGGGCATCATGCCGCAGACATGTAGCATGATGTCCCACCCAGTCACATTATCCAGACACCGGGCCGACCAGTCCTAACACTAACCTCTTAATGCTGAGCGCCAAGCGAGGCAGCTGTTAGTACCATTTTTGTAAGTCTTTGGTATGTCTCGGAGGAAGCATACCGTATTTTCCTGCTATACATTTGTATATCCTTCCAGTAAAATAATATTATATAGTCTCAGCCCACCCCATACCCACCTGCAAGACTTGTCACTGCACGTTGCCACCATTAAGGTATTGATTATATTTGTTCCTGACCAGAGAAAGACGAAATAAAGAAAGGCGATACACTGATGGTATTTCTGCTGTGCCCGGAGCTGGGTGATAGCATTTTGGTAATAGTAAAATGTCACGTGATATAGTTATGACTGCATCGTTTAAAACCGTAAGGGATATGGTCTATAGGTGCGTACACATAGCTCCTTAGAGCGGTATGTCCAAGAAGTATTTTCTACCTTAATGTCATATGTAGCTTATTCACGTATTCGCTGTTATTCAGAACCCCCGGCCTGTATGGCATAATCACATATAGCCTATGCATGTAGTTGATAAATATATCGAAATCAGTCAAATCGTACCGTACTTAAGCAGATTCACTTACTAATTAAAACTTCTCACTTGAGCGTATTTATGCCAAACACGACAGCCACATGTAAGCATTTGGTGACCACCGTTTGTTGGTTGTTACAAACATAACTTTAAAAATTTAAGGAAAGAATATTACAAAACAGTCGTTACTCGTCTCTGAACTAAAACCCTACATAGGTATGATGGTGCACTGTTAGTAATATGGAGTTAAGATATTTATCGACAGCGAATCGAACTTAGTTAAAACCACAATGTAAACAGACACGAACAACGCAGGTTCAAAACGAGTATCGTACATGTGCAACTTAAATTTGGGTGTAGTCAGTGTATATTCCTAATTGGTTGCTCTATTTCTCGATCAGTCCTTACTTTGTTGGAATAAGTATTTACACTTTTGCAGAACCCGTATGTGCAGTCAAATATGTTTAATCGACATACAAAGATGTTCGCACATACAGATCTTTTCACGTAAGGTTGCCTGCAGAGGATTTTTTGCCCATTTTACGTGGAAGATGGTCAATCAAGCAGTTTATCCTATGTATGACACCAAAATTTTACATTCTTAAACACGGACAGAGTCTAAATCAACTTATAAATTATAAGTATTGATACTGACCGAATCCCTGCATTACGTTCTTTGTATTTTCTATGTATTGTTTGTAATAGTCTTGAGATTAAAAGAATTCATTTCATCTTCTAAACACAATATAAAACCAATATTAAATATGTCAGCATACCACACAAATGGCTCATATGATGTCAGTCGGGATCCATACATTTCCGAGACGCATTCATTCACCGTATAATAAAGTATGGTACTATTTGATTGGCCAGGTCAAAGGTCAAGTGGAAGATCCCATCTTGTAGACAAGGAAATGTGATTTAACAGGTTTTTATATTCCGAGTCATATATTTTTCACCTTTGCATGGTCACTTGACGGAATTAAATAAACTAAATGTCTTTCAAAATAGACTTATTTGAAATAAATGAGCTGTCATTGAGAAAACATAATGTATAGGTATAACAAATGCTTCAACTTCGGCACCTTTGATATAAACAAAAACTGCGTGAGATAAAAATGCTGAAAAGACAATATCTAGTTCGCCCATATTAAAGAATGCATTAACATTCAAGTTGAATCAAATTATGAAACACAATTCAGAAACACGTCATGTATGACGGGACATACGTTCGTCATAATTTAATTAATTTTAAAGGCCATCAATTCAACCAACTCGTCGTATAATTTCAGTCATGTAATAACAGGGGCGAGATCGACTGCCCACTGTAGAAATAAAACGTAAAGTTTTGTTTATTGTACACACATTTGTTTGTTTGCTTGTTTGGTTGTGTGTGTGTGCTTGTGTATGTGTGCATACTTGTTTGTGTGTATATGGGAGAGAGAGAGGGATGGACTTCCTCCGTTTAATGTAGAGTGGATATAAATGATCATAGCAAGTGGTACAAAAGAGTAAACAAATATACTGATTTAAGAATTCTTTTAAAATATAATTTTCCTCCGGCCGAATGATTTCTAAGATAAAGTGTATTTGTTGGTTTTACAAGTTGGCCAATGGTAATTAAAATGACAGTCTTCACATGTCCCAAGAAAGTTAGCTTTCTCTTGTTAATATATTCTTTAATAGGGTTCATACCTAGAAATTGTACTTCTACATCGGAGAGAGAGAGAGAGAGAGAGAGAGAGAGGGAGAGACAGACAGACAGAGACAGTTGTTGTTGTAGGGTTTAACGCCATGTTTCAGCACACGATAGGCTATACATGGCGGTCAGTATTAATGGTGGAGGAAGAACCCGCGAAAACCCTGGAAAGAACCACCGACCCACGAGAAGCTACTGGCAAGCTTTTTAACATACCCACATTTGCTGAATCCGAGACTGGAACCGGCGCAGACAGGTGAGATGACAGTGATCCGTAACGGAGAGCGCTTCAGACCACTCGGCCACTCGGCTACAGACAGAGAGAGACAGACAGAGAGAGAAACACGCACATTTATTTCAAAAGAAATATTATACAAGAACAAGTTCAAAAACATTCAATGTATGAGGACATGTCGCCTTATTGGTATATCTTTAACTAGTTATGAATATTCTTGCACTCTGTCCATAACACTGGTCATATAATTCAACGCATATTCGACATGATGGCAATTGTCTTATGAGACAGCATGTCCTTGTAATGTGTTTATTTAATTATGAAAATGCTTGCACTCTATGCGTGAAACTAGTCATATAACTCAACGCATGTTCTAAAATAGGGTAAATCGATTGTCGTTTCAAAATACAGAGCTTTTTTAAGGTGCACAATCCAACCACTATACAAGCATCAAACATATTTTAGACAGGTGTAACTTAATGTAGCATAACTCAGCAGTCATGCAGCTAAATAAACTTCGATAAATTTTCGCGAACGTTCCTAATTACAAATTGCGTCTTATAAGTAAATGAGAAAGTGGCAGGCAATAGACCTACCTTAATCAATGTTCGAAGCATTTCATCCGGAACACGAAAGGTAACTTACTGAACGACAAGGCTTCATTAATTTCGCGCATCCAAATATAGGACATATGGCTATTGTAACTGCGATATCTCATATCATAATTCATTTGACTCTTCTCGGTTTGTAGTTACGAACTGTATTCATTTTGTCCCGTAGGACGGATAAAAGAATACGTTAGGAATTGGAGGTCTGTGTCCAGCAGTCATCTTCTAGCCAGCCCTGTACAGTAACAGTATCCTATCAGCCATTTTGTTCAAGTTCCAACACCTTTGATATCGTGACAGGATTTGAATCAGGTCCAGTCATTTTATACAGTGAAACACACATACCTATTGCTTTGATACACCAGTAGGTATTTGTCATATGCCTCAAGAATTCTTGTACCATCAGCGTATGAGACTCGATTTTAGATGAATTATCACTGACCAAGTGCGCAAAACGGAAATTAGACTAACGAAAATAATACGAAAAGTCAACAGCGTTTCAGGATGGTGTTGCTGGGGATAATGCCAATAATTTTCATATGTTTCCTCCTGGAACCTGTGTCATCACTTAGCTTTCCTCGTTTAGATGCATTCGATGCTGTTTCAACGGGTAAGTATAAAGTTATAATAATAATAATACATACATACATGCATACATACAAACATACATACATACATACATACATACACGCACACGCACACTCATACAAACATACACACATACATACATATAATGAGGGAGGAAAAAAGGGAATGGGGAAAAGTGAGTAATGGATAAAAGAAAGATGTATTTAGGAATGGATTATAAATTCCTAGAAAGATGAACAGAAAAAAGAATGTTACTGGGGAGGTCTAAAGATATATATTTTCCAAGCATGTTTCCTTATAATAAACGTCTATAATAAAAGTCTTGTGTGAACTTTGTAAAGCAATATGATTTTCAAACCAGTCATTTCACATTGATCTGCTCTTTTAGACTTCTTACTCATGCAAAACTGCTTCGGTGGGCTAAGCGGTTAGAGCACCCGCCTCGGATACGGGACGTCACGGATTTGAATCCTGGCCGAGTCATACCAAAGACTTTTAAAAATGGTACTAGCAGCTGATTCGCTTGGCGCTCAGTATTAAGAATTTAGTGTTAAGACTGATCGGCCTGTTGTCAGGATAATCTGACTGGGTGGGACATGATGCTACATGTCTGCGGCATGCATGATGCCCCAGTGTTAGACATTAATATAAACTGCCACACTACAGACGTCGTAGCGATATGACTGATCTTTTTTAACGCTACCTTATAAATCTAAATCACACACACACAGGCAGACACACTTACAAACACACATGCATCAAAGATTGTGCAATGGGTCTTTATATCTTCATGTATATCTTCACAACTTCAATGAAGTTGTGCTCTGTGTCTTTGTAAATTCACTTACACAGGCATTCAATTGTGTTTTGTGTCTTATAACTTCACTTACACGTGCATTAATATGTGTCTTTGAAGTTTCATTTACACATCAAATTGTGTTCTGGGTCTTTGTAATTATATTTACATATGCATCAATCAGAGTTATTCCGTTTATACTGGCTGTTATTAAGATATTTATTTAAGTAACAACTTGTGCGGGAAACAACAAGTCAGGCAACATGTATTTATTTAATTTTCTTATATAAATGTTTCAACACTCATCTATTAAGACACTTCTTTGCGTACCAAGTTTGTAATTCGTATGATTATTTTCAAGTAAAATGACTATATTATTTTGTGTTCCCCCTCCTCTCGTTAGCCTGAAGACTGTTTCCTATTGACACCCGTAGTAAAGCATTTCTTAAACTTGTTTTTGTATATGGTCAGGTACACGTTACATAGATAAAATTGCCTTTTCTCTTAATCTCACTATATTCCTTTGTATCTTTCACAGCACAGAAAAAATATTACACATTTTAGTAACTTTAATTAATCGATTTGCATATCTTGTGAACACATTTCTTATATTTACTACATATTTTAAAACTTGAGGATGCTTCGGTACACGCTACATTAATCGTCTGATGCACTGTTTTCATCATTTATTAAAGTGTTTTCATTATCGTTTGACAAAACATCTACATAGCTTAAAACACGTTTCCCAATGTTGAGTTTTACCATTTTCATTTTGGGCATGTTTTGAGTTTGTAGTTTTCATTAGTATTGCCTTTATTGCGTCTGAGATGATGTTTAGTATAAATGTAGTTCCTTTATCTGACAGATATGTTTAGAGAAGAACCTTTTTCCTGACAGAGGCTTGGCTGTCAACGTGTACATTTAGCAACTGAAATGTAGAAATTCTGAACTGAAGAATATTTGCTTCCACTGACAGAAGTCTCAATGACTTAGGATATGTACATTCATTACACTGACAGAAGTTTCGGTGACTTAGGATATGTACATTCATTACACTGACAGAAGTCTCGTTGACTTAGGATATGTACATTCATTACACTGACAGAAGTTTCAGTGACTTAGGATATGTACATTCATTACACTGACAGAAGTCTCAGTGACTTAGGATGTGTACATTCATTACACTGACAGAAGTCTCGGTGACTTAGGATATGTACATTTATTACACTGACAGAAGTCTCAGTGACTTAGGATATGTACGTTCATTACACTGACAGAAGTCTCGGTGACTTAGGATATGTACATTTATTACACTGACAGAAGTCTCAGTGACTTAGGATATGTACATTCAGTACACCCATTGAAAACTGTATTATCAACAATAGTAGCCCAACTACCTATTTAAAATTAGTAGTCATTAATACACGGCGTGTAAAAAGCACAAAACAAAATAAAATTAATTTGTTTCATGAAATGTGCAGATTCACTGACTTATTTCACGTAAAATTACAGAGTTGCAATGTTATTATAGCAATCTTGTACAATCCTACACTTAACACAATTCATATTCGATAGATAGACGGACTGACTGCCGGACAAACGGACTACTAAATACAAACAGATAGACATATATAAAAATAAGTAAATAGATACATACTCCATTGTACATAATTATATGCAAAATGTTTAGCTTATTCCGATTATATGCGTATAATCTCCTGTACATACTGAGGACGTTTTATTGAGTAGTATCCATTGGCTACTAGTATTGACACTGGTAATAAAGAGTTTAAGGAAACGACACCCACCCACTATTCTATTTAGGACAGTTCACGCCATGTAGCACCATTTCTGCAGTAGCCCATCGATCCAAAACAGAATAGAATTCTTGGTCATAAACACAGCCAACAGCTCAGAATAATCAAAGACAATATGCCATTATTCTTTTTATGGAACGGAATGGAGACTCAATTACGGATGGCATAATCCGAGAGCACGACCTGTTCTTTTGACTTGTTCTTCCGGATTATTCCAGGGTACAAAATATAGCTTGTTGATTCCACTGAAATAGAAATCGCCAGTTATCTACCATCAATAAGTCTAAATCGCTGAAAATGATTTACACGCATGGATCACTACTGCAGTAGTAATAATAGCAGTATTATTATGGAGGCTTTGGAAATTCATTACTGCTATATATCAATGCCTTCTGTACCTCTTGACTCTATTTTTAAATCACATGCAAGCGCCTGATTCACGCAAGAGCGCGCGAGCTGCTCACCCACAACTCCGTGAGTACCTGTAAACAATATTACTACATTTGTTTCTCTAGTGAAGCCAATGATTCATTATTAATTGTGATTACACTACAGTGCTATGAATTATTGACCATGACTATACTAATTATAACATACTCTACTGATATTTTGCTCTTTTCGTGAGAATATTTTATTTTGATTGTGGCTATTTTTCTATACAAGACTGTTTCCTTTTACTGAGAACACGTTATGTTGGAGAATTACCACAGCATATATTATAGTAATGGCCAAATATTCAGCGAATCGTACTTTGAAAAGAAATTTTAGCATATTCTTTTCAGCGTATTGTATTTTGAAAGGATCTAGGAGCATATTTAATGCGAGATGAATGTTACCGGAACAAATGAACGCTTAGAACGTTAAAGGGAAGATTTAATGGCTATTGCGCTTAAAATGTTCGTATAGTTTTATGAAAGAGGTTCAAAATATGTTTATGATTTGTATAATGCGTATCCGGATCTGATCGATAAATGAACCCAGTTAGCGATCGTATTGGAAGAATAGCGTCTTGGATCTCAACAATCTTATAACACCAAAAACACTCCAGAAATGTATGATATCGTGCAAGGAATCTTCAGATCACGGAGGTTAGCCGAGTCTCCAGTGGGATAACCTAGCGACGGAGACATTGAAGTGAGTAGCGACGACAGTGACATTTAAATGAGCAGTGAAGACAGTGACATTTAAGTGAGCAATGAAGACAGTGACATTTAAATGAGCAGAGTCTCACAAACGTTACGTCTTTGCTCCACATCGAATACAAGCCTCAATGATTGCAACTCAACCATTACGTGCTGAAACTCGCATTGGATTTACGACACGAGTTTTCGTGCGGCCTCACACACATTATGAAGACATGTTTGTCTTATATAACAATTGATATTTAAATTGGCCTTTCAATAAAGGGAATTCTTTGTAATTGACTTCTCTGAGCAGGCAAAGCCCAGATATCCCAAGGACGATGACGTGTTTCAAATTCTGGAATTAATCAATGGCCAGACAAGAAACGGGAAAATGCAACTGCTCTCGATTCTGATCATAGGATATTAATGTGAAATCACCACATGACCTTATCGTACAGAACAAGTTAAATGACTATAATACATATATAATGTCAAACGGCATCAATGTTATTATATCAGTTTATGAAAAGAGAAGCCGAAAATCTGCCCGCAAACACATAGAACTGGTTCGTAATGTTATAGACAGAGGCAAATGTGTCAGAGGATTGTTGTAGTCGCGAGTAGTATATGGGGCCACCCTAGCGACAATGGGAATTAGCATTACAGAACCCCTTGGGCCACTCTAGCGACAAGGGAAATTTAACATGGAGAAAAACCCTGGGTCACTCTAGCGACAAGGGGAATTGAACATGGAAATTGAACATGGGAATGTCACCTGGGGATCAATGGGAATTAAACACTGGTAACGTCATAGGTTTATAGGGTCAAAACCTTTTATAGGGTGAAATGTATTTGTAGGGACAAAGGGTTGATAGGGACAAACATAGACATACAGAAACAAACAAATACACATTGAAACACACAGAAAAGAGGACAGAAATATTCTAAAGAAAGACTCACAGATAGAATAGAGACTCGATAAAGAAAATTCTGTTGTATGGGTTCAAAACATTTATTCAAGTACATATATACATGGGCTCTCTGGCCTGTGCTTTGGTCTAAGCACTATCCATTAAATACATAAACATTTGAACATAAAAGAAACATATTTACGAGTTGTTTAGTTATTGACTCTAGTAAACTAATGTTTAAAATTAACGTTCACTCCTTTCTAAAATCACTTCATATGCAACGAATTTACATTAAATGTTCGTTTATAAGAAAAAGTTAAAACAAAACAAGTAACAAACAATCAAATAAGAGAAAGTTCGTGTTTGTCTCTCTATCCGTTACACACGTTGTTTAAAATCTGGTCAGCTACCACTTGTGTCCCAGCATAGATGTTTCCTATCTCGTATTCCCTGTCAGTCGTAAATCTGCTGTTACGTCCATCGTGCTAGGTACACTTATCGGTAAGCAAATCAAGAGCAGTGATCGTCTTCTTCCCATGGAGGTACAACATATGCCATATGAATAGTCACTTTTCCATCGGTGATGTCAAATTTTTCTCTCACCGACCGCACGTCTTCAATAGCCCTCAAAAGTTTGGAAGAAGTTATTTCTGCAGGTGTGCTAAATCCGAGACATACAGGCGAGTTCAAACTGTCGTGATACATAGATAGGCTCAAACGACCTTCATCTTTGACTTGGCAATGACATTTGAGTTCCTCTAACAGTGAGTCAAGTAGATCCGTAATGAAACCTGATACTTCCTCGGCTGGAACGTCAGACGCGAAGTCTTTAAATTTCACCGTGTAGGTGTAAGTTGTCGTTCTAAATTTTCTCGAGGTCGCTGTCTGGGTCATTTGGATGCTAAAATACTCCTTTAGGTCTATTGAATCCTTTCCCTTCTTGAAGGCACTTTGCTGTGACGGTATGGTGGTGAAAGAGGTCAATGATGTTTGTTCCTTCTCTTTTTTCTTCTGCGTAGAGTTATTCATCTTTCTCGTCGCTTGTCCTCGCAATGAAGTGTCGTTCTTGGAAGTCGTCCCTTTTTATACTGGGTGATATCAGCATGTCCATAAGGTAAAGTTTTGTGGTCTGGAAGTTTCACTGGTTGCACGTAGTTTGTCATGGCATTAGTACATAACAACCAAGATGTGGTATTGCATTGGTGATGTGATCGTGAGGCATAGAATCACACCCGAGTTTCTCGTTGGACTTGAGTCTTACGCTCTATACTTGCTGTTTGAAAGGATTAATTTTTGTCGATTGGTCTTGGTAGTGACAATGAACTATTGGTCTTGGACGTTGTCCCTTTTTATATGCTGACCAATATCGATGTGACCGTACGGCAACGTAAAGTGATTGGGAAGTCTCACTCGCTTCTGGTACACGATTTGATAGATTTTTTCCAGGGGTCGACTGACGATGTGGTGAGTGGGTAAACGTACAATCTTGTTCGGTTGGTGAGTGGTCACTTTAAAGTTTCCATCCTCTCCCGATTGCAAGGCTTCTTTCAATACCCCAAAGTTGACCACTCGACTGGTACGATAATTCAGAGTCAGACCTTTCACTTTGCACTCCGTGTGCACTTCTCCTTGTTTGTCCCGGTATTGGTAGCCGTAATTTTTAGGACCGACACTCGCGAAACTTAGAATCTTGTCGTCGGGGTGTTCGTCTGTCCAGGCTCCTAAACGGTTTTCTTCGATGTTAGGGTGCTGCTGACCCGGTCGATCGATGTAGATGCAACTGTCCGTGTCAAAGTACAGGACGCGTTCCCCTAACAGTTCTAAAGCTTCGTACAATTTTAAGCGAGCATGAGCTGTCACGTAAGCCGCAATGATGACATTTCCAAAAGGGTCGTCTTGTACAAAGTCCAGATCTTCTTCGTAATTGACCAAGATCAAATTCTCTCGAACGACGTCCACGTGTGTCATGTATTTGGTTTTGTCGTGAATCATCTGGAAGTAGCGGGAAGGTTCTGTCAAATATTCCGTCTTGGGTAAACACGGTCGTTGTGCCATTTTACCCCACAAGCAAGTTAACATCACTTTGGCAAACGATCGCCAGCCTTCGTTTTTCTCGATGTGGTCTAAAGAGATGCCTTCTTGTTCATAGTATTTCTCTTTGAATTGTATTTGGTCTTCGGGAGTTTGACACCAGGAAGGATAGCCGCTGGCTTCTTGTTTCAGTTTCAAAAAGGCATCCACGTAGTCAGCGAAAATGCCTTTCTGCGTGGGATCACCCTTGTGGTATTGTTGTGTCTTGGGAAAGTGGCAAATTTCGTACACTTCTAACAGTTCGTATCCCATGTCCAGAGCTTTGAACAATTCTACGCTGACCCAGGTTCCCGTCAAGGCACGTTCTTCCTGGGTGTGCTGACAAGGTTGGTCTTGGTTGCACGTTTCGGCACAAGTACGGCGCAATGGAAACATCAGTTTGCCTTGACAATGGTGAGGTAAGACGGGATGGTATAGGTTCGTGGGAGGCAAAACTTTACACTTGATCAAGCCTTCGTATTGTCGAATGTTTTTCAGGTCGATGTGTTCCGTTAACAATTGCGGGTGCCCTACAGGAAAGCGACAATATTTGCACACGTAGGGATACAGCGAACACACGTCCAAGTATTTGATTTCTTCTCCTTTCTCTTCGTCGGCTTGGTACAGCAAACAGGTGGCATTGGTCCTTCCTCCGTACAAACTATCCCTCGGGTTCAGGGGGTCCATGAACTTGTAACTTTCCACGAGGCGTTTAAGCTCGGGATCGGTTTTCATACGGTGATCGTATTCGTGTTCCCACATTTCCACCACTTGGTATCCTTCCTGTTCTAACTTTAGGCGTCGCTGACAAGTGTCCTGGTACAAGTCTTCCATGGTCCGTTGTAAAAACTGATTTTTAGTGCTACGATCAGGGTAACAGATGGGACATCCGTGAAATAAGCAACCGTTAAACTCGTACACGATCTTTGGGTTTTCTAAGTCCCAGCCATCGACCGAATACGTTCCGATGGTCTTTTCGCCTCCTCCGTTGCGGGCATGCTGAATCCATTTGTCTTCCTTGTCGCACAATTAATGTAACCAACGTAGGGCTTTGACCGAGTATTGACGTTTGACATAGTTGGTCGTTTGAGGGCGATGACAGCCACGGTGTTTTCAGGCATGAATCGTTGTCTGTACACTGAGGAACACGCTTTGGCAATGGTGCAAGCTTCTTTTAAAGGATCGACCCCTCCGTGTTCCATGAACAGTTCTCGAAATTTTCCACAGCAACGCCGTAAAATGTCCACGTCGGAACGACAATACTTTAGCATTTCTTCCTGAAAGTCGAAAGGGTCCGAGGCATGAGCCTGGTACCAAGCGTAGAAAGCTTCTCGTTGTTCGGTACGCATGTTGACGGGGTCGTAATAGTGAGCCTCAGGTAAATGGGGTAGAACGGCGTGTTGATTGGCTTCCGTATTGAAAAAGTGTGGAAAGTACCCTTTAGTCATTTCTGTCATTCCAAACGTTTTAGGCATTCGACTCAAAGGCATGGTCAAATAGCTCATTGAATCTTTAAACTGTACTTGTCCCACTTGCATGAAAATGATTTTGGCTCCGTTCAAAGTCACTTTAGGACGTTCGGTGCCATGTTCCGTATAGTATCTGAGAAGAAACTGTCCATCGTATCCGGAGAAATTGTGAGCCATCGCCGTGGCATGACGATGACAATCTCCGTAACGTTCGATGTCCTCTTGGCTCCACGTCTTGTCGATGTGGTCTAAGACCCATCGAGCGAAATCGGCTAGCGTGTTCGGTCCCCGAAAGATTTTTTCACGTCCTCCAGGAATCTTGCTACAGTGAGGGCAATGACTGAAGATAGGTTCTTGAATGCACTTCTCGCACGCTCGATGAGCCACGCAGAAATTAGGAATGTGAATGCCAGTCTCTTGCATGCATTCGAAATCGAAAAAGATGAAATTGCTTTTCTTCTTGTGACCATCCTCTTTCTCTGGTTGGGGTTGGTATTTTTGAACGTAGCATTCGTGTTTTCAAGTCCACGATGTGATGACAAATGTGACATTTTTTTTTCCTGCACATACGTGTGCCTTGGTACTATTAGTACGTATGCCTTGTCCACACGTAGGGCACAATCTCAGGAGTTGACAAGTACATTTCTGCTGTGAACCTTGCGTCTTCAGATGTTATTGGTAACAGGCAGGGCTGACAAACGTGCGCAGACAAGCATTACAATGCAATGGCTTTTGCCCTTCGCTCAGACAGGGTGGAGAGGCCAAACATCCTGGGCATTTCGATCCACAATGTTTGTGTTGCTCTCGATTATTATAACCACGTCACATTTCTCACAGTAATATCTGTATCCCAGGAATCCGGGGATGGCGGTAATGGTATCCAAATGTTCATCGTGATAATAGACATGAATGTATTTTCCGTCCTTAAAGTCTTGGCCTCGAAACAACAGAGGTCCGCGCACTTCTTGAGGGTACACTTTCAAGGTGTATCGTGGAGCTAGGGCATCTTGCAATTTTTGCATCTCAGGAATGCCACAGGGTGTGTCTTTGGACAGTCCGGCTTGTTGTAACAGGAGTTCTGCTTCAATTCGTTGTTTGGCTCGATCGGATCGTCGAATAGTTTTCCAGGTTCTTTTCCATTCTACCGTGTCGTTCTTGTTGGCATAGGTTCGTCCCACCACGATGGCACGGGCTAAACACATCTGGTCTTGAGGGTTGTTAATTCGGACGAGACTTGTTTTGGTGTTGCGAAGGTCGTCCACCAATAAGACCTTTTTGCGTCCAGTCCCTTGAGGAGGAGAGACGTGGGCCATTTTCAGTGTGGCTTTACCATCGGTGATGTCAAACTGATCATTAGATTGTTGTACGTGTTGAATCTTGTCCATGACTTTGGAAGGGGTTAGTTCTGCGGGTCTGCTAAACTCGATCCAAACAGGGGATTTCAAGCTGTCGTGATCTATGGATAGAGTCAAGAAATCGTCTTCTTTGGGTTGACATTGTCGCTTTAGTGTGGTGAGCAAAGAATCCCACATCTCGGTGACAAACCCTTCTGCTTTCTCCAATGGTACGTCGGACTTGAAATCTTTAAACTTCACCGTGTAGGTGTAAGTCGTGGTTCTGTATTTTCTATAGGGTCGCTTTTCCGTCTCTCGAATGTGATAGTACTTTTCAGGGTTAACTGGTGGACTTTGGTTTGGAGTGGGCTCTCTATGTCTGGTCGCAGACGTGGAAGGTGTTGGTTCAGGTTTGCTCATGTCTTCGTTTTGAGCGAACACTTCTTTTCGTGTGTGAGGCGATACGTCACTTCGCTTCCTCTTACGTTCTTCTTCTCTCTCACTGAAATCGTGCGATCGTTTCATCTCGATTGCTGATTCAGAAATGATTTAACCAAGTTCATTCTCTCCATATATACCCTCTCTACCTCTTGTTGTCACAATGACTTGGTATATTTCACAAGGGCAAGTGAAAGCCAAGCATATAGGAGCCCAACGACAGCGGTGCGTCTTAAACACCTCATGCATCTTGATGACCCTTCGATTCAAACCCTACCACGAAAGAAAAAAGTTGCAAGAAAAAAAACCCAGACAGTTGGTGTCTTCAAGAGAGCTAGAGACGCCGGCACTGTGTCGCTGGGACACGTACGTACTCCAGAAAACTACGCCACTCGACAACGTTGTCTCCTTCTCTCAGTCACTTCTACTTTGTCGCTGAATACATTCTACCAACCCTGTTTTAACACACGTTTCTTCATCTGATATTTTTAAAAAATATACTAAACGCATTTTTAAAAGAACTACCCTTTTTCGACAGCAGTGACGGCGTCTCCTCCTGCTGTTACCACTGTTGCTGCACAAAGATGATCTTTCCTTAAGATCAAAATATGAGACAGAGCAAGTAAGTTGTGAAGTTGAGCGGAGGTGTCTAAACAACAACTGTCAAGCCCCTATGTTCCATTTCTGTTTGTGATAATAACTTGTGATACTTCACATTTTCTAAAATGGAAATCTTTACAAACCGTACAAAAGTTATATGACTTTGGCTTCTGACAGTTGTACAGACTCTTCACTTTATAAGTGTCACGAGAAAATAGTGTATCCAAGTTTTACCATTTTCCAAAACACCCACACACTTGCAACGTGACCAGGATCTGTACTTCTTTATTTGTGGATATCCAACAGACCCGTCCTAGCATATATAGCTGGTTAAGAACTGTAGGAATATCACCTCATTTTTTTCAGAAATATCAAAGCTTTTATGTGTATCTTCCCTGTTCCACCCTTTATTAGTGCTTAGGTATATTCCCTAAAAGGCACAAACAATTTGGAACAAAATTAAATTTTGAATTAAGGTTTCTCTCTGTTTATACATTTTTTTCATGTTGCTGATACATGGCATATGACATCCAAATACTTTCTCAAACTGAGAGGCATTTCTACACATGTCATTGCCTTTGTTAAATTCGGTTTTGTTGGTTAGTCATCGTTAATCTTTAATTCTATTTTTATGATGTATTTCTTTTTTGCTAGAAGATTTAATTTATTTATGTTGTTTAGTCTGTTGCTGAAAAAAAGAAAATGTATGTATCTATAGCAAAGTGTTTAAGTTTGTTCAGTTTTTTATTTCAAGCTCTACAAAAGGTACCAAGTTTGTCTTGCAAGGGGATTGAAACTTTAAGTTACGCGGACGTGAAGGAAAACATACCTTTGTTACTACAATTTGCTGTCTTTGTGTTCGTTCTAATCATGCTTGCCTTATATCTTTTTTTTTTAGGTACATATTTATTCTGATGTAAATACATACATCAATGGATAGACAGCTTGGGTTATCATCCTTGAGGTTCACTGTACTTTTAGTTTCTTTACTTCATACAAACCCCAAAATCACTAGCTTGAAGGGAAAAAAATAACAAAAAACTGACACCTGGTACTGTAACACATCTGTCTCTGTTGATTTGAGTGTGCTTGACAAAATGTTTGAGTAAGATTAAAAATGTTTGTCAGTTTCAAAACTCGAACCAGTACTGTGGCCGTTTAATATTTTCATGTGGCAAGAAGAAATGGTACAATACGCAACAAAGGGATTGTACATTTACACTCCAATCTGTCTGCACTGCAATGGTAACAACGCTCTTGCGTTGACATTATTTTGCCACACTACCTAAGAAGAAACAATTCATCACTCATCATAAACGATTTCATTGGCTATACATATTTTCTTACCGCTTTCGCTTCGAATTGACTTCAGTACCTTTTCGCACAGTGACAAGATCGGACGTGTTTTTTGCTCTCTTTTTTTATTCTGCGGCTGGTCGCTACACTACCTGCTCTGAATTTACAACCAAACATTGTGTTACGCATTGTAAGTGACTTCACTGGGCCAACCGATATTTTACACTTCTGTCTCTATTCATGTGAGTGTGCTTGTCAAAATGTTTGAGTAAGATTAAAAATGTTGTCCTTCTAAGACGAACATTATTACATTTTTTCCTGAATCCATGTTTTGACTTTAGAATTCAGAGTTAACCATAGGCAGGGTTATACAGTGCAATGTCGCTTGCTTCATTCTTGAAAAAGCCGTGTGATTGTCTTTTTTTCTGAAAAACTGTAAATCTAATGTTAGAAGAAAAAAAATTCCGTGACATGTTGCAGTTCCAAAATAGGATAAAGTTAAGATACCAGAATTGTGCAAACTCAAGCTTTTATTTTATCCAAAGATTTACTGATGGAAGAAAAAAAATCGTTCTACAATTTTTTAGAGTGTAAACTTTTGAAAAAAAATAAGATGACAAACGGAACAGTTCGCGTAATTATGGTGACCACTGATCACAATTTTGGAGAGGTATCTTCAAACGGGAACATATTTCATTAGGGTATAAATCAAAACCACAGAGAGAGAGAGAGAGAGAGAGAGAGAGAGAGAGAGAGAGAGAGAAAGCATGTATTCCTACTTTAAAAATATCACGACACGTACGTTTGTTTTTTTACGGTATATTTTCCTTATGAAAGTTTCAAAGAAACACTCATTCCACTTACATAAGATAAGAATTCTTTATTTCAGACTACATAGTCTATACATCTAAATTAAAATACATATATAAAGTAAAATCACTGAAAACATAAAAGAACATATAGAACATAACAATCACATCCATAGAAAAAATACACCCTTTAAAAAATATCACAATAGTGAACTGAAGACGCATGTGATTAAAGAGTGACCACAGAAAAGTACATCCAAACAAGTCGTGATATATTTCGTAACATGACTAACATAATTTCCATGAGTCGCCCATGGCGTGATCATTTGTGTGTTAGTTTTATTGTTTGTGAAGTGACTAATGGTCAGGTACAGAAAAACGCGTCTGATCATCTCGCGGTGCGAATAACAAGTGAAACCAATTTGAAGCTAAGGCGGTAGAAAATATCGACTGACCAATGAAGTCACTTACAATGTGCAACACATTGTTTGGTTGTAAATTCAGGGCAAGTAGAGTAGCGACCAGCCGCAGAATAAAAAAAAAACCAAAACACGTCCGATCTTGTCACTGTGCGAAACGGTACTGAAGTCAATTCGAAGCGAAAGTGGTAAGAAAATAAGTCATCTTGGCATCCGTCCGTCTACGAGAGACGATGGCATAGCTCCAAAGTACGCTTTTGCTTATCCTTCTTTTTAGTTCTCTTTTCAGCTTGCTTTATTCTTCTCTTTTCCTCTGCGTTTTGAGCTCCCTGCCTGACAGCTAGACGCCAGCTGGAACGGTTGTTTGCACAGCTCTCCCAGTCATTGACATTGATGTTTGCTGTCTTCATATTCTTCTTGCAAACATCTTTGTAGCGCAGATTTGGTCGTCCAGTTGGTCGTGCACCTTCTGCTAACTCCCCATATAACAGGTCCTTGGGAATGCGACCTGGGTCCATTCTCTTGACATGGCCGAGCCAGCGAGGGCGCCTCTCGCTGAGTGTGGAGAACATGCTGTTCATGTTGGCGCGTTCTAGAACCTCTGTGTTGGGTACTTTGTCCTGCCACTGGATGTGCAGAATGCGCCGCAGACATCTCAGGTGGAAGCTGTTGAGTTTCTTCTCGTGTCTTGCATAGGTGGTCCATGTTTCGCTGCTGTAGAGAAGTGAGCTGAGCACGCAGGCTTGGTAGACACGCAGTTTGGACTTCTCTGTGAGGTTGGGGTTGTTCCAGACCCTCTGGTTAAGTCTGGCCATCACTGCTGCTGCCTTGGCAATCCTGCCGCCCACCTCAGAATCAATGGAGAGTGAGCTGGAGATGTTAGACCCGAGGTATGTGAAGTTCTCGACAACTTCCAAATTGTACCCATCGATGGAGACAGAGGGAGGGGAGTCTGTGTCCTGTGCCATGACTTTCGTTTTCTTCAAACTGATGGTCAGTCCAAATTCCTTACATGCATGGGAGAGGCAGCATACCAGCTGCTGCAGTCCATCTTCCGTGTGTGATGTCAAGGCTGCATCGTCGGCAAAGAGCAATTCACGGATGAGTACCTCTGTCACTTTAGTCTTAGCACGGAGACGGGCGATGTTGAACAGCTTGCCGTCAGCCCTGGTATGGATGTACACTCCCTCGCTGCAGTCCTTGAATGCGTACTGGAGAAGCATGGAGAAGAAGATGGCAAAGAGCGTCGGTGCAAGGACACAGCCTTGTTTGACTCCGCTAATGACTGAGAATGCTTCAGATGTTGCGCCATTGAAGTACACTGTGCTGTGCATGTTCTCGTGGAACGACATAATGACAGCAAGCAGACGTGGGGGGCAGCCGATCTTCTGCAGGAGTCTGAAGAGTCCACTCCGACTAACCATGTCAAACGCCTTCGTCAGGTCTATGAAGGCAATGTAGAGGGGCATCTGCTGCTCGCGACACTTCTCCTGCAGCTGACGTAGTGAGAAGATCATGTCTACAGTTGACCTGCCGGCTCGAAATCCACACTGGGATTCTGGGTAGACGCGGGAGGCTAGGATCTGCAAGCGCGCCAAGGCAACACGGGCGAAGGCCTTTCCGACGATACTGAGGAGGGAGATGCCCCGATAGTTGTTGCAGTCGCTACGGTCTCCTTTGTTTTTGTACAAAGTGACGATGTTGGCGTCACGCATGTCCTGTGGGATGTATCCCTGTTCCCAGCAAAGGCAGAGGAGTGTGTGTAGGGGCTGAAGCAGTGCTGGTTTTCCGCTCTTGAGGACTTCAGGCGGAATGCCGTCGCTTCCAGGAGCCTTCCCACAGGCAAGGCAATCGATGGCTTTTCCGAGCTCTTCCAGGGTGGGCTGTGTGTCTAGCTCCTCCATGACAGGCAGGTCTGGAATGGCGTCCAGGGCAGTTCCAGTGACATTGTTTTGGGTTGCATATAGCTCGAGATAGTGCTCAACCCATCGCTGCAGTTGTTTCCCCTGGTCTGTGATGACTTCGCCCGTCTTGGACTTGAGGGGGGCGGTCTTGTAGCTGGGGGGGGCCTGTCGCCTTTTTGATACCCTCATACATTCCTCTTGTGTCCCCAGTGTCAGCAGCTGTCTGTATACTGTTGCAAAGGTTCAGACAGTAGGTGTTTGCACAGCGGCGGGCGGTTTTCCGGACGTTATTCCGTGCAATCCTGAGGGCTTGTAGTGTTCTGGGGCTAGGTGCAGCCTTGTATGCCAGGAGGGCTTTCCTCTTTGCCTCAGTCACGGGCTCCATCTCCTCCCAGTTTGCCTCATACCAGTCGACATTCTTTCGCTTCCTCTTCCCGTAAGCTGTGATGGCTGAATTGTACACAGAGGGACGGATATGGGACCACTTGGAATCAATGGTGTCATCAGGTGTCACTTTGGTGAGGGCTTCCTTCAGTTTGCTGATGAACTGCTGTGTTTTCTCTGGGTTGCTTGCACAGCAGGTGTTGATACGTGGGTGACCCTTCTTCTTGGCGTGGTGCAGCTTCTTGGGTAATATTCGCACCTTGCTGGCCACGAGGGAATGGTCCGTGTCACAATCGGCACTGTGGTAGCTGCGGGTAAGGAGGACACTGGCCAGTTCTGCACGCCTGGTGATGACGAGGTCTAGCTGATGTCAGTGGCGTGAACGTAGGTGTCTCCACGACACCTTGTGGATCTCCTTGCATTTGAAGAAAGTGTTGGTCACACATAGGCTGTGGGAGCAGCACATCTCCAGCAGTCGCTGACCATTCTCGTTGATCTTGCCCCTTCCGTAAAAGCCGAGACAGGTGGACCAGGCCTCATGGTCAGCTCCCACTCTAGCATTGAAGTCTCCTAGTAAGTAAAGGCTTTCATTGTTGGGGATACTGGATATTGCCTGATCCAGAGCCTCATAAAACTTGTCTTTCTCCTCGTAGGTGGAGTAGAGGGTTGGGGCGTACACACTGAAGATGTTGACCGGGCCTAAGGATGTTGACAGCCGGAGGGCAAGGATTCTCTCAGTACCTGATGATGGAGGTTCAATGAAGGCGATTAGCGTGTTCTTGACGGCAAAGCCTACACCATGCTGCCTAGGTTCATCCAAGGGCTTCCCCTGCCAAAAGAATGTGTAATTGGCTTCCCTGATGGTGCCGCTGTCAGCCAGTCGGGTCTCCTGGAGGCAGGCAATGTCGATGTTCAGTCGGGAGAGTTCTCTGTCAATGACAGCAGTCTTCCGTGCATCGTCGATCTGCTGTAGGTCAGTGGTCAATCCAGGACACATGGTCCTGATGTTCCAGGTTGCAAAACGAAGAGTTGGAGTCTTTTTATTTCTTCTTTTAGTCTTTCCTGGTGCTTAGTTTTTTGTGGCCCACTTGTCGAGATGGTTCTCTAAGCTCCACGCACCCAGTGAAGCAGACAGGCCATGGCGGGCAGCACCTTGCTGACTGGGGGCTGCCCAGCTTGAGGCGGGCGGTAGCTGTCCAGTGAGACCTGATGATCTCTCCCACCGTCAGAAGTAACCCCTGGCGCCAAGCTCTACGCCAATCGAGCTTTGACTTAGAACCCGTAAACTGCTACTTCTCGTGTTGTGCCGACGCCGTACGACGACGCTGTAGTGTCCTCTCCAGTGGAGCAATGAAGCCTGGGCAGGGTGGTATGGAGAATCAGCTGTTGCCCATGCAGCAGATCCCCCCTCTCCACGCAGCTGGTGTGCCCAAGGGAACGACGAATGCCGATACAGCTTGGCACCAACGGCGTCGCAGGAGTTGCCTGAATGACGTTGAAGTCAATGTCATACTCCTTAGGGACTCCATCTCCGGATTTTCTGTCGGGGTTTACTCCCTTAGCCTTTCCCATGAGTGGGTATAGCCACAAGGCAGCAGAGGTTTGGAATCAGAGTTTTCCTTCTTCTAGATGAGCTACCATCCAAGGTTTACGAGTCCCATCTACCCGAAGCAACTGGTTTTAAGGCGCCAGTGCGCCGCCTTCACCCCTTCTCCTGTTAGTAGAAAACATGGTCTGCCGGGCTTCAAATCTAAGCCACTCGCGAAGGCCAGGAGCTGGATTTTAGTTGACAGAGGTAGTAAGAGACGCAGGCCGTATGGGGCATTTTGGAGGATTGGGGCGCTTGTCTCCCACTCCCACCCCGGGCAATGTCAACCTTAGACCACAATAGACCAAGAAAATAAGTATAGCCAATGAAATCGTTTATGATGAGTAATGCATTGTTTTTTTCTTAGGTAGTGTGGCAAAATAATGCCAACGCAAGAGCGTTGTTGCCATTGCAGTGCAGACAGATTGGAGAGTGTAAACATACAAACCCTTTGATGCGTATTGTACCATTTCTTCTTGCCAGATCAAATACTAAACGGCCACAGTACTGGTTCGAGTTTTGAAACTGACAAACATTTTTAATCTTACTCAAACATTTTGACAAGCACACTCACATGAATAGAGACAGAAGTGTAAAATATCGGTTGGCCCAATGAAGTCACTTACAATGCGTAACACAATGTTTGGTTTTAAATTCAGAGCAAGTAGTGTAACGACCAGCCGCAGAATAAAAAAAAGAGCAAAAAACACGTCCGATCTTGTCACTGTGCGAAAAGGTACTGAAGTCAATTCGAAGCGAAAGCGGTAAGAAAATATGTATAGCCAATGAAATCGTTTATGATGAGTGATGAATTGTTTTTTCTTAGGTAGTGTGGCAAAATAATGTCAACGCAAGAGCGTTGTTACCATTGCAGTGCAGACAGATTGGAGTGTAAATGTACAATCCCTTTGTTGCGTATTGTACCATTTCTTCTTGCCACATGAAAATATTAAACGGCCACAGTACTGGTTCGAGTTTTGAAACTGACAAACATTTTTAATCTTACTCAAACATTTTGTCAAGCACACTCACATCAACAGAGACAGATGTGTTACAGTACCAGGTGTCAGTTTTTTGTTATTTTTTTCCCTTCAAGCTAGTGATTTTGGGGTTTGTATGAAGTAAAGAAACTAAAAGTACAGTGAACCTCAAGGATGATAACCCAAGCTGTCTATCCATTGATGTATGTATTTACATCAGAAGAAATATGATCCTAAAACAAAAAGATATAAGGCAAGCATGATTAGAACGAACACAAAGACAGCAAATTGTAGTAACAAAGGTATGTTTTCCTTCACGTCCGCGTAACTTAAAGTTTCAATCCCCTTGCAAGACAAACTTGGTACCTTTTGTAGAGCTTGAAATAAAAAACTGAACAAACTTAAACACTTTGCTATAGATACATACATTTTCTTTTTTTCAGCAACAGACTAAACAACATAAATAAATTAAATCTTCTAGCAAAAAAGAAATACATCATAAAAATAGAATTAAAGATTAACGATGACTAACCAACAAAACCGAATTTAACAAAGGCAATGACATGTGTAGAAATGCCTCTCAGTTTGAGAAAGTATTTGGATGTCATATGCCATGTATCAGCAACATGAAAAAAATGTATAAACAGAGAGAAACCTTAATTCAAAATTTAATTTTGTTCCAAATTGTTTGTGCCTTTTAGGGAATATACCTAAGCACTAATAAAGGGTGGAACAGGGAAGATACACATAAAAGCTTTGATATTTCTGAAAAAAATGAGGTGATATTCCTACAGTTCTTAACCAGCTATATATGCTGGGACGGGTCTGTTGGATATCCACAAATAAAGAAGTACAGATCCTGGTCACGTTGCAAGTGTGTGGGTGTTTTGGAAAATGGTAAAACTTGGATACACTATTTTCTCGTGACACTTATAAAGTGAAGAGTCTGTACAACTGTCAGAAGCCAAAGTCATATAACTTTTGTACGGTTTGTAAAGATTTCCACTTTAGAAAATGTGAAGTATCACAAGTTATTATCACAAACAGAAATGGAACATAGGGGCTTGACAGTTGTTGTTTAGACACCTCCGCTCAACTTCACAACTTACTTGCTCTGTCTCATATTTTGATCTTAAGGAAAGATCATCTTTGTGCAGCAACAGTGGTAACAGCAGGAGGAGACGCCGTCACTGCTGTCGAAAAAGGGTAGTTCTTTTAAAAATGCGTTTAGTATATTTTTCAAAAATATCAGATGAAGAAACGTGTGTTAAAACAGGATTGGTAGAATGTATTCAGCGACAAAGTAGAAGTGACTGAGAGAAGGAGACAACGTTGTCGAGTGGCGTAGTTTTCTGGAGTACGTACGTGTCCCAGCGACACAGTGCCGGCGTCTCTAGCTCTCTTGAAGACACCAACTGTCTGGGTTTTTTTCTTGCAACTTTTTTCTTTCGTGGTAGGGTTTGAATCGAAGGGTCATCAAGATGCATGAGGTGTTTAAGACGCACCGCTGTCGTTGGGCTCCTATATGCTTGGCTTTCACTTGCCCTTGCAAAATATTCCAAGTCATTGTGACAACAAGAGGTAGAGAGGGTATATATGGAGAGAATGAACTTGGTTAAATCATTTCTGAATCAGCAATCGAGATGAAACGATCGCACGATTTCGGTGAGAGAGAAGAAGAACGTAAGAGGCAGCGAAGTGACGTATCGCCTCACACACGAAAAGAAGTGTTCGCTCAAAACGAAGACATGAGCAAAACCTGAACCAACACCTTCCACGTCTGCGACCAGACATAGAGAGCCCACTCCAAACCAAAGTCCACCAGTTAACCCTGAAAAGTACTATCACATTCGAGATACGGAAAAGCGACCCTATAGAAAGTTTAGAACCACAACTTACACCTACACGGTGAAGTTTAAAGATTTCAAGTCCGACGTACCATTGGAGAAAGCAGAAGGGTTTGTCACCGAGATGTGGGATTCTTTGCTCACCACACTAAAGCGACAATGTCAACCCAAAGAAGACGATTTCTTGACTCTATCCATAGATCACGACAGCTTGAAATCCCCTGTTTGGATCGAGTTTAGCAGACCCGCAGAACTAACCCCTTCCAAAGTCATGGACAAGATTCAACACGTACAACAATCTAATGATCAGTTTGACATCACCGATGGTAAAGCCACACTGAAAATGGCCCACGTCTCTCCTCCTCAAGGGACTGGACGCAAAAAGGTCTTATTGGTGGACGACCTTCGCAACACCAAAACAAGTCTCGTCCGAATTAACAACCCTCAAGACCAGATGTGTTTAGCCCGTGCCATCGTGGTGGGACGAACCTATGCCAACAAGAACGACACGGTAGAATGGAAAAGAACCTGGAAAACTATTCGACGATCCGATCGAGCCAAACAACGAATTGAAGCAGAACTCCTGTTACAACAAGCCGGACTGTCCAAAGACACACCCTGTGGCATTCCTGAGATGCAAAAATTGCAAGATGCCCTAGCTCCACGATACACCTTGAAAGTGTACCCTCAAGAAGTGCGCGGACCTCTGTTGTTTCGAGGCCAAGACTTTAAGGACGGAAAATACATTCATGTCTATTATCACGATGAACATTTGGATACCATTACCGCCATCCCCGGATTCCTGGGATACAGATATTACTGTGAGAAATGTGACCGTGGTTATAATAATCGAGAGCAACACAAACATTGTGGATCGAAATGCCCAGGATGTTTGGCCTCTCCACCCTGTCTGAGCGAAGGGCAAAAGCCATTGCATTGTCCTGCTTGTCTACGCACGTTTGTCAGCCCTGCCTGTTACCAACAACATCTGAAGACGCAAGGTTCACAGCAGAAATGTGCTTGTCAACTCCTGAGATTGTGCCCTACGTGTGGACAAGGCATACGTACCAATAGTACCAAGGCACACGTATGTGCAGGAAAAAAAAATGTCACATTTGTCATCACATCGTGGACTTGAAAACTCCAATGCTACGTGCAAAAATACCAACCCCAACCAGAGAAAGAGGATGGTCACAAGAAGAAAAGCAATTTCATCTTTTTCGATTTCGAATGCATGCAAGAGACTGGCATTCACATTCCTAATTTCTGCGTGGCTCATCGAGCGTGCGAGAAGTGCATTCAAGAACCTATCTTCAGTCATTGCCCTCACTGTAGCAAGATTCCTGGAGGACGTGAAAAAATCTTTCGGGGACCGAACACGCTAGCCGATTTCGCTCGATGGGTCTTAGACCACATCGACAAGACGTGGAGCCAAGAGGACATCGAACGTTACGGAGATTGTCATCGTCATGCCACGGTGATGGCTCACAGTTTCTCCGGATACGACGGACAGTTTCTTCTCAGATACTATACGGAACATGGCACCGAACGTCCTAAAGTGACTTTGAACGGAGCCAAAATCATTTTCATGCAAGTGGGACAAGTACAGTTTAAAGATTCAATGAGCTATTTGACCATGCCTTTGAGTCGAATGCCTAAAACGTTTGGAATGACAGAAATGACTAAAGGGTACTTTCCACACTTTTTCAATACGGAAGCCAATCAACACGCCGTTCTACCCCATTTACCTGAGGCTCACTATTACGACCCCGTCAACATGCGTACCGAACAACGAGAAGCTTTCTACGCTTGGTACCTGGCTCACGCATCGGACCCTTTCGACTTTCAGGAAGAAATGCTAAAGTATTGTCGTTCCGACGTGGACATTTTACGGCGTTGCTGTGGAAAATTTCGAGAACTGTTCATGGAACACGGAGGGGTCGATCCTTTGAAAGAAGCTTGCACCATTGCCAAAGCGTGTTCCTCAGTGTACAGACAACGATTCATGCCTGAAAACACCGTGGCTGTCATCGCCCTCAAACGACCAACTATGTCAAACGTCAATACTCGGTCAAAGCCCTACGTTGGTTACATTACTTGTACGACAAGGAAGACAAATGGATTCAGCATGCCCGCAACGGAGGAGGCGAAAAGACCATCGGAACGTATTCGGTCGATGGCTGGGACTTAGAAAACCCCAAGATCGTGTACGAGTTTAACGGTTGCTTATTTCACGGATGTCCCATCTGTTACCCTGATCGTAGCACTAAAAATCAGTTTTTACAACGGACCATGGAAGACTTGTACCAGGACACTTGTCAGCGACGCCTAAAGTTAGAACAGGAAGGATACCAAGTGGTGGAAATGTGGGAACACGAATACGATCACCGTATGAAAACCGATCCCGAGCTTAAACGCCTCGTGGAAAGTTACAAGTTCATGGACCCCCTGAACCCGAGGGATAGTTTGTACGGAGGAAGGACCAATGCCACCTGTTTGCTGTACCAAGCCGACGAAGAGAAAGGAGAAGAAATCAAATACTTGGACGTGTGTTCGCTGTATCCCTACGTGTGCAAATATTGTCGCTTTCCTGTAGGGCACCCGCAATTGTTAACGGAACACATCGACCTGAAAAACATTCGACAATACGAAGGCTTGATCAAGTGTAAAGTTTTGCCTCCCACGAACCTATACCATCCCGTCTTACCTCACCATTGTCAAGGCAAACTGATGTTTCCATTGTGCCGTACTTGTGCCGAAACGTGCAACCAAGACCAACCTTGTCAGCACACCCAGGAAGAACGTGCCTTGACGGGAACCTGGGTCAGCGTAGAATTGTTCAAAGCTCTGGACATGGGATACGAACTGTTAGAAGTGTACGAAATTTGCCACTTTCCCAAGACACAACAATACCACAAGGGTGATCCCACGCAGAAAGGCATTTTCGCTGACTACGTGGATGCCTTTTTGAAACTGAAACAAGAAGCCAGCGGCTATCCTTCCTGGTGTCACACTCCCGAAGACCAAATACAATTCAAAGAGAAATACTATGAACAAGAAGGCATCTCTTTAGACCACATCGAGAAAAACGAAGGCTGGCGATCGTTTGCCAAAGTGATGTTAACTTGCTTGTGGGGTAAAATGGCACAACGACCGTGTTTACCCAAGACGGAATATTTGACAGAACCTTCCCGCTACTTCCAGATGATTCACGACAAAACCAAATACATGAAACACGTGGACGTCGTTCGAGAGAATTTGATCTTGGTCAATTACGAAGAAGATCTGGACTTTGTACAAGACGACCCTTTTGGAAATGTCATCATTGCGGCTTACGTGACAGCTCATGCTCGCTTAAAATTGTACGAAGCTTTAGAACTGTTAGGGGAACGCGTCCTGTACTTTGACACGGACAGTTGCATCTACATCGATCGACCGGGTCAGCAGCACCCTAACATCGAAGAAAACCGTTTAGGAGCCTGGACAGACGAACACCCCGACGACAAGATTCTAAGTTTCGTCATTGGCGGTCCTAAAAATTACGGCTACCAATACCGGGACAAACAAGGAGAAGTGCACACGGAGTGCAAAGTGAAAGGACTGACTCTGAATTATCGTACCAGTCGAGTGGTCAACTTTGGGGTATTGAAAGAAGCCTTGCAATCGGGAGAGGATGGAAACTTTAAAGTGACCACTCACCAACCGAACAAGATTGTACGTTTACCCACTCACCACATCGTCAGTCGACCCCTGGAAAAAATCTATCAAATCGTGTACCAGAAGCGAGTGAGACTTCCCAATCACTTTACGTTGCCGTACGGTCACATCGATATTGGTCAGCATATAAAAAGGGACAACGTCCAAGACCAATAGTTCATTGTCACTACCAAGACCAATCGACAAAAATTAATCCTTTCAAACAGCAAGTATAGAGCGTAAGACTCAAGTCCAACGAGAAACTCGGGTGTGATTCTATGCCTCACGATCACATCACCAATGCAATACCACATCTTGGTTGTTATGTACTAATGCCATGACAAACTACGTGCAACCAGTGAAACTTCCAGACCACAAAACTTTACCTTATGGACATGCTGATATCACCCAGTATAAAAAGGGACGACTTCCAAGAACGACACTTCATTGCGAGGACAAGCGACGAGAAAGATGAATAACTCTACGCAGAAGAAAAAAGAGAAGGAACAAACATCATTGACCTCTTTCACCACCATACCGTCACAGCAAAGTGCATTCAAGAAGGGAAAGGATTCAATAGACCTAAAGGAGTATTTTAGCATCCAAATGACCCAGACAGCGACCTCGAGAAAATTTAGAACGACAACTTACACCTACACGGTGAAATTTAAAGACTTCGCGTCTGACGTTCCAGCCGAGGAAGTATCAGGTTTCATTACGGATCTACTTGACTCACTGTTAGAGGAACTCAAATGTCATTGCCAAGTCAAAGATGAAGGTCGTTTGAGCCTATCTATGTATTACGACAGTTTGAACTCGCCTGTATGTCTCGGATTTAGCACACCTGCAGAAATAACTTCTTCCAAACTTTTGAGGGCTATTGAAGACGTGCGGTCGGTGAGAGAAAAATTTGACATCACCGATGGAAAAGTGACTATTCATATGGCATATGTTGTACCTCCATGGGAAGAAGACGATCACTGCTCTTGATCTGCTTACCGATAAGTGTACCTAGCACGATGGACGTAACAGCAGATTTACGACTGACAGGGAATACGAGATAGGAAACATCTATGCTGGGACACAAGTGGTAGCTGACCAGATTTTAAACAACGTGTGTAATGGATAGAGAGACAAACACGAACTTTCTCTTATTTGATTGTTTGTTACTTGTCTTGTTTTAACTTTTTCTTATAAACGAACATTTAATGTAAATTCGTTGCATATGAAGTGATTTTAGAAAGGAGTGAACGTTAATTTTAAACATTAGTTTACTAGAGTCAATAACTAAACAACTCGTAAATATGTTTCTTTTATGTTTAAATGTTTATGTATTTAATGGATAGTGCTTAGACCAAAGCACAGGCCAGAGAGCCCATGTATATATGTACTTGAATAAATGTTTTGAACCCATACAACAGACTTTTCTTTATCGAGTCTCTATTCTATCTGTGAGTCTTTCTTTAGAATATTTCTGTACTCTTTTCTGTGTGTTTCAATGTGTATTTGTTTGTTTCTGTATGTCTATGTTTGTCCCTATCAACCCTTTGTCCCTACAAATACATTTCACCCTATAAAAGGTTTTGACCCTATAAACCTATGACGTTACCAGTGTTTAATTCCCATTGATCCCCAGGTGACATTCCCATGTTCAATTTCCATGTTCAATTCCCCTTGTCGCTAGAGTGACCCAGGGTTTTTCTCCATGTTAAATTTCCCTTGTCGCTAGAGTGGCCCAAGGGGTTCTGTAATGCTAATTCCCATTGTCGCTAGGGTGGCCCCATATACTACTGTCGCGACTGTCTGCATGGGAATACCTCATAGTGTGGTTCGAAAAACGTTTTGCACCGCAAATTAAATCAACAAAACCGATTTTAGCTAAGACCACCGCGGAAACAACTGGGAAAGTGGAGAAAGTAGAAGAAACTCCCAAAGTGATGATTGTTACAGAACAACAACCTGGTCCGATCAGGTTTTCGTCAGAACCAATAAAGATAAATTGAACAAAGGTCACAGAGTTTACTTGACAACTTTCTAGAGGCATTTGCGCGTGTCCTACAGTAACAACCATCCGAATACTTATTATAGTAAACACTCTTTGGTATGCAAAATATTAATCAAGAAACACTGAAGGTGATCTTTAATAATCTCCCTTGGTTTTCTGAGAATGTACGTAATGCCAAAGAATTTGTTTTAAAACTAGCTGTTGGAGCCTCAACTACGCAATGAATGACCCGCATGGATTCTCAGGGACTAGACTGGAGTTACAAAAATAAGAAAGGATAATGTTATGTGAAGTTATAAAAATGCTATCGAAGAAAGGATTAAACAATCCAAGAAGATTTTAATTATATATTTAAACTATTTCTTTTGCAAACGTTTTTGTGTTTCATAATCCGGAACCTAACTTGGAAATGCATCCAGAGGAAGAAGAATGTCTCACCCCATGGAAGGGTTCCCCCCTCCATACATCATTCAAGAATGGGAAATATTTCACCCCATGTGCGCCCCCCCCCCCCCCAAACCATTCAAGCATGGGAAATATCTCGGTGGTCGCGAAAGAAGACAGGGCAAAAACAGTGTCATAACAACTAAAGGTTGCATAACACCCAAAGTGTCAATTTTGTATCTGTGGATCAACAACTGATCAATGAAATCATGGATTGATAGGAAACATTCGTGGGATCCGTTCGCGCCTTTAGCAACGCACCATAACTCATTAATGAAGCCGCATCGCTTTGTCAGCGATTGTTCACCAACGACATCATGGACCCAGGGACGATTCGCATGTGAATACATAAAATTATTGAAGACATCGATGATACATATATCACCAAATATATGTACTGATGTGATTCTTAGAGAAATGGTAGCAACGTTGCTGCGTGTCATTGCAATTATAACCCCAAGCATAACATTGATGATCTCGAATATAAAGATCGAATTCTTTTTAGTTTTCTATACACCAGCTACTTTTGGGGAAGTTTGCACACTTGAGATCGTGTTTCCATGTTGAGTGTTCATTACAGTTAGCCTGCTATCCGATCGCTTCCGTTTGAGGTCCTTCCTGTGAATAACTGATTTATGGTTTCTGAAGAGAAAGTCGAAGAACGTACCTGTCAAATTGTTGAAAAGTTCACTCGTGTACGACTTGGAACCGGTCAATGCTGAGATTCGAGTATTGCATGAGACTCTGGTATGTCGGTTGATTTTGTCAGAGGCCACGTCGATAAAAACCCCGCTCATGCCTTCTTAAGTATGAGTAATAAATTCACGGAGAACAATACAAGGCATATTAGCAAACAAAACAAAGGAAACATGATGATGTAGTGAACGCCGACATGTTTTCGCTGTTGTCGTTGATGTTTTGATACACCTAAAACGCACATGTTAAAGATGAGCAAGTCCGGAACATGCTTGTGAATCTTAGCGGGAATTAAAATGTTCGTGGGGTACAATGACAATAGTGGAAAATTATAAGCGGCTTGATAATCTGCAAATAGAACACGTCAATGGTAACGTTGCATAATCTTTCGCATTTATACTAGAAGGGCCATTTGTCGCCGGAAATGAAATTCAGTCTAAAGAAGTCAGCGCATATCGTGATCGGTATTTAACCATATTTGATGTTTGTGTTTTGTGAGATTTGATATTACATATAAGTCATGGATTTTGATTGCGATGACAATGTTGAGGAATTTGCAGACGGGGTATTGGAACAGCTGACGGTGGATGCTAGCATTGATAGCAATTTTGCCCCATCTGTCCACGAAACATATGCTTTGCTTCATTCAGAAACAAATATAAACAACCACAATTTAAAGCGCCTCCTACGCGAGTGTATATGATTTGTTTACAAATCAAAATTGCTGGCGTCCGCGTCCATTGTTTGTTTACAATAGAAATGAGTTCATTTATGCACGTGAATGCAATATGTGTATTTGCACGCGAGTTCAGTATCGGGTAATATTGCACGATTCAGACGATGTAAAGTTGACGGAGAAACAATGAGCATATAATAATGTTGGTTATGTGTCTAAGGAAGGAGCAAGATCGATCATTGAACGGACGTTTTGAGATTTCACCAGAATTATACTATAACATTTCGTTTAAATTTCAAAATGTACACACGTCATCAAATTCAGATAGCTTTACCGAATTCCTACTACACTTTTAAATTGATTTAAGCAAATATTCAAGTGCTCTAAAAATTAACTACTGCACACATTGCCAATTGTTTGGAAATAAGTTATAATTAAATACATGATTTGCTGAAAACCTGTTTAGAAAAAAGGCTAATAAACATATACACATTTTCTCTGTCTAACAGTGATTTTTGATTTCGGCTACATGCTGTTTCATAAATCTTACAAACGTTTTCGGTCCTTTATTCGTAGATGGCTTTGTTGGATTTGCTGTTAACTTAATTAGCTTATACTTCTATATTAAATAACTTATTATAAGTATTACCTATAACATTTTGATGAAAAAACTATTACGTTCTTTTTAATTATTTTCTTATATGTGCATCCTTTCTTGCAATACGCGTAACTTTGATACTGTACAAGGAGTCAGTAATGTATTGCAATTCCTATTAACGTTTGTTGAGATATACTTTGGTATATTTAGCTTTTTTAAAATAGTGATTGTATGGCAATTTCTATTAAAATGTTTTGAGGCATACATTGGTATATACAGCTCTTTTAGATTGCCTGGCTAAAATACCTGTTGAAATAGTTGCAGTTTTGCAGTTTTGTCCAGTTCTGCGTATAGATCTTAAATACTCTATGAAAGCCGTGTATTAAAAGATATATTAATGTATTAAAAGATATATTAATTCCGTAAAAAAAACGCATCTCTTTTCTTCTCTTTAGACTGTACATATTTTCTTTTTCGTGGTATGGAGTGATACATGAAACTATAGATCCTGTAGAACGTGTTTATTTCTTTTGGTTAATTATTTTACACAGTACTATACCCACAATTGGTAGTTTTCGTTTAATTCTGACACGTTGAATACGCGTGACATCATTGGTGCTAAAATAATGTAAATTGTTTTGCCTGCTTGGAAATTTTCGATTAGATATTGCATTTAGTATCTTGTGATTTAGAAAACAAAGTTTTAAAATAAAATAGGAACATAAATCAATGAAGTATGTATGTATGTATGGCTGTATGTATGTATGTATGTATGTATGTATGTATGTAAAAAGAGATTGCTTTCATACATTTACAATATTACATAATATATATGACAATATAGGCTGGCATTATTATACAATATATAAATCATGTCAATACATTTCTCAAGGTACAGGTATTGGCATTAGACTTCTGCATTAAGAATTAAGATTATAACTGTATGCCTAAATTTAAATTATACAGTATCCAGAATGTGCCACACCTGGAAAAATAATGTATACTATATGCAGTACGTACCACAGCTGGAAATTTAAGAGTACAAGCTTCATATTTAACATTTTCAGATTTTTTTTAAACGAACTAAATAAATTTAAATCTAAATATACCGAACACAATCTTACATACACTGTGCAATATATTTTTGGTGTTAAGGAATTATCAGTCACACAAAATTTGATAACACTTTCAATGACATTTCTATTAAACAATGTGGACAAGGATTTAAATGTCGAGCACAGTCATTGACTACCATTCTATGTCAAGCACAGTCATTGACTACGATTCTATATCTAGCACAGTCACTGACTACCATTCAATGTCAAGCACAGTCATTGACTACCATTCAATGTCAAGCGCAGTCACTGACTACCATTCTATGTCTAGCACAGTCATTGACTACCATTCAATGTCAAGCACAGTCATTGACTACCATTCAATGTCAAGCACAGTCATTGACTACCATTCTATATCTAGCACAGTCAGTGACTACCATTCAATGTCGAGCACATTCACTGACTACCATTCAATGTCGAGCAGTCATTGATATCCATTCGATGTCGAATACAGTCACTGACTACCATTCAGTGTCGAATACAGTGACTACCGTTCAATGTCGAGCACATTCATTGACTACCATTCAATGTCGAGCAGTCACTGACTACCATTCGATGTCGAACAATCATTGACTACCATTCAAGCTAACTTTGTACATCACTAAAATAGAGTATAGAAGCTCACGAAAAAGTGAATATTCCAGATCATTCAGCCAAAGCACATTACATAAAAGAAAAGCAACTTATTGAATTGAATTATTGCCAGGCCATTACAGTAACTTCATTCTTATGAAGAAAGAGAGAACTGAATAGCTAGTGAAAAGTTTCAATGGAAGAACATATGAAAAATTTGTCCCTTTATATAGTGCAAAATGAAAAGTTTTTTTCAAATCCGCCAATTAATTCATGTACAAATAGTAAATCATTAGTGTGAAATGAACAGTTTTAATTTATTTCTATATTCAAATAAATAGATTGAAATATTTCACTCCCTCCAAAAGCACAGTAGTAGAAATACTGTCATAGAAACTTATTGACCTGCAGTACAGTTTCTTATTCAATCTAAACGTATATTGCAGGACCTTTGCACGTCTGCTTGATTCATCATTTTCTTGTACAAAGCTTATATAATTATTTGACAATGACACTTTCTATATAAACGCTTCCTACATATAAAGGTGATATGTGTATGTGCGGGGGGGGGGCATGTTTTAAACTTGAACCTAATGTTCAGCCTGAATATGTTTATATTATTATATTATATAAATATAATATAGATGAAACCTTCGAGAATAAGTGAATTGATGTAGGTCTACGATGGATTGATGGATAGATGGTGCACGCAACCATCAATCCTTCCCACCATCCATCCACAAAATAATAGTCACTTGAATAACACCTTTTGATTGTATATTTACTTGACTAACACCTTTTAAAATTACAGTCATTCCATTAGTTCATTTTAAAATTATAGCCATTCAACTAACACCATATAAAATTATAGTCATTTGACAGAGCACCTTTTAAAATTACACCTTTCAAAATTATGATCATTTGACAGCACCTTTCAAATTTACACCTTTTAAATTTTAGTCATTAAAAAACATCCTGCTCTTCTTGGTCGTACTCAAGCGGATATAAATAATGTATTCGGTAGATTATATAAAATATATTCATTAACCTGATCTAGTCTACACGATATTATAAAATATATCCATTAACATGATGTAGTATGTAAGGATATTGTAAAATATATCCAATAACCTGATGTAGTCTGTAAGCATATTGTAAAATATATCAATTAATATTATGTAGCCTGCAAACATGTAAAATATATTCATTATTATGGTGTAGTCTCTGAGTACATTGCAAAAAAATATCCAATAATATGACGTAGCCTGCAAACATGTAAATATATCCATTAATCTGATGTAGCCTGCAAACATGTCAAATATATCCATTAACCCGGTGCAGCCTGCAAACAGGTAAAATATATCCATTAATCTGATCTAGCCTGCAAACATGTAAAAATATATCCTTTAAGCCGACGTAACCTGCAAACATATAAAAAATATTCATTAGCCTGCAAACATTTAAGATATATCCATTAACATGATGTAGTCTACAACCATATTGTAAAATATATGTATAAACTTGATGTAGTATATTGTAAAATATATCCATTAACCCGAAGTAATCTATGCATGTAAGTATATATGTATATATGCATATTTGTATGTATGCATATATGTATGTATGTATATATGTAGTATGCATATACGTATGTATGTATGTATGTATGTATGTATGTACTTGAGCAAGTATGTTTAATTTAATTGTTATTTTATTTTGTATATTGTCAAAATGGCACCAAAGATGTAAAGTTTCTTCCATGCAAATGCAAACCAAATTTAAGTAAAGTTCGTTTTTGACCGTATCTTTTTAACCGTTATCGGGAGACTTCCTACGATGATTTGATCATTGCTGGAAAGTTTATCATCTAAAACAATTCTATGGTTGCAATACTTATTTATTAAATCACTGTAATATCACCTTCTGTTGTAATATATATATATATATATATATATATATATATATATATATATATATATATATATATATATATATATATATATATATATATGGGGGGGGGGTAATTGTCAGCAAAATCACATAGATCTATCCTCTGTTTGACGAATGTGTTTCGAAAAACAGTGTGTTTATGAAAGCATGATTAACTGGCAAGCGCGCAATGACTGTCCTTATTTTGGAAGTGAATAAAACTGTAATCTTCTTTTTACATCTGATGTTTAGCAAGAAGTTGACATTAAGATAAATTATTACCGGTTAATATTAACAATGATGAGCGCTGAATGATGGGCGGCACTTAAATTGACAGCTTGATGAACGTATAAAATTAACATATATATGAAACAAATTGTCAGACACCCGAAACGAATCAAATGATCAAGCAATAAAAATCTCTCGGTGTGTGTTTTAATTTAAACTGCAGAGGAACGTTGTTTAAAAGTCTCAACACATATGTATTATCTTCTTAATTTTAGCAAGATGTTAAATAAGTACTCGTTATTTTCCTTGAGGAAATTTATCATGCCGACAACGTCTGAATTCAAAGCAGTTGTCTGTGCGCTAATAAGTCTCATAATATAAGAAATAAACTGTCTGAAGCAAATAAACTGCAGGAATCATGTCATTTATCTGGCTACCTATTCATGGAGTGGAAACTTGTACTATTGACCTTTGCATCTTTTCAAAGAATCTTCATCCAGCATTGTTCTTCCACCATTCACTATTCAAAATCACTTAAATTTCACTAGTCCTCCTTATCTTTCAGCCGAAAAATTATCACACGACTCGTTTTGGTATTCTGTTGGGAATAATTTCAAAATACATTTTCATTTTGTCAAATATAAATTTCTGAAATTTCAAATTCAGATCTACATGCCAATCAACTAACCTGAAACATGAGTAGACGTCAGTCGATAATTAGAGACAAGAAATGGAACCTAAGACAACCTAAGACAACCTAACACTTGGATCAGATGTACCATGTTTTTCACACGGAAAACATCAGATGAAGCAGCTGTTTGTTTAAATGTTTTGCTCTATTTTCATTCTTTGAAGCTAATGGATCAATCATCACAGCCTATTTTAGAGGAATTTATATATTTAAAAACATTGATTCATTATGTACCCTTAATTCAAAGTCATTTTGAACAGGACATAAATTTCTGAGGCAAAGTGAAGTTTAAAAGTTATTATTTTTAACTTGAAAAATATTCCCGTGTCTGGACTTGCCTCTACTGCAAGTAAACTTTGCGCGAATAATGTTACTGTGAATTACGATTTACATTTTCCTTTAATCGCGTGGTTATACTGCATCAAGGAGATAAAGAAAATTGGTTCTTGGATTAAACTGGAACAATTGTGAGGAATACCCATATTCCTAGAATGAAAGTCAGACCGTGACGAAATCTAGGTACAGTAAATCATATTATGTATGTATTGCAAGAACATCAAACTGCAATATACCAGTATACCTTTGCACCACTAATAGTTCTGACACGCGATTTGATGAGTTGCAGTTGACTGCATCGCATAGTTACGCCATAAGTGCCGTGTACTGAAGGCACACTTTGCACAGGCTTGGCCGATCGACTTTCTTGCTTTAAAATGAAATTTGAACACTGGGTTGACCTCTCTGACCCTGCATATAGCCTGTAAATTATGCAAATGATGCTGGTAACAGAATATATGATATATATAAGGGGTACCAAACAAAACCATTTTCTTGTAGTCTTCTTTCACGCTATCATCAATTTTGTTTGAGGTCGTTCTACATACATACACTCTACTATGTATATACCATGCTTTAGCTCCTTCTCAATTTGTTACAGACCATCAGTTTTTCTGGCATCTTGTTCGGCTCAATAACTAGCATGCTCGGCTCAATAATTAGTATACTCAAACGGTTTTAGTTTGCTTCCCTACATGACGAAGAGACTTACGGCTCTTTCTCGTTTCGGTTTTAATCCGTTTGACAGTAGACTGTAAGTGTTCTTATTTTACAGGGTTTTAATCCGTTTGACAGTAGACTGTAAGTGTTCTTATTTTACAGGGTATTAATCCGTTTGACAGTAGACTGTAAGTGTTCTTATTTTACAGGGTTTTAATCCGTTTGACAGTAGACTGTAAGTGTTCTTATTTTACAGGGTTTTAATCCGTTTGACAGTAGACTGTAAGTGTTCTTATTTTACAGGGTTTTAATCCGTTTGACAGTAGACTGTAAGTGTTCTTATTTTACAGGGTTTTAATCCGTTTGACAGTAGACTGTAAGTGTTCTTATTTTACAGGGTTTTAATCCGTTTGACAGTAGACTGCACGTTTTCTTATTTTGCAGGGTTTTAAACATCTGTTTAAGTACATTTTTGAACTCTAGTTGTTCTTTGTTTTTTGTTGTTTTTTTTTTGTCTTTCCCTTTTCTGTCTAAGTGACGAAAAATGCATATCTGCTACTGCGAATTTAATTGCTCTGTTTCAGTAGGATATTTGCGTTTATTGAGGTTTGAAACACCTCACACATTCCCTCGTGTGATTATAGTAAGGTCATAGTTTGGAAATACCATTGGAATAAGTGGGACAACTGAAGTCACTTTTAGATAGCTACTAAAACTCACTCTCAGACACTAATGGTCATTTTCACCACTTAAATTTATTTGTAGGCATTTGCTTTCGGGCATTAAATGTCACATGGACGCATTCTCTTTCAGGCACTTAACGTCACTTGTAACCAGTCGGTTTCAGTCACTAAATGTCACTTGTAAGGAGTCACTTTCGGTCTCTAAAAGGCACTTGTAAATAGTCGCTTTCAGGCAATTACAATCTTCTTTAGCTCTTTAGGCACTAAATAGCACCAAAAATGGTTTTAAAAAATCATTATTTGTATAGTTTCGAGGCTTAGAAATAGATCGCTGAAATGGATGTTGGTTCCAAGAAAGTGCTCGACGTTAGCAGTGATGAATAGTCATCTTGTATAATGTCAAACTAGCCATCAGACATTTCAATAAACACAACGTAACCTATGAATTGAAGTCAGACTAACCTACAGACATTACAATAAACGCAACGTAACCTATGAATTGAGGTCAGACTAGAATACAGACATTTCAGTAAACACAAGGTAACCTGTGAATTAAAGTCAAACTAACCTACAGACATTTCAATAAACACAACGTAACCTATGAATTGAGGTCAGACTAGAATACAGACATTTCAGTAAACACAAGGTAACCTGTGAATTGAAGTCAAACTAACCTACAGACATTTCAATAAACACAACATAACCTATGAATTGAAGTCAAACTAACCTACAGACAGTACGATAAACACAACAAACCTATGAAATGAAGTCAAACTAACCTACAGACAGTACAATATATGCAACGTAACCTATGAATTGAAGTCAAACTAGCCGACCGACATTTCAATAAACACAACGTAACCTATGAATTGAAGTCAAACTAACCTACAGACATTACTATAAACACAACGTAACCTATGAATTGAAGTCAAACTAGCCGACCGACATTTCAATAAACACAACGTAACCTATGAATTGAAGTCAAACTAACCTACAGACATTACTATAAACACAACGTAACCTATGAATTGAATTCTAACTAACCTACAGACATTTCAATAAACCCAACGTAACCTATGAATTGAAGAAAAGACAAGATAGATGGATGAGATATAAAATAAATACACACAAGTTAAATGCTTCCTGAAATATATAAAATTGGATACTAGGATACAATTTAACTGATAAGTGTAAATATGGAACTTCAATTAAACATTATTAGCTGTGGTGGCATTTCGAATCAAAACGATGTTATAAACGAATATCTGAAGCAAGTTCTACCTTTTAAAATATTTGATAACAATTTTCACTATATAAATTTGAAGATTTATCACTGAAGGATTAATGGACAATACAGTTTGAAATTTCAAGACTGCTAATGCAAATAAAAACATATTTGTATGAACTGAAATTCAAATTAAAAATGTCTAACCATTAGCAAACTCCCAAAACGACAAAATAATGGAAAATTTATAAAGAAACACCAAAACTGAATAAGCCAAAGAATTGATGATGACGCTAAAAGTAAATGAATGGATCAACTTAGAATCATAAGAACACAAAATGGAACACTGACCAAACTGAGCGTCGTGGACAATTACTCAGGCAAGAAATAACTCGGACAATCTGCTACTATCATCGAAAAGAAAACTGTTTGGAGACAAATAACCCAGTTTTTCGGTGGTGTTATCAAAAACGTGTTCGTTGCATTTATTGAGATTTGAAACACCTCACACATTCCCTCGTGTGATTATAGCAAGGTCATAGTTTGGAAATACCAATGGAATAAGTGGGACAACTGAAGTCACTTTTAGATAGCTACTAAAACTCACTCTCAGACACTAATGGTCATTTTCACCACTTAAATTTATTTGTAGGCATTTGCTTTCGGGCATTTTTCAATACACTCGAACTATCTGAACTAACGCCACCTGTCAAGTCATACTGTTCGACTATCAAATCAGCAACTGTAAATTAGATATGCATCCAAGCATTCTTTGCAGTTTGTTTTACAAAATCAGCTATGAACGAATAATCCTCTTTCAAAATTCCATCTCAGAGGATAGAATTCAGTCTTTGAAAAGCGTTCATTTGTTTCATGTTTATACTGAAGCATAAAATGTTAAAAATCTCATTTCATGTTTATGTTCAAATGAGCTATTTTTGTAAAAATGTCTCGCTGTCCTAATAGTAGAGATGTTTAATCACCAATCAAAATTTCACATTAATAACAGTAAAGGAATTTTCTGAAGGCAGCGTATAAATAACTTTAATGTGAATCAAAGCTTTTGATATCTATCTTCAGAGGACGTTCACATTGAAATCTCAGAGCACTTCTTACCAAGCACCAGAGAGAGGCGCTCGTCGTTGCTGTTTCCTGAGAAAATAAGGCTCCAACTAAGATCAAAAAGATTTAGTCCCATTATTACACTCCAGAAAATAATTGATGCTCGGACATGGATCCCTATCCGGTTCCATAATAACGACACCTATGTAAATGAGCCTAACGATGGACGTGAGGTAAGTACGCTTTCCTATACATCATGTATTAGTTTCGTTTTGCTTTTATTGAGTTCTTTTCGAGCCGGTTATGAAAAATATAATTAAAACTTGAACAATGATAAGTTTTAATTAAACTTAAGGTCATTAAAAATATTTCATATTAGCAACATTCAATTTTTCTATCACATGCCATGTATGCATTCGTTTCCGGAGTATGGGTAAAAAAAACTGAATGGATGATGGACAAAATGGCAGACGAAAGGATGAAGTAGGAGACGAATTATGTGATGTGTAGATGATATATAGATGCACGGATGGGTAGAATTATTTGATAAAATATCAATCTTGCTTGAAACCAACGCCCAAAATTAACTTCCTTTATTTGTTATTTTATTAAACTTATAGTCCTATTTTTTCCCCTACACTTTTCTACTCTGACATATTTTCCTGTAAACGTGATCATCTGCATGCATTGAAAAGTATTCTAAAATAAATCAAGATTATTTACGTACACCTCCGCTATTTATTCAAGCAAACTAATTTAATTTGTTTATAGATAAATGCTAATCTTGCCGCTGTGGGCATGCCGTTCTTTTGGGGGGAGATGACTCAGCACAGCTAATCATAACTATGGATCAGAGATGTAAATTAACACCAAATATGGGAAAGTAATAAAATAATAAACGTGATATTTTTTACAGGCAGCACTTTTCGGTCAAATATGATGTCTATTGTCAACCAAACAGCTTGGAAAGTCACGATCGAGATTTCAGACTGGATCATCAACTAATGTTATGCCTAAATAAAGCACACCTTTTAATATTATAATTCAGCTAAAAAACTGTATTTTATGGAAGCCATTGTCTGTGTAGCGTACTAAATATAAGATGAGAATTCGTTATTTTAGAATGTAAAGTCCACACATCGAAAAAAAATTACAATATGAAAGTATTTAAATTTTAAAGATCACTTGTATCTTATGTACGTGTGTACAGACACATCGACAACAAAATAATGTACTCGGAATTGATAAGAATAAACTTATGTAAAACATATGAAAAGTATTTTTTTTCCATCTGTCTATTATTCGAGAATATTAATGAATATCAAAGTTTCACAAGGATTTCAATATACAATTTTTACTAATGGGCATTCTTGTCATCATCAAAAACAAATGCTTTCTCATTAGATCTCAGATAATGTAATTAGTTCATTAAGACTAGCTGGGGCATTACATGCTGAAATAGCATACGCCTCATTAGTATCAGTTTAAACACTGGCAAGGCCTCAAAATGATTTATTTCTCACATGAACGTATGTTTTTTTGGTCATGGCCCCCATCAATATATATTGGTAGCCTACTGATAGTCTTTTACTTAACCTGCTTCTAGAATTAATTTAAATCTAAGTTTACACATTTATTTGCTCATAAAGGTTTTCTTTGCATGTGCAGCTTAACATTAAATTTCGAGCCTTAGTCAGTGTCTTTAGGGTCGACTATCAATATCGTGTTCTCTGTTTGATTAAAACGATTATGACCCATCCGCCATCTTGTACGGAATTCATCATAAATTTATAATCTGTCACCATGTCATCTTCGCTAAGCTTGCAAAGGAATAAAGAAGGTAGGGTACCAGACTACTGATACTGAGGTATATAACGGACTTTTTTCTGCCCATTGCTCTATATACAGACTATTTTTAGATCAGTCTTTTATAAATTCTACCACTGTAATCACAAAGCGCCAGCGCCTCGAGTAAAAAGTGGTCTTAACACTCAAAATGTCGAGAAAACAAGTTGTAGTTAAAGAAAATTAAACATCATTTTATGTTCTTGTCTTATGTGTCCAGCAGTCTTCACGCATACATTCACGGCCAATTCGACATTCTGATAGCTGATGTGGCAACTATTAAATCCATGATGAATCAAGCGTTAAAATCTTGACTTAAGTCTTCCTGAGCATGTGTGTAATCTTAGGGACTTAAGTCTGAGCATGTGTGTAATCTTAGGGACTTAAGTCTGAGCATGTGTGTAGTCTTAGGGACTTAAGTCTGAGTGTACTTGTAGTCTTAGGGACTTAAGTCTGAGTGTACTTGTAGTCTTAGGGACTTAAGTCTGAGTGTACTTGTAGTCTTAGGGACTTAAGTCTGAGAGTAGTGAATAGGGATAGTATAGCCTCAATGGGAATTAGCATTAAAAACACCCCTGGGAACATATAGCCTCAATGGAAATTTAACATGGAGAAAAATCGTGGGAACATATAGCCTCAATGGGAATTTAACATAGAGAAAAATCGTGGGACGATATAGCCTCAAGAGGAATTGAACATGGGAATTGGGACTGTATAGCGTCAAAGGAATTTAAACAGGGTGGGACTGTATAGCGTCAAGGGAAATTGAACATGGGATTTTTTTTTATAAATTTTTTTTAAAAAAAGGGGTAGGCAATTGAAAGGCTATCTCTTTTCGAGAAATATGGCTGGCCCTGAAAAGGGCCTTTGGGTTTTTTCTTCTTCTTTTAACTTCTTAACTTTTTCCACCATCCTCTTATTCTGTTCATCATTCCTTTCTTTTTCTTCTTTTCTGTTTCCGGCATCCAGTCCGGGTGGCCCATGGCCCGGAACTTCTCTTGGATTTTCATCCAGTTTGTGTTCAGTTTTTCTAGTTCATCCTTTTTTTTCTATTTTCTTCTTCTTTTCTTTCCTTTGACCACTTTTCTTTGATCTTCTTGACCTCTTCGGTCAGCACATTCCTCATTAGTTCTTCAGCTTTCTTAAGTTTTTCTAACCCCCACTTCGCGAAACACCAATCTGTCCATTCTGCAATGTCTTCTAGAAAGCACCTTGCACTCGTCACATGATCTATTGCTTCTTTTAACTTACCCACTTTCACATACGGTGGGTTAATTAAACCTCTGATTCTCTTCTCCTCATCCTCTATCATTTCTTTTACAATATTTACGGATAAGTGTAGGCTGTTTACTTGTCTTGAGACGAAGTCTTTTGTCACTGCATACCTCCATTCCTGTTCAACCCTTTCTTCTACACTCAATCCATCCACACCAACTTCCCATAAGATCGTTGTATAAAGCTGAAGCTGCTGGCATCTTCTTGTTTGCTTATTCCGTAGAATGGGCTCCAATGACCAACACTGTTAGTTTTATACTGAAAGCGCGTACGTGAAGGAAAACATCCCCTGAAAACATAAAATTGATCTTACCTCGATCATGACCAAGGAACGCGCGGACGTGAAGGAAAACATCCCCCTACTTTTCTCATTTCATATAATAAAACCCTAACTATACTCTCCACATACGCTAAGAAACCCATAATCTACTATTCACACAAACTTACGTGAACGGTTACAAACAAAAACACACAAACACACAAACACATACACTCTCACTATGAATAAAGAGTTAGTGTTTATATTCACACTACTCTACCTACACACATTCGCAAATTTATCGTTATTTCTTTTCTAGAGTATTGGGTAGCCCTGAAAAGGGCTGTTGGTTTTTTTTGAACTCCAGATGCACCTATCTAATGGTTGCACCTTCCTGGCCTGGCGCCACACACGCATCTTTGACTCCAGTCTCTTTTTACTTTTTGTCTTGAGAGTGCAGAGGCGGGATGATTCGCTTCAACACCCCAGTCCTCTGTCTCGGGAATATTGTACGACATCCTCTCTTCTATTTTCTTTTCCTCTTCTTCCCTCTCTCTTCTCTCCTCCTCTTCTTTCTTTATTCTTGCTTCTTCTACGATAGCCTCCGCTGATAGTTCATTTACTATGCGCCTGGCATATTCCAGGTGCATCTGGAGTTCTAACAGTTTCACAATTCTGGTGTTCATTCTTCTGGTGGTGGTGTTGATCAATCAACAAGGGTAGCTGGACTGTCGAACGAGTTTCAATTTATAGTGAAAGCGCGGACGTGAAGGAAAACATCCCCCTAAAAACATAAAATTGATCTTACCTAGATCATGACCAAAAAACATCAACGCGCGGACCTAAAAGAAACACTCACTCACTTTTTATGCTACCCATTCCAATTCTAAAAAGAAATCACTTCAATAGACTATCCACATACTCAAATCAATCCAATCTAACCCCAAATATACACCTCAAACACCAAAAAGACATCATTTTAATCTACTATCCACACCAGCTTACGTTAGCACCTACAAACACACAAACACATACCCTCACATTTTTTTAAAAAAGAGTTAGTGTTTATATTCACACTACTCTACCTACACACATTGGCAAATCGATCGTTATTTCTTTTCTAGAGTATTGGGTAGCCCTGAAAAGGGCTGTTTTTTTCTGTTTGCTATGGCATTCTTTTTTAGTTTCTAAGAATGCGATGTCCTCTGAGGATAGACTTTCTGGCGATAGGTCTGCTTCTTCGGAAAGAGAAGAAGAACTCTTTGGTGTCGATACGACAATCGACAAAGCCTCTGTCAGCTTCAGGTTGCTGCTGCTGCTGTTGTTGTTGCTGCTGTTGCTGCTGCTGTTGCTGCTGTCTCTGAAGTCTGTACTTCTCTGTCCATTCTTCTTTTTCCCTGTTCATTTCTTCTCTGAAGAGTTCTTCTATCAGATCTTCAGTGATTTTTAACATTCTCACATTTTCGATTTCTTCTGGCTTCGGTATCAGACTGTGTCTGACCCTATGCAAATTCACGTAGGCTTCGTTGAGCTTAGCTAGTTTGGAGCACATCTTCGTAGGAGGATGAGTCGACAATGGATGGTTAGACTGGAAACAACCCCGGTTCTTAAAGTCAAAGCGCGGACGTGAAGGAAAACATCCCCCACACTGTTTTCGAGTCGCAACGTTTAGTGAGTGTCATGAGAGGGATAGTAAGAAATCAAAGAGCATTAATCCAACATTCTTCTAGCTAAACAAAAGACAAAGACATTTTTTTTCAAAACACAACATTTTTTATTCAAAAATCACTTAACACTAAACAACAACTCTAACATTTTTAACAATAATCCAACAATATAACATCAAACAATTTTTTCAATTGACAGTCTACTTTAAACAGGGCTGACAACGTTGTGAATGAAATTGTGATTTCCACTGTTGGAAATCATTAGGCCATTGATGGACACTACGTTTCCTAGCTTGAGACAAAAGATAAGCATAATGGTCACAAAACCATCGATCTACTTTCACATCGTTTCTAGCAGAAGAACGAGGATCAAAATGAGTCACTAAATGTTCTAAGGAATAGCCCAGGCTGCGATGATGCAGAAAATACACACAGTACTGTCCACACACCAAGGAATCTGTGCCTTGTAATTTCACATTATTGAATCGGGTGGTTTGAGCATTTCTTCTCATAAAGTCGATGATATCGTCTTCCAAAGGGGGCAATCCGTACGAATCGAAATATTCCACACATCCTTCTTGAGGAAAGAAGACGGCTACCCAGTGGGTTCCTGGGAGATGACTGTCGTCCGTGTTGATCACGTAAGCTAGATGGTCTTTAGGTTTGCGATGAGGGAGTTCATCTTTAGCACAGACGACAGGATTCCAAGAAGCCGTATACGAACTGTGGTTCAAAAGGTAATAAAGTTCCCAGGTATCCATTTGTGTGGTTTTTTTCTTCACAGGTAATAATAAGTCGTCAATTCGATCCTGACTTTTTGCTTGAAAATGTCTGACGAATAAACGGTTATTCGTTCTGTTTCCTCACTCTGATTCAGGAGAGCTTCGATACGATGGATCTCTTGAGTGGTTAATGGTGGACAAGAATGTTCACGCAAGTCTTTATACCACTGGTGCAACTCGTCTTTGTCCGAGATGAGACTCCAAGCTTCGTCCAGATACTCGTCCAATTTTTCTTCTTGACTCAACATCAGGCATGTATCGTGTTGAATTTGACTGGGATGATCGTTTTGACATCCATAGCAATTTTTCTTGATCAATTCCGTCATTTTGTCGACCAAGTGTTTGGCAAAACAGCAGACTAAATGGGCTTCTTGTTCTGGCCATCTTGACTTCATCATGATCACTTCTTCTTCTTCTTTTTCTACAATCTCCTTACATTCCATGTCCAAAGTTTCTCCACTAGGTAAAGAGGGATAACAGTCTTCCATGACTTCTAGTAATCTAGAATGACTTCTCTCAAAATGTTGATTTCTATCGTATTGTCAAATTCTGCATACAGGATGACGTTCAACGTTGGATCAGCAGGGTCTCGGTTTGCAAACTGAATTTCCACACGAATCTGGCCTGATTTTATAGGGTGGAAATGTCCCTCGTCGCTGCCTTGGTCTGGAGTGAAATCGAAAGCCCACAAAGCATAGCCTCCTGCATAATCGTCGTACGTAATCCCGTGACTGGTGTTGGTCCCTAACTGTCCCGTGGCTTCGTACAGGGACAAGTACGATCTCAAGTAATTGTTCTGGGCAAAGTTAGGCTCAAAGGGTCGGGTACACAAGGTCTTGCCGTCGCGACTGACTTCGATCTTGGACACGCTAGAGTGTCGAAACTCAAAAGGATTTTCGTTGTGAAGTCCATTGAAAGCTGAATTCCTGACGATACCAACGATCAAACGCTTGGGTAACTGTCCTTGGAACAGATGATCTTCGATCATGGATCGCTGTCCAACAGGAATGGTGAACGTTTTCACTTCCACACGTCGTATGGGATACTTGGCGGTCGTTCTGCTCAACGTCTGACTGATGTCGTTTCCCACTTTAGGTAACACTTCCACACGGCGTACGTAAAGTCTGGCTTCTTGGATAACAGTTTTGTATTCGTTGGCATTGGCCATCAAATGGAAAGCGGCAGTGCTACGATTCAGTCTCAGGCGGATATCCACGCCGTTCAGCAAATACTTTTCTTGTAACCACATGTCCAAATGCAAACGATCCATCAGTTCTAAACTTCGCCCTTGCAGAATTTTAGTTCTACGTGTGTTAAACCCCACATTGTGCGGATCGTCATCTGCTGTCAGGACTGTGTCGTTAAACGAGCCTGCCGTGTCAGGTTTCCATACCACGCAAGCATCCAGATGAGTATTCTTGGCTTCTTTTCCGTACGTCAAGAGATTTTCCAGGTAGGCACGATATGGGTAAGTATCCATGCTGCTGCTGACCAGTTTGTTATTCAAGTACAAGTCCATTTCGCTGAACAAGGAATGCATGAAATTGTTAACAGGAGCTACCCTATCATTGGCTCCAGGATTGCTGTTGTCCGTTTTGCTCACTTTGACTTTCAAATACAGGTAACTGCTATTTAGATCGATGTAATCTTCGGGCTGTCCTTTGATTTCAAACTCGATGGGAGCGGAATCGGTCAATGAGGAGACGGGATGAAATTCCACCCACTGGGATTCTTGCATCGTCATCATGGTGGGGGGCATGGCAAACAGATCCAGTTCCGTCTTGGAACAAGCACATGACTCTCGGTGCATCATTTTTTCTGTGTCTCAATAATCGAAAACGTCTAAGTCTCGAACGGTTCTTCTTTTCTTGGCCTTTCTCGCTTGAAGTCTGGTGAAAGGGTGTTTTCTTCGTCGTCTCTTTCTGCCTTGTCCTTGCTGAATGCCTGACTCGGTAGCGTGCAGGGCATTTATAGGTGTGTCTCGTCGGCCTAAAATGTCTTTACCCGTTTGCAGCAAGACATTTTTGCTTGCCCTCATGAAGGCTTCTTTAGGGTTTTGTTTGTCGATGATGACATTTTGGAGAAATTCTTTGCCTTGCGTCAGTGCCGCATCTTTCAAGGCGTGCAATCCGCGTGTCACCATCGGTTTCAAGACTGGGGCCACCGAACGAAAGGCCGATTTTAACATGTCTCCTAAACCGTGTCCTCGCTGTCGAGCAACCCCTCGGTACACTGGATACATGACTTACGAGTCGTGAGAGAACCGTTTTCGAAAATGGAGTTTCACCGTGACTTTTCCTTTGGTGAATGGAATATTTTGTCCCAAATCTCCTTTTATAGTAATGTTGACCGTGTCCAAATACGACTTGCTGACTGGCAAATAGTGAGGATGGACAAATTCGCGGTGGACGTGGTAAGTGTTTCCACCTTCCTCGTCAGCGTTCGCGGCAGAATCCACTTTGAAAGGAATGACACGCAGTAACGGTACGGAGGTGTGTCCCACCACGTTGTATTCCACCACATCGGAATACACGAACATCAAATTCAGTCCTTGGTTCAGTTCTACTTGGGTACGAAATAACTTGCTAAAAGACTCGTTGTCGTAAACGATGGGTAATTCGTTGTTCTTGAGTATGGTCATTCTCATGTTCATGTCTCCGCCCAACATGTCAAACAATTCAGGACAAAATAAAATGGCCATGATTTTACTCCGCTCAAATTTCATCGAGAAGCGACGAGCTACTTTGTGGTACTCCATGGTGACACTTTTGTCGACATTCTCCAAAGCTTTCCCAAACACGCCATTAAACTTGGCAGCTATGGTGTTGACCAAATGTTGACCACTAAAATAATAACCTGGGGGAATGAAAAAGTTGTAGGTCCACGTTTTACTTTTCTCATTATAGGTTTTATTGTCATATATGACTTTCTTATTCAACTCCTGTTGCAATTGCTCGTCATGAACTTCCACCTTAAAAGAATTTTGATTGGGAAGGACATTGAGGACTTGGGTCGGGTGAATCATTTCTACTAAAGCCACTTCCCAATGGGCTTCGTGATCTAAGGGGATGGCTTGAGGTAATTTGGCCGTGTAACAGCACAACGTGTTGTCGGGAAACACCTCCATGGAACTGTCACTGGGTATGGTCAAGTAAAATTGGTTTTGGTGACTCATAATTCTAGAGTTCTGTGGCTGTCCGAGGGGATATTACTGGACGTCAGAGGCGTGTCTCCGCCCAAAATGGGGTTCTGGTTGTGGTTGTTGGAGTGGTGACTGACACTGGCACTGGACACAAGGTTCCCGTTCGAGGAGAATTTCAGGGAGGGATTGGGAAGCAGGTAACCGATGCAACTGCTCAATAAAATGGTCCACAATTGTTTGTCTCCTTGTTGCAAACTCAAATTGGCAATGGCTGCTCCGATGACACAATACACCACGAAGATTTGGCAGAAAAAGACGATTTGCGTTTTAGGCACACGTTCTCCACACCACACCCACAAGGGTTGTTTTTGTAAATCTTGCACAGAAGAACTGGGTGAAGAAGGAGTGGTCGACGTAGCTGCGTCTGATGTGTGAAAGGGCATGATGGTCACTTCTTTTTATAGTCGATGACTTGCGAAGCGTCGATCCAAGAATCGAAACTGGGTGGATATCCTTTCCAACGTACTTTGACTTCTTTGACACGTCGTTTGCCCACTTTACGGGTTCTGCGTTCGAGAATGCTTTCGATGTCGTACACGTCGTCTTCTTTTTTGGTGACACGTTGTAACTCGGGCAAATAAAACGTTCCTTTGAGCACTTCTCCGTTCATGTCTTCCAATTTATAGACTGCAGGATGACGGCCATGCACTCGTCCAGTGACGCGAAACAATTCGGTCGTCCAGTTAGGTAAGTAACCTTTGTCGAAAGTGCGTTTGGTTTTGCCAATGCGCACCCAATCTCCTACGGTGAACTCTCCACTTTTCTTGGGGACAGCCCTCGTCGGGGACGTACCGAACAGGCGCTCAAACACCAGCACTTCGTTGTCGGGAGTCACGTCTTGCGGGGCACGTCCGATGCTTCGATGGTAAGATTGGTTGTACGCTTGCACCAGGTGCGGTAAGATGTCGATGTACTTCAGAGTGTGGTGATGCGTAAAATATTTCCACATGCGTTGTTTCAAAGTCCGTTGAAAACGTTCCACGATGCTGGCTTTGGTTTCGGGATTCTCGGTGGTAAAAAAATGAATGTCACGTTTCTTTAATTCTTTTTGGAAAGCTTGGTTCAGAAATTCGGTGCCTTTGTCCGTTTGCCATCGAAGAGGGTGACGACCGTTTTGTTTCAACACCCGTTGCAGGGCTCGCACTAACTCGCTGCTCGATTTGGAAGTCACGGGTACGACCCAGGCAAATTTGGAAAAGACGTCGATGACACAAAACAAATATTTGTAGCCACGATTGTAGCTGGCCAAATGAGAGACATCGGCTAAATCGGCTTGCCATTGATGATCGATGCCTTCCACTCGGGTGCGACTTCTGGCAAACTTGCGTCGAATGGGTTTGTGTAAAGTGTAGGTAGCTTGTTCTTGTAACCATCGTTGCACTTGAGGTAAACGGAGACTTTTCAGTCGCGTTTTGGCAGCACGATACAATTTTTGAACTCCTGCGTAACCTGCAGGATGCGAGGGATCGTAGTAAATGCTGGCTACGACCTTTTCCATTTTTTGTGTGTTAATAAGTCACCCACTCTTCGGTGATGCTACTTTGGGTTTGTCGAAAGGGTGGTTTGGAAACGGATTTACGTGTCCGATGGGCTACGGGAGTAGAAGTCGAAGGTAGTGGTGGAGGTGGAGGTGGCAATGGAATGGCTTTGGTTTTCTTTTCTTTTTTCACTTCTGGTTTCCCTTGTTTCTTTTTCACTTCTGTCGAAGGAGGCGTGGACATCATCTTTTTAACCCAAGCTTTCATTTCTTCTCGTTGGCGTGTGGGGGACGGGGTCAACAAGGATGCTGCAATCTTACTCGAAATGGGAGCTGCTGACGGTGTTTGAAACACTTCGCGCATCTCTTCTACCTCAGGTCTTTGTGGGGTAGCATCTCTGGTGACCCTTAGGGATGGTAGTGGTGGTGGTAATGATGATGGTGCTGGACTTTTCATCAAGGTCTTAAAATCTTTCAGAGTGGGTAAAGCTGTTTCGTCTAAAGCTTTCTGGTGAAAGTTTTGCAGTCTTTGCAAAAGTTGACCGTACTTTTGAGATTTTTCTGTTTCGGACAAATCTTGGCGATCCATCAAGGACTGCAATTCGTGTTGTAACTGGGACATCTCGCTCAAATTGGGATTGGGAGGTAAATGCGGGGTGCGTTGTTCTTGCCACCGATGGTATTCCATCCATCGTTTGTAAGGCACTAAAGCTAGTTTTCGTCCTTCCATGGGGTTGTCAGGGGTCGATTCAGAGATCTTGGGACTTCCGAGGGTCTTTTTATCTTGCTCCCACCAGTCCTCCCAACATGGTTCCCAAGACTCCTTTCAGTATGGGGCCTAACAAGAGAGGCAAAATGCCTCCACGTTGGACCAACATCTTCTTTTTTTGACGAATGGGAATTTTCTTTCGAACCATTTGGCGAAGAACGTGACGATGTTTGCTTAAGCATTGTTTCTGGTGTTTGGACAAAGGGATCGTGCCTTTCAAAACGTTCAAACAACATTCGCACACGGTATCGATGACCTCTTTGGAGGCCGTTTGAATGAGTTTTTTTCGTAGGGGTGGAGAAGCTTTGGACAGGACAGATAACATGTCCCCATGTTTGGCTAAACGTGGTGGCAGTCCTTTCCTTTTCTTTCCTTGGGGTTTTCTGGAGGGTGACATCTTTGAGTCTTCAGGAGCACCAAAAAAACAGATACCCTACTTGGTCACAGGCCTTTTTTATACTGGAACACGTCGGCACTGATTGTCTTTACGTCGTATTAGTTTGAGGACAGGCATGACACGTCGTGCAGGGTTACGCAACGGGCTAAATAGAGCCAGTTCTTGCTTGGACAAATCTAGTAAACTTTGTAACATGCCCGATCTTTCATGGACTTTGATTTTGGGAGAAGGTACTTTGTGAGCAGCAGCCACTGCCGCTAAATTGGAGGGTCCTGCCACTGGGGAAGTTCTTTTGGGGGTCATCAACGGAGAAGTTCTTGGTGTGATCAACGTCTCCAAGTACTCTTCAGTTCCTGGTGTCATCAACGGAGAAGTGGACAAACGTGAGGATGCCGGAGACGCAGTCACTGCCGTGGCAGGTCGTGGTTTGCGAGTGTAAGGTTGCGTCCTGGCCGAGGTGCCTCTCTTGCGACTAGTTTTCTTCTGTGGACTTTTCTTTTTCTGGGGACTTTTTCTCTGTTTCTTTTTCTGGGGGCTTCTTTTCTTTTTCCGGTGTGGTGGTGGTGTCTGGTCAGAGGAGGGTCCTGCCACTGGAGAAGTTATTCTTTTTGGGGACCTGGTCTTTTTCTTTTTCTTCTTGGGGCTTCGTTGGACTTTTGTCTTGGGTATAACTTTGGGGGCATTAGGATCCCATCTTAAGAGAGAGCGAATGATGACCCCTCCTAGAGTACCGCTCCCTCCAGGTTTCAAAATGATTTGTTTTTTGGTTTGAGTGTCGATGCGGGGATCGGCCAGTTGGACCAAAGCGACTTTGTTTCGATCGAAAAAGCGTTTGGTTTGATGAGGAATCTGAATGATTCCTTGTAGTAATTGACGTGCTATCACCGTGAACCATCGTAAGACTTCTTTGAGACTAGCTTCTATGACACGAGCTCGTGTTTGTGGATTTTTTTCTCGACTGATGCCATACAAGGCACGAATCAGTTTGACGGGAAGATGCGACTGAAGGGACGTCATGTTCACACTGTGTGAGACAGACGAAAAAGGGTCTGAGGTTTTTATAGATTTTTTTATGGGGAGTGAAATGAAGTCGAGGACGGAGACGTGTACAGGACAGGCCCTCCGTCTTGGCACCAGTGGTGAAACAAGTGGGTACGAAATCGCAAATCCTCGGGAGTCGTAGGTTTCAAGTCGACGAGTAAATAGGCGTGTGGCGTTTGAGTGGCATCGTCGTACGCCTGAGTCAGCCAAGGCGTTCCCAAGTGCTTGGCTAAGACTTGCACTTGCGATTTATCTCGAGGGCTTTTAAACAAGACCACGTAATGTGCATTGAGACTGATGGTGCGATGGGCTTTACTTTGTTGAAACAAATTTTGGGTGATGTAAACGACACTGGCATTACGGTGATGCCCTTTGCGCGTGAACCACAGTTTAATTTCTTCTTCGTCTTCTCCTAACATGTCGTCGAAAATGACCAAATGGGTTTGACGGGAGTCAGAGACGATGCCGTCGTCTTCTTTAGGAATGCCTTCCACAAACACGATGGAATCGCCTTGACTTTCTCGCAAGAGGCTGTACGCCGATTGCCACTCTTTGTAACACCACACGATCCGTTGAGGTGGCCGATCGATCAAATGATGTTTATGTTTGATCAAACGTTTGACGAATTCGGTTTTGCCTGAACCGCAAGGTCCGGCAATGAGCATGTTAAAGGGATGGCGAAGATACAAAGCCTCCCAACTGGCACGATCTAAGTGTTCGTCGATGACTTTGACAGTAGAGGAAGAGGGATCAGAGACAGTAGAGGTAGCCATGGTGTGAGAAATGTCACTTGTGACACGAAAACAAACAAGACAAGAGTTTATATACTTTTTCAGAACACGTTTATTAAATGTTTTCTTTTCAAACATGAATACAAAAGACAAAAATACATAAAAGCCAAAGGCTTAAGTACAAGGATAAAAGGCACATGATAACTATGAACGTGGAATAAACACAAGTGTCTGTACAACATGTTTTGGGTAATGTTCTAACCAGTTCTATAGTAGGGAGTAAGGTCACTCAAGTGTCCTCCCGAAAGGGTCTTTCAGGTCTGTCCACGACAGTCCTGTCCTGGGTGACGGGTTCTTCTGGCACCCTCACTAACACGGGTTGAAAAGTAACTTTTTTCCTTGAATAACTCTCGTGCATACTGGGCCACTTCTTGGGTCCAAGCCTCAAAACCCCATTCTTTCCAGGCACGGACATCTGTCCAATGGGGATGTAAGTCACAAGCTACACACACATCGTCATACACGTCTTGGGTAGCTAAAAGTTGACGAATCTTTTTTTCCTGTTGAGGTCGAGAAGTATCCAAATGAAAACGCAAGGCTTTGAGCAAAAGGAGTTTTTCGTGACCATTTAAGGCCATTGAGGTGGTAAGTACTGATCGTAAAGAGTCCACAAAGCATCGGCTGGTAAACGAAATCCCAGAAAACAAGTCACTAAGACACACACCACTTGTCGTCCCAAATTGAATGGATAAAATTCTTGTAATAATTGATGGTAATGATCCACGGTTTTAATATGGTCGTTCAGTTCCTTCCACGGAATCTGTTCGATGACATGTGACATAAACCGTGGCATGGCAGCCTGTTTTTATATTCTCTTTTTTTCGGATGTAATACACGTACTTTCTAGCCAGAGATCTTCGTTCTCCAGTAGGGAATCTAAATCTTGCATACTGTAACCGAAACGTCAGAGTTCGTTTAGAAGTTTCCTCTTCCGCTAAGTAGATTCCACGTAACAAATGTTGGTAATCCTTTAACTTGTCTTCCTCAATGCGTTGCACTAGGTGAATCTCGAAGTAACCATAATTATGAACATGTCGATCATTAGCGACCTCAAAGTTTTGAACAATGTCTGACCATTGAAAGAATTTCTGACGAATCAGTTCTCTTATACCATTCAGGTACCAGTGGTTAAAGATCTGGTGACGTAACGGATGCAATTGTTCTTTACGTTTCACTTGTATTTTCACCAGCTCTCGGTAAATCCTTTCTCTCAACTCCTCAGGCAAGCCCAGAATGTTCTCTTGTAAAGTATCCATAAGTATATACACTGTTTTTGGAATCGTTGGGTGGTGGCCAATAGCCTCGTTTAACTTTGTGCCTAATGTAATATCCACTCATAATCAGTCTTCTTGTACTTTGGAAATTAGCATAATTAAAAAACGGATGAATCACTTTGAGTTTGCGTTTGACTTGTATTTTGACCAGCTCTCGGTAAATGCATTCTCTCAATTCCACAGGCAAAGCACGAATGTTCTCTAGCAAAGTATCCATGAATAGGTCATACTAAATCCTCTTTGGTCTGACACAAGAAATGTACTGTTTGCACAGACATGGTTTCAATTCATTGTCGAATCTAAATCGTTTAGTTACTAATTTACACGTTACAATTCGTTCAGAAGTTTCCTCTTTCACCAAATTGACATTGCGTGAAAGATGTTGGTAATTCGTTAACTCTTCCTCTGGAATTCGATGCAGTACGTTTACAATGTAGTAGATAGAATCGTCCATACCAAACCATTCCTTTTTATAACCAGGAGGTCGTTGATCAATGTCTGTCCAATGGAACACTTTCAACTCAATCAGTCCTTGTATAGCCTGAAGGTACCAGTGGTTCAAACACCGGTGACGTAACGGATGCAATTGTTCTTTACGTTTCACTTGTATTTTGACCAGCTCTCGGTAAATGCGTTCTCTCAACTCCACAGGCAAAGCACAAATGTTCTCTTGTAAAGTATCCATGAACAGATTATGGTAAGAAGTTACTTCAGTGTCTCGGTCCCACTAAGGGTAAGTAATGACAATTCGGTGACCATCGAGCATGTTCTACGTAGGCCGAATCTTGCGGTTCCCAGTGGTTAAGTGACACACCGCAACTGAAGCACTTGACTTTATCTCCTTCGCCCAAGTAGAAAAATCCGGCTCTGGCTAATTCTTCGGGTGTCGGTCCTCCCAGATACTTAGGCCATTTTCCTTTGAACGATTGAACACGATTTTCAAAAGTCGCAGTATTCCGACAAACGCACAGGGAACGAATATTCGTCTTTCACAGGTTCGTTTCGATGAGGGTTGAGTGACATGGGTAGGAGTTTGCTCAGGGCTGGATGACATCCGTAGGGGGGTAGACGTGAAGGTGAACATTCCCCTTTAAAACGAAACCCAGTAAAATGTTCAAGAGGACGAGCGGCATCGCTTTCGGATCCCACAGGTTTGACACGCACAGCATCACTTTCCATGATAGGGGTAGGGACACTAAAGTTCCCATGATGCTTTACGGCATCGCTCAGGTCACAAGGTACAGCATCGTACACATCGCAAGGCTCACAATCGCACTCGTCTGCAAACTCCGTTACGCAATTACAATGGTAACCACATGGACAATCGCAGTTTCCTTCCGAACATTTTCCGTCGCAATGCATGGGTCTTATCCATCCAGTATTAGTCACACTAGAGGAAGATACAACTTTTTTACAATCCCCAAACTGGAACGATGTCTCTTTCAAAGTATTCATCTTGTTCGCTCGGTCTTGGTAGTCACAATGAACTATCGATCTTGGCCATAGCCCCCTTTTTATACTAGTCTCAATGCAGTCTTCAGCTTGTACGTCTTTCCTTTTTTACGTTTTTATGTCCTGTTCTGGAAGGTACCGTCTCTAAGGTACCGTCAACATTGTACCGTAGTGTGATGGGTGGAAAGACCATAGAAAGGTAAGGGCAGTGCGGAGACCATCGAGTATGTTCCAGAATAGCTGAATCTTTATAGATACATAGATCCATTCGTAACTTCAGTCCGCAAGCAAAACACTGTACCTCGTATCCCAATCCTGACTCAGGTCTCAAGTAGACAAATCCTGTTCTAGCTAAAACATGCGAAGAAGGTAATCCTTTCCTATCCGTAGGCCATTTCTGAAACGTGTCCAATCGACGGGCACAATCACAATAGTCAGGTAAGAAGACTGGAAAATGGTAGAGTTTGAACTTGGAGTTCTCATCGGGTTTCTCACTCGATTCTTGCTGTGGCGAAGTCATCCTTCTAGTTTGTGACTATCCTCTTACAACCAATGTTTTATACCAACGTGTCCATACGGTAAGGTGAAATGATTGGGAAGTCGCACTCGCTTCTGGTACACGATTTGATAGACTTTTTCCAAGGGCCGACTGACGATGTGGTGAGTGGGTAAACGTACAATCTTGTTCGGTTGATAGGTGGTCACTTTAAAGTTTCCATCCTCTCCCGATTGCAAGGCTTCTTTCAATACCCCGAAGTTGACCACTCGACTGGTACGATAATTCAGAGTCAGTCCTTTCACTTTGCACGTCGTGTGCACTTCTTCTTGTTTGTCCCGGTATTCGTAGCCGTAATTTTTGGGACCGCCACTGACGAAACTTAGAATCTTGTCGTCGGGATGCTCGTCTGTCCAGGCTCCTAAACGATGTCAGGGTGATGTTGAATCGGGTGATGGATGTAAATGCAACTGTCCGTGTCAAAGTACAGGACGCGTTCCCCTAACAGTTCTAAAGCTTCGTACAATTTTAAGCGAGCATGGGCTGTCACGTAAGCCGCAATGATGACGTTTCCAAAAGGGTCGTCTTGTACAAATTCCAGATCTTCTTCGTAATTGACCAAGATCAAATTCTCTCGAACGACGTCCACGTGTTTCATGTATTTGGTTCTGTCGTGAATCATCTGGAAGTAGCGGGAAGGTTCTGTCAAATATTCCGTCTTGGGTAAACACGGTCGTTGTGCCATTTTACCCCACAAGCAATTTAACATCACTTTGGCAAACGATCGCTTGCCTTCGTTTTTCTCGATGTGGTCTAAAGTGATGCCTTCTTGTTCGTAGTATTTCTCTTTGAATTGTATTTGGTCTTCGGGAGTGTGACACCAGGAAGGATAGCCGCTGGCTTCTTGCTTCAGTTTCAAAAAGGCATCCACGTAGTCTGCGAAAATGCCTTTCTGAGTAGGGTCACCCTTGCGGTATTGTTGTGTCTTGGGAAAGTGACAAATTTCGTACACTTCTAACAGTTGGTATCCCATGTCCAGAGCTTTGAACAATTCTACGCTGACCCAGGTTCCCGTCAAGGCCCGTTCTTCCTGGCTGTGCTGACAAGGTTGGTCTTGGTTGCACGTTTCGGCACAAGTACGGCACAAGGGAAACATCAATTTGCCTTGACAATGGTGAGGTAAGACGGGATGGTATAGGTTCGTGGGAGGCAAAACTTTGCACTTGATCAAGCCTTCGTATTGTCGAATGTTTATCAGGTCGATGTGTTCCGTAAGCAATTGTGGGTGCCCTACATTAAAGCGACAATATTTGCACACGTAGGGATACAGCGAACACACATCCAAGTATTTGATTTCTTCTCCTTTCTCTTCGTCGGCTTGGTACAGCAAACAGGTGGCATTGGTCCTTCCTCCGTACAAACTATCCCTCGGGTTCAGCGGGTCCATGAACTGGTAACTTTCCACGAGGCGTTTAAACTCGGGATCGGTTTTCATACGGTGATCGTACTCGTGTTCCCACATTTCCACCACTTGGTATCCTTGCTATTCTAACTTTAGGCGCCGCTGACAGGTGTCCTGGTACAAGTCTTCCATGGTTCGTTGCAAAAACTGATTTTTAGTGCCACGGTCAGGGTAACAGACGGGACATCCGTGAAATAAGCAACCGTTAAACTCGTACACAATCTTGGGGTTTTCTAAGTCCCAGCCATCGACCGAATACGTTCCGATGGTCTTTTCGCCCCCTCCGTTGCGGGCATGCTGAATCCACTTGTCTTCCTTGTCGCACAAGTAATGTAACCAACGTAGGGCTTTGACCGAGTATTGACGTTTGACAAAGTGGGTCGTTTGAGGACTGATGACAGCCACGGTGTTTTCAGGCATGAATCGTTGTCGATACACTAAGGAACACGCTTTGGCAATAGTGCAAGCTTCTTTCAAAGGATCGACCCCTCCGTGTTCCATGAACAGTTCTCGAAATTTTCCACAGCAACGCCGTAAAATGTCCACGTCGGAACGACAATACTTTAGCATTTCTTCCTGAAAGTCGAAAGGGTCTGAGGCGTGAGCCTGGTACCAAGCGTAGAAGGCTTCTCGTTGTTCGGTACGCATGTTGACGGGGTCGTAATAGTGAGCCTCAGGTAAATGGGGTAGAACGGCGTGTTGATTGGCTTCCGTATTGAAAAAGTGTGGAAAGTACCCTTTAGCCATTTCTGTCATTCCAAACGTTTTAGGCATTCGACTCAAAGGCATGGCCAAATAGCTCATCGAATCTTTAAACTGTACTTGTCCCACTTGCATGAAAATGATTTTGGCTCCGTTCAAAGTCACTTTAGGACGCTCGGTGCCTTGTTCCGTATAGTACCTCAAAAGAAACTGTCCATCGTATCCGGAGAAATTGTGAGCCATCACCGTGGCATGACGATGACAATCTCCGTAACGTTCGATGTCCTCTTGGCTCCACGTCTTGTCGACGGGGTCTAAGACCCATTGGGCAAAATCGGCTAACGTGTTCGGCCCCCGAAAGATTTTTTCACGCCCTCCAGGAATCTTGCTGCAGTGAGGGCAATGACTGAAGATAGGTTCTTGAATGCACTTCTCGCACGCTCGATGAGCCACGCAGAAATTAGGAATGTGAATGCCGGTTTCTTGCATGCATTCGAAATCGAAAAAGATGAAATTGCCTTTCTTCTTGTGACCGTCCTCTTTCTCTGGTGGGGGTTGGTATTTTTGCACGGAACATTGGTGTTCCAAGTCCACGATGTGGTGACAAATGTGACATTTTTTCTTTCCTCGACATACGTGTGCCTTGGCAGCATTGGTACATATGACTTGTTCACACGTAGGGCACAATCTCAGGAGTTGACAAGCACATTTCTTCTGTGAACCTTGCGTTTTCAGATGTTGTTGGTAACAGGTAGGGCTGACAAACGTACGCAGACAAGTTGAACAAGGCACTGGTTCTTCGCTCAGACAGGGTGAAGAGGCCAAACATCCTGAGCATTTCAATCCACAATGCTTGTGTTGCTCTCGATTATTATAACCATGGTCACATTTCTCACAGTAATAACCGTATCCCAGGAATCCGGTGATACTGGTAATGGTATCGAAATGGTCATCGTGATGATAAACATGAATGTATTTTCCGTCCTTAAAATCTTGCCCTCGAAACAACAGAGGCCCGCGCATTTCTTGAGGGTGCACTTTCAAGGTGTATCGTGGAGCTAGGGCATCTTGCAATTTATTCATCTCAGGAATGCCACAGGGTGTGTCTTTGGACAGGCCAGCTTGTTGCAACAGGAGTTCTGCTTCGTTTCGTTGTTTGGCTCTGTCCGATTGTCGAATAGTTTTCCAGGTTCTTTTCCATTGTACCGTGTCGTTCTTGTTGGCATAGGTTCGTCCCACCACGATGGCACGGGCTAAACACATCTGGTCATGAGGATTGTGAATTTGGACAAGGCTACGCTTAATGCTGCGAAGGTCGTTCACGAATAACATCTTTTTGCGTCCGGTCCCTTGAGGAGGAGAGACGTGGGTCATGTCCAATGTGGCTTTTCCATCGGTGATGTCAAACTGGTCATTAGATTTTTGCACGTGTTGAATCTTGTCCATGACTTTGGAAGCGGTCAATTCTGCAGGGCTGCTAAACTCGATCCAAACAGGGGATTTCAAACCGTCGTGTTGTATGGAAAGTCTCAAGCGATCGTCTTGTTTGGGTTGACATTGTCGCTTGAGTGCAGTGAGCAGAGAATCCCACACTCCGGTGATGAACCCTTCTGCTTTCTCTAACGGTACTTCGGACTTGAAATCTTTAAACTTCACCGTGTATTTGTAAGCCGTGGTTCTAAATTTTCTAGAGGAGCGCTTTTCCGTCTCTCGAATGGAATAGTACTTTTCAGGGTTGACTAAGGGTGGTGAACTTGGTTTAGAGGTTTCAAATTCTGGTTCACTCATGTCCTCTTCAAAATCACTGGCATCAATTTGTGCCAAGATTTCAGCCCTGGTTCGAGGCGATAGATCACGTTTCTGCCTCTTACTTTCTTCTTCTTTCTTCTCGAATGAATAGGATCGTTTCATCTTGAGTGCAAAACGTCAAATGACTCAAGTTTAAACACCATAGACTAATTTATAGTCATGGCAGGCCAGCGTATATAAAAGGGTGTGTGTCTTGTCCTTTCACTATTCATTTCACTCTCAAGCCGAGCACAACGATGGAAGAGACTAACCAAATCGAACGTTTCGTCAGAGCTTTGCGAGGGGTCATTAGAAAATTCTCTTCAGACCAGCCGACGGACTACTCTCCTTCCTTTCGAGATAAAAGTCAAGATACTTGCTATATCTGTCAGAAGAAAGGGCATTGGTCTTCAGAGTGTCCAGACCGTCAAAAAAGAAAGAAAACAGAGGCTAAAAAAGACAAAAGTAAAGATACCTGTTATTATTGTAAAGAAAAAGGACATTGGTCTCCAGATTGCCCAAAAAAGAAACAAGAGGAATCAGAAGAAAAGAGGAATTGTTCAGAAGAAGAGAGGGATTCTTCTGAGGAAGAAAGAAGACAGGTGAAGAAAAAGAAACAGGAGAAAAAAAGAAGCAGGGAAGAAAGCGAGGAGGAAGAAGAAGAGGAAAAGAGTGTGACGGTGAAGAAATTCAAAAAACAGAGAGACTAAACAAGGAGAAAAGAAGAAATCAATGAACTTTTAATTAAAGTGTTCTTTGGTGAAGTGTGAATTGGATTGTAACAATGATAAAAGAATAAATTAATGATATAAGGTAAGTGTCTTTGAGTTTTGATTTTAAAATAAGAACGTACACTCACGCACTCATACACAGACACGTACTATAAGGGTAAAATGGGCTGTTTAATATTTTCTTTGAGTTATTGGCAAATTGAAAGGATATCTCTTTTCGAGAAATATGGCTGGCCCTGAAAAGGGCCTTTTTTATTTCGGTGTAGGGGTGAGTTTAACCAATCAACTTTAACTGCCTTATGCCTTTGCCACGGCCAAGGCCTACTTCTGAACTGCGTAATGTTGATGATTGGGTTGAAATCACTAAGGGCGGTACGGTAGGCTTAGTCACAGGGTTGACGTGTTTAGCTCGGGAAGGTCGTATTCTCTTCGGTCGTAATAAAGAAGTCTGATACATTTGTTTCAGACTTCTTAACTCCGCTAAAATGTCCAACAGTACCGTGACCGTTTCATTTTCACCCTCTTGTTTATTTGCTGCTATTTCTTCTTGCTGTTGTTGCTGTTGTTTTTTTCTTACCTCTTCTTCTTGCTGCTGTAGGAGAAAAGCTTGTTCCGCTTCCTTTTGTCGCTGTATAAATTTCTCCAATTCTTCTTTCTGTCTCTGTCTAAAATTCTCCACTTGCGGTAATGAAGAAGGTAACGAAGGTTCCGGAACAAATTCTTGCGAGGAGAGAAAATCCACAAAATCCCAATTCACCTCTTCTGAAAGTAAGTCCGGGTTCCCTTGGGCGGTCTCCCCTGCTGGTGCACCCCATTGGATCGTTTTCTGAGTTTCCGTCATGTTGAATCACTGTCGCATAGATTGACTGCACACAAGCGCTAGCGAATCTATATAGACTACGTGACGTCACAGACTGCTCTCTTCGGATTGGATGGGGGCTGACTGAATTTTGTAACGCGTGTTCGGATTGGTGAATGAACTCAATCCGTTTCAATCCTACCTCTGCCTATAAATAAGCGCAGTTCACTGCATTGATTCACCTGTTCTCGTCGCTTCAAGATGTGGACCAAGTTGAGTCATCCACCCTTGTGTCTTCCATGATGTTTCGGACAGACTTGCTCATGTATGTCCGATCCAAGTGGACCGTTGTCCACAGGACAAACACCAGCCTGTGGATACGTAGGATCTACGTTGAAAGACAAGGATGCCTGAAAAGAGTGCTGATTTACGGACCAACAGTGAGACGCAGCCTAAGGACAAGAAGAAGACCAATGCGGTGCCCTTTATGTTAAGGAATACATTAACTTAAACCCAAAGACCCTTTTCAGGGCCAGCCATATTTCTCGAAAAGAGATAGCCTTTCAATTGCCTACCCCTTTTTTTAAAAAAAATTTAAAAAAAAAAATCCCATGTTCAATTTCCCTTGACGCTATACAGTCCCACCCTGTTTAAATTCCTTTGACGCTATACAGTCCCAATTCCCATGTTCAATTCCTCTTGCGGCTATATCGTCCCACGATTTTTCTCTATGTTAAATTCCCATTGAGGCTATATGTTCCCACGATTTTTCTCCATGTTAAATTTCCATTGAGGCTATATGTTCCCAGGGGTGTTTTTAATGCTAATTCCCATTGAGGCTATACTATCCCTATTCACTACTTCTGAGTGTACTTGTAGTCTTAGGGACTTAAGTCTGAGTGTACTTGTAGTCTTAGAAACTTAAGTCTGAGTGTACTTGTAGTCTTAGGGACTTAAGTCTGAGTGTACTTGTAATATTCGGAAGTTTTCAGCGATGGGGCATATCCATGTAAAATTGCAATGCCTTTGAGAGAATAAGTTTTATGCTTGGATAATTTTCGGTCTTAGCCACATCTTCTCTTGCTTATGAATGAAAAATACATTCAATCCACAGACCGTCTACCAATAAAACGTACTGAAAAGTTACACCATGATTAATGACAGATTTATTTGGCTGCACGTTATGGTCTTAGCAAATCGCTTTCATTTGTGAAGCAGCCTCTGGTATGTCACTGTCTCTTTAAGTAGTAGTTTTCGGAATGTGTTATCATTTAACGAAGAAATGAAAATATCTCTTTATTTTCTTTCTTCACAATACAGCTTTGACATCCATAAATTTTGTGTACCATTGAATATGACACGAATTTATTTGGTTTTTATTACACACCCAAAGACTAAGGCCGTACTTTGTCAACGCCTTGATAGTTAACTGCTCAATTTGTTTGCCACGTTTTTCACAAAGCAATCCAAAGTGTGGCTCAAATTTATAATTCAAAACACAGCGGGTATTTCTTACTGCATCTTCAATCAATCCAGTGTACGAGTGCTTGAAACGGATATTAAATTTACACAAATACAATTACTAATACATTCATATTCTTAGCAAAATTAGATTCCTGATTAAATCAACCTTATTTTATATTGGTCAGTTTAAACGTGACGTCTTTGACAGACTGAATACATACAAGCTTATCAACCATAGGTCTCCTGAGTGTCAGTTCAGCTTGAGACTTCGTTTTGACCAATCACAAAAGACGTAATATTTGAACGTTCGACTTACTGAATGTGGAAGCTATATCTCAAACTATTGATCCATTTATCTTTATATATATATATATATATATATATATATATATATATATATATATATATATATATATATATATATATATATATATATATATATATATATATATCAGATTCGACCACTAAATTGCTTCTATATAAAATGTTTCACATTTCAGTAGTATTTCCACTGAGTAGAACAGTACATTTTAGTGACTGAGTTTTGAATCACTGTCTTCAATTGAAATGTATTACTCAGCCCTGGTTTGAAAAGAACTTTTTATGTGGATAAAATATATTAATTACATTCATTGATATAAGTTATTGAGAAAAGTTGCATGGTAGTGAGGTTTCAGTGAGCAATAAATCATTGTGAAGCTCTGAATCTTCCCTTAATGAGGAACATTCTCGAAAATAATATTTTTCTCGGTTTATCTTCTCTTCAGGAGGCATCCAAAATATACTTTCATTTTGATTCCCCCGCTGTAAGGCAATGCCTGTTGTATTTTTAAGTCATCCATCTTTCAGTGTCTTTGTTTTTCCGTCTGTTCCCTGGTTTGCTTCTGCATCATAACAGCCGTTCCCTACAATCTACAGTTATCAAACTTTGTAGATGGTTTGCAAGTGGGAAAAAAGAAGCCTATTGATTTTGAGCGAAAAGATCAAAAGTCTAAGTCACTCTGACTGTAATAAGAAAAACGGTTTCCACACAGTAGCATTATTTACAGATTATAGACGTCGATCGAACATTGTGCATTCCTTTTTCTTGTGTTATTGACGATGCCTGGGACCAATAATAATAAAAAAACACGATCGCTTTGACTGAAAGAGGAAATTACTTTTCGTACAATGGCTTTAGTGTTACATTAGAGGCCTCCATTAAACTTCATGGATGACATGCAAAATATATATTAATAAATATGTCTGTCGATACTGGTTTGAATATATTCAATTCAAAGTCATTGTCACTGAAGAAATAAAACATGGTTTCTGCACAAAACGCTAACTAGTATATCACGTACTCTCACGAAGGTTTATGGGTGACTTACATGTTGGATTACAAAGAAACCTCTTCATTTCTGGGTCCAATTGTCAAATTTAAAGGTCAATGTGACTGAACCAAAAGATGGTGTTGGCAAAATAACTTTAATTATATAGCATGTACATCGACTAAAGTTTATTAATTGCTTGCAATTAAGATATGGAGGGTGACTGTTGATTTCGGAGTCACAATGTCAAGGGAAAAGGAAATAGCAATTGCAGAATAGTTTTTACCTTAGAGTAAGTTTCTTAACCAAACATTGTGTACTTAAAATTACAAAGAAGCCTTTAGATTCTTGATCTAAAGGTCAAAGGTCACGGTCCAGTGTAATCACCCCTGGAACTTAATATGATTCTAACGTAATGTAATGACCCCATTGGATCTTGACTTAGATAACGCGAGGTATATTTGTCAAAAACTTCTTTCTTTTTGGCATCTTATTCATGCTCTGTCCAGAGGGAGAGGCAGCCTTCTCAAGACTAAAAGTTTTAGTAAAGTTCAGCACGTAATCAACATGTAATTAATTGACATTGACATTTTACGAGCAACTTGCTCGTGTTACGTATATATATATATATATATATATATATATATATATATATGGGTAGATCAAAAAGTACTCCATAAGAAGATGTGTTCTATCAGTGTCTCAAAAAGTACTCGCTACGGAGATGAGTTCTTTGGGTTTATCACAAAGTACTCCCTAAGGAGTTGTGTTCTATAGGTCTCACAAATTACTCCCTACGAAGATGAGTTCTTTGGGTTTTTCAAAACGTACTCCATAATGAGTTGTGTTCTATAGGTGTCAGAAATTACTCCCTACGGAGATGAGTTCTTTGGGTTTATCAAAACGTACTCCATAATGAGTTGTGTTCTATAGGTGTCAGAAATTACTCCCTACGGAGATGAGTTCTTTGGGTAAATCAAAAAGTACTCCATTAGGAGTTGTTTTATATAGGTCTAACAAATTACTCCCTACGAAGATACGTTCTTTGGGTTTATCAAAAGGTACTCCATAAGGAGTTGAGTTCTAAGGATATCTCAAGGTAATCTGTAATTTATAGATCTTAAGAAAATAGGTTTGTGACCCAAACATTTTAAATTCACATCGCAAATAACTAGAATTTGATGGAGCGCGGTGGTATTTATTAAAATTACCTAAGGATTCTAGGACACACACACACACACACACACACACACACAAGTACATGTGTGTGTGTGTGCATTAAAGAGGATGGGACTCGCAACCCTTGCAATGCTGTAATAGTTCTTCATTTCAAAGTATCATTCAGGGAAATTTCTGTTCATCGATATAGCTTAAAGATAGCATAATAATTGTGAAAAGCTATTTAGCCTTTCATATACAACAATATAAGTTCTTCAAATTGGCTTTAACAAATCTTATCTAATACAGTACATTCGCGACGATTTAGGGGGAAATGCTAAACAATCGTATAGATTCATATGTAATATTTCACACAAATGCACAGACACTTTCGTTCGGGTATATGATGACGAGTTAATTCCAGTGATGTTGAAAGAGAAAGGTAAACACATACGAAACCTTTTTAAATGTATCTTCTTCAACTAGGAAAGGAGTAAACATTTAAAAAGAAAATGGGAAAATATCAATCCATAGTATCATATATCATTATGAAAATTGTTTTTATTTTAATTGTGTGGCATTTTGAAATGTTCTAGAAAAACCATTTGTGATAGAGTTAAAAAAAATTGCTATGAAGGAGATTTTATTTTTGGTTGCAGCCGTACCAGACCTATATGGACAACACATACGATGCTTCAGCGTTGGTAACACGTTCCAATGGGCAGTTAGAAGTGGTGAGTGGTTAACGTAGTCTGATTCTTTTTTTCTTGTTACGTTCCATATTTTTGCCTTTCTGAACAAGCAAACTACCTAATGCAAAGTGTGAATATCAAAGGTATCGGTCTACCTTTGCAACCTCTATCTAAATGTGTAAACACTGTCGACAATAGACTTGAAATGAGTCCATTTCTAACAATGCAATTTTAGTGCAGTTGCCGACTCTAAAAGCAATAACAAAATGAAATAATGTCCACGTTTTATGAAGATGCTGGCTACACCTATATCAGTTGCTGTACTATTACCTCTAAAAACCTGTCAGTATTCAAAAAGTTTACTTGTAATCAGTCCTATTTTGAATAACACTATTCATCATCATCATCATCTTTTCTTCTTCTTCTTATTGTTAGTATTATTATTGATGTTTTTATTTAGAAACTACATATATCAATAAGGACTTCATTAACATTTCACTTCTGTGTTGGGTCGAACTGCTAACTGTTGGACTCAATAGGATTAAACTGGCATTTCGTCAGGTATAATCTCAAACTGGCATTTCGTCAGGTATAATCTCAAACTGGAAATTAAGTTGCATTTCCATCACAACACTTAAAAGCTTATCTACAGAAATTAATATGTATATCATGCTAAATGTATGTCTGTATGTATGTATGTATGTATGTATGTATGTATGTATGTGTGTGTGTGTGTATGTGTGTGTGTGTGTATGTATGTATGTATGTGTACGTGTGTATGTATGTATGTATGTATGCGTGCATGTTTATATATATATATATATATATATATATATATATATATATATATATATATATATATATATATATATATATATGTAGCGCTTTGCGGCACTTCAGCACACTAGTGACTATATGTCACCATATGAACGCCGCGCTGTGACTGGTTTTATTATGAGCAGTCGTGTAGTCTCTCTAAGTACTCTGCATGATAGTCATTGTCTGTTATAAATTACAGCTCATTATTAAAAAATATCATGTGGAAAAGAATTATTTCATTTTCGATTTTTGCTTTAAATGAATTTAGAATAATTGCTTGTTAACGATGGCAGATTTCGATAAATTAGGCCAGTCTATGAACAAACGTTTGAGAAAATATACACAAGACTATTGTGGCTAACGGACGTAAAAGTAACTCCTTGCTAAGTAAGTAAATTTAATCATATTTTTTTAATGAGAATCTCCTGTTCGAAGAACATTTACTTCTGCATTTCTCAATACAATAAGGCTAATAGTATATATATATATATATATATATATATATATATATATATATATATATATATATATATATATATATATATATATATATATATATATATATATATATATATACGGTGTGCAATGCATGCATATATATATATATATATATATATATATATATATATATATATATATATATATATATATATATATATATATATATATATATATGCATAGAAAGAGAGAGAGAGATGTCTTCATTTATATAAAGGAATTGATAACATAAGATGAATGAATATCAGAATCAATAACACCCAGACGGATAGTGTAGCCCCTATAGGTCACTTCATAAAAAGCAAGAAAATCATTTGTGTAGAATTCATGCTAAATGAACAAGGCCGTAATCAAGTTTTCTCTTGCATTTTTTAGCTGATGGAATTCTATATTGATGGCAGGCAGTTTTTTGTAGTCACGAAATACGATCCTTCCAACACGGAAGATATTATACACACCTTACTGGAGCCAAGAAATTTGTTTTCCCGGGGAAATGACTATAAACTTGAGGGTAAGCCACCTGTAAAATTGAATTCAAAATAAACGTAACGATCAAGAGGCTGTTTCTTTCATTAAGCGTGAATAAAGAACACTATTAAATGTTTTAACGAGGCGCGTATCTGGAAAGCGGATCTACTAGTGAGCGGTCCTGAAAGTGATGTTCAATAGAAAATGATGGCGACATGTAGCATGACGACGTTTTGATGGCCCAGCAAGATAAAGGCACATGAGTTCTTGTCAACATAGATATATCACATAAAGCCATGTACGCAGTTATCAGTATTTTATCTTTGAAAACAATATTAAAATTACATCCCATTTTATTGATAGACTAATGACATACACTTTTGGATCGTGAATCATACATACCGGGACCCTTATAGTTATTCTATTTACCGCGCTGGGACAACACAGTTGTGATATCGTGCACGTATCTGTTATATTAATGGCAGTAAATAGCAGAATTAAAGACTATGAATAAGTTATATTCCTGATGACAGGTGTGCTATCCTGATGACAGGTGTGCTATTCCTGATGACAGGTGTGCTATTACTGATCATTTTGGTCTATTCACGCAAGATAACAAACATAATTCCCTCATAGTCTGGAACTTCAGCAGCTTCAGCCAATAAAATTGCATGATACTGTATCATTATTTTCAATATAAATGCCATCTTTAATGAACTGAAATTAGTCAGGTACATCTCTCTCTCTCTCTCTCTCTCTCTCTCTCTCTCTCTCTCTTAGGTATGCTGAGTATTTATCTAATTAACCTCGGCAAGAAACATGCGTCGGTATATTTCGACTCACATAATAGTTGTGCATATTACTGCTTATAATAATAATAATAATAATAATAATAATAATAATAATAAAACAGATAGAGCATCATAGCTTAATACCCATATGCTCCTCATGCAAACTACATACGTAAATACATCACTTTAAATAATGATAACATTAATTCAAAATAATAAAAATAGAGGATAATATGTAAATACTTTATAATATGGAGTTTAATGTACATATCATTATCTATTAATCAAAATGCAGTCATTATACAACGACTTGAATTTACAGCCAGAAGTTGAATTTCTGATTTAAATACGAATACCATAATATAACTTTTTATCCGATACTGGGATATTTTTTTAAATATAAAGAACGTGATCGTGGAATAAAACAAGACTGTTTGGAAGAAGAACGAAAATCAATGCACCCTTTTCTAAATTTAGGACCATAGACCAAGTTGTAATTGTATCTGTGTCGCCACAGGTACCGTTGAAAACGTCCCAGAATATGTGTTAAATAACTGCGTACAAGTTGCGTAGCTCGGGGCAATTGTTGTAATATAAATAAAAATATTACCTAATTGTGTAATCCACATTCAATTATGATCTGCTACCAAAAAGATGGACTTTGTGCGTCTGCCTGTCTGTCTCTTTGTTTCTTCCAATGTTATCGACGCTGGAGAGACTTACGTTGCATAAGACTGAAGTTATATATATATATATATATATATATATATATATATATATATATATATATATATATATAGAGAGAGAGAGAGAGAGAGAGAGAGATAGATAGATAGATAGATAGATAGATAGATAGATATTTCATATTAAATTCATCAAGCACAACAGAAGACAAGAAGGGTTGCTTCCCTTGATACAAGTTAGTACCTAGCGCGAGAACACCACGGCTGTTACATCCAAAATGTTAATAACAAAAGAAAGGCTAATGTAATATTTAACGGCATCCATATTATGATCTGATAATCTTGATGATTTTAGCACATGCTCAAGGAATGGAATAAAAACGATTCCTCTTCATGATAACAGTCCACAGTGGAAATGTTTTTACTGTATTTTATTTTAACAAACTTGTATCTGCAAATTCTTCGTGCAAATACGGATCCGTAACTCCTGATAGTTTAAAGAGAAATACTGGATTTCTAAACTGGTTCTAAATTTCAGAATGCTTTGTTTATATCTGCAACTTCTAAAAAAGGATGTCACAATACCCCTTGGAACACGTGCAGAATTTACGCCTCTTTGATTTCCATGTTAGAGGGTACCATTTTCAAGAGTACAGTATAAGTGATGTCAGATAGGTTACGTAGTAACTGGATGGCACATGATATATTTTATTGACATTTTCAGACGAAGCACAAGATTCACAGATAGACCACGAAAGACTGAAAAGAGAAACGACACCAGTCTCAGAAGTGAACAAAATAGAGCTTTTGATCTTCGTAGATTTTTCCCTCTATAAATTGTAAGTGCGTTTTGCCTATTGACCATACAAATTATGCTCACAATATACATGATATATAATAAAATACGAACGGTATACTAGTTTGAAATAGTTGAGTAAAATCTTATTAGAATGGTTATTTTATGTTTTCTACAGACGCAGAGATAAGAACTGCATATATGAACATACGTCGTACCTAGTAAAGCTTGTATAATTTTGGAGGGAAAATATGTATGTTATGTATACGTACTGGACCATAAACTGGCGAAAATGGACAATGCTCTTAAAATAAGTAACAGAAAAGAGTGAAAGACAACAAGCTTTTTAAAATTTAACAAATAATTTATTTCCTGGGAATACAAACTGAAAATGAGGAAAAAAGACCTTACGGTATTGCGAATTAAATACCAAAATAATCAAAGAATTAGATCAGACACAATACCTAGCAATTTAAAGTCCTGAATAAAACTCAGTACAAGTCCCGAAGAGATCCAAAAGTAAAGGCGATGACGTGTTTGTTATAGATTATGGATCGCTGATGTGTCAACAGTCGTTTGTTAAATCACAGTAATATAATTCCAGGTTTTTGAATTCAGTAAAATGTTTAGTGAATTTCTTTATCCAAGATTTTTATCAGAGTACTTTTGTATTTCCAGGAGAAATAATCAATTGAATTCAGTAATTTCAAGAAAATAAAATTCAGCCCTGACTTGTCACAAAATAATATAACTTGAAGGTGATCAAATCCTCACAATCACAAGATTATATAGTTCTCTACTTGACCTCAGGTCACAATTAACATTTTCTTTTTAAAATTAATTACCTAATGGAAAATAACCTTCAAGAATGATCTAATGAATCTTGTTTATTTACAATACAATAACCTGTAAAATTCACTTACTCGGAAACTCCAAAACTCTGAACCAAATCAAAATATTTACTCCTTCTTGTTTACCTGAATAAAAATCCTGACATTATCTTCATAGACATAGAGAATAATGAAGCTAGTATTACCTGTTTAGATAAATGAAAATGGAAAAAAACAAATGTTTTAAAAAACGTCAATCAGGTCAAGCAGAAATTAATTCAGTTTGGACAAAGTCAAGCCCAGCATTCACTGTTACATTACAATCGCATGTAATGAATAATACAAAATTAAACTAACAAACAAGCAATTAAATTAAATATACATAACATAATATAAACTATGAGAGCAAGGTTTGAATTTCACATTTAATGTTTTCAGCTGGAAAGACCTGGCACCCAAAAATGGAACCAACAGAGAGCAATTAGTATTAAAGATGATAGAGCAGTACTATGCCTTCATGGGATCAGCAGTACGTGAGATATTTTTAATAAATGTATTTCCGAGTAGAGATTAAGTAGCTGAGATAGCATATTTCAGAAGACCTCTTGAGGAGGCATTTATTGAAATAAGTAAAGCAATGTTAGCTCAGTCCAGAGGTAAATGTAAACAAAAGAACATGAGACAAAAATCTCATTTGAGTATTTTCAAGAGAAATCACTTCTGAGTAATTTTAAGACAAATCTCTTTGGAGTACTTAATGACTAATTTCTTTTGCGTACTTTTAACGCACGTCTCGTCTGAGTACTTTTAAGACGAATATCTTTTGAGTTCTTGTAAGATAAATCTATTTTGAGTACTTTTAAGAAAAGTCTCTTCTGAGTACTTGTACAAACTAGATAACTTTTTTCCACTAAAAGTATCTAAGGTATTCCAAATTTCATTAGATGTTAACAGTAAATAAAGTAGCTGTCATGGATGGGTCATTCTATTTCGTCATATATTAATGGACATTTAACTATGCTATAAAAAAGGCTCAAGAGAGTAATGACTTATTTGCTAAATCCAACTTTAATGTAAATACTTGTTTTGTGTTTCTTATATGTCATGACCTGTTTTTGCTGAGATTATTTTGAGGCTAGTATTAGCTGTTTACATAAATGAAAATTTAAAAAATAATGTTTTTAAAAACGTCAATCAGGTCAAGCAGAAATTAATTCAGTTTGGACAAAGTCAAGTCCAGCATTCAAAATTAGAACTGAATTGTGTTCCGATCTGCATTTAAACTTATTGTGCTATGTTTTTTTTAACGTGAAATAGATCGGTTGCCTTAAATGATGGACATAATTATCATAGCAACTGCCACTGTATCTAGCAATATAAATTAAATCGTCATGGGTAATTAACATTCGTGCACTGCAAGATTTCACTTATGCACACTTTTTTAAACTCACCAAAACTTTCGGAACTCACCTTCATCAAACAGAGGACGAATCAAACACATTGTATGGACTAATCATATACATTATATGGACTAATCATATGCATTATACGAACTAATCATATAGATGATTAAGACTAATCATATAAATTGTATGGACTAATCATATTCATTATGAGGATTAATCATATACATTATATGGACTAATCATGTACATTATATGGACTAATCATATGAAATATATGGATTAACTGTATACATTATATGAACTAATCATACACATTATTAGACTAATCACTTACATTATTAGGACTAATTATATACATTATATGGACTAATAATATGCATTATACGAACTAATCAGATACATCATTAAGACTATTCATATAAATTGTATGGACTAATCATATTCATTATGAGGACTAATCATATACAGTATTAGGACTAATCATGTATTACCTTACAGCCGTTATTTTTACTTCAGGTCAACCAACGATACCAGAATATTAATGATACAACTTTGAACATTCAAGTGGAGGTTGTCGGCATCATCATTGCACCGGTAAGTTTACTGTGTCTCCAGGTATGTATATCACATATAACGCGCGAAAAAGAAACAAATAGAAAAGCATATAAATATACGCACAAACATACATTCTCAAACACATGCGTATATCTATTCAAGCTCCCATCTACCATCGGTCTTTTCATATATAGATTCTTAGATAAAAGAACTATGGAAATCGATTAGAAAGACAAACCTGTGAGATATTAGATTTATTAACTACATTTATTGTATGCAGAGCCATGAATTACTGGATTTTCCAAACAAATTAAATATGATACTATACTAGAGTGAATTACGATACTTAATTTCACTACCGTATCGAGAACAAGATAATCCTGGAATTCAAAATTATTCTTAAATGCTTACGTGGCCGAGTGGCAAACAAGGCTCGACGACTCGAGTTAAGATCAATTAACGGGCGAATTATAATTATTTTCTTAATGTGCTATGTTACTTTGAATTGGGAAGGAGAATTAAGTAACTGTTTATATTTTCTGTGTGAACAGTTATAAAACAGAGCAGGACATAAACGGTAAACCCGGATATCGCGCGGGATCAAGTAAGAAATGTTTGTTTGATAAGAAGCACAGTAGGCCTACCAGTTTGAGTTGGACTACACAACACAGCGACAGTGTTTACTTTGAAATTTAACATCAAAACTAAACAATACATTGTTGCGATATTTTTGTGAAAAGACTACTGGATGCAGAAATATATATTTACTTTAATGTATTTGTGACCGGATATTTGCAGTATTTGATTTGGAACGCGCGCATGTGTGTGTGTGTGTGATTTGGATTTTTAACGTAGCTTTAACAATGTTTCAGTCATATCGCTACGATGTCTGCAGTGTGGCAGTTTATAGTGATGTCTAGCACTGGGGCATCATGCCGCAAACATGTAGCATGATGTGCCACCCAGTCACATTATCCTGACACCAGGCCGACTAGTACAAAACAGTTTCAGAAATTATATTTTTAAATTGCGTTTCTTTCTTTTAACGGGGTTGGCGGTTGATGGTGCTAGGATCGACAACAACAAACAACAGAGATGATCGGCCGACCAGAAATGCACACGTTTATTGCTGCATCTACGTCTTACATAGGTCTAAGCCTACACCTAACTCACCTTTGTATCTTTCACATCAATGACAAGACGCTGGCACAACACCATTTACTGCAAAATCTATCTCCACGTTAAGAGACCAAAATAATGAAAAGGGTGATAATCGACACATAAATTAATTTTCAAATTTAAGTTACATAAATGATTCCAAAGAACGAAATAGTATTTCAAAATAACGAAATAACATTTCGTTTAAACGAAATAGTATTTCAAAATAACGAAATAGCATTTCGAAATAACGATTTAGTATTTCGTTTAAACGAAATAGTATTTCGCTTAAACGAAACAGCGTTTCGAAATAGTAGTTCGAAATAACCAAATAGTATTTCGTTTAAACGAAATAGAATGGTATTTCGAAATGACGAATTAGTTTTTCGAAATAACGAAATATATTTCGATTAAACGAAATAAAAAATATGCGCATCCATGTCACTTAAGGGGCTCTAAGATTGTACTGAAGACGTAAATACATATCTTTCTGAGTCGGACTTGCATCACATATTAACCGCGTAAATATGATGTGGTGGGATAAAGTTTTGTAAGTTAGGGAGACCGGTTTATGTCAAAATTTTTCCGTGAGCAATGGTGAGTTTATTTACTTCAATAAGTTAACATTTAAACCAGGCTTGTATATCTGGTGGATTCCATGTTACAGATATACCACCCATCCCTCCCTCCCAACACTCGTTACCATCTAACCAATACCGGCAGTTTTACTTATTGTTATTGTTCTTGTCTTTAGCGGTTTTGCCATTTTCATGTTATGTTTTACATGACATAGGAAACCACTTTTGGGGGTAAATTGGCAATATTGAAACAGACGAGACCAGTATTTCCCCATTTGCCTTTCGCGAGTCGAAAAAAATGGCGGCCAAAACTGTTCAATAAAAACAAAACATTCCAGACGGCGGGGTTGAAACAGTTTTCCCACGATCGCAGCCAATCAGTAAAAAGAATAATGCACAATACTTTCATGGGCCTAATTTGGACAAATCACATAAAGTGATATGTTCAATTGTATAATATCAAACATATGAAACTGTACACACTGTAGGCAAAGTGTACCGACTATGTGATACAATTCATTACGTGGGTGAAAAGTTAAATACTGAGTTTACCACCCACTCGATGAAAAATTTCCATTTCAGTCATTTCACGCAAACGTCCTTAATACATTGTCACTTAAGCTGATCGTTGTTGTTGTGTTTGTTGCATTTAACGCAAAATTTCTGCACAGGATATGCTATACATGACGGCCAGTATAAATAGTGGCGGAAGAATCCGGGAAAACCCAAGAAAGAACCACCGACCCACGAGAAGTTACAGGTGATCTTTCTCACATACATACATTGACAGAAACCTAGACTCGAACACACGCAGTCAGAGTGGAGATGGCAATGATCCGCAGTGGTGAGCGTTTTAGACCACTCGGCCACTCGATGCCCCTCAGGTGATCGCACTGACTTGTGAGCAGAAATATGGTAAAGAATTACCGAATATCATTTTGACGTAAAACTCAGCAGAAGTATTTTTATGGTTTAAGCGGAAAATAACACAACAAAAATTTAAAACATAAAAACCCACAAAGGATTATACTACGTCGATATCTCTGGAATACGTAAATGTATTTCCATTGAGTGTTATTATACAAGTACGGGTCAAAACAAATTTCATAACTTAAACTGTTCAATCCTGATTCAAGTGTTTGCTCAAATGCATTGTTTCAAATCCTACATGAAGAGATTCTTTGCAAGAACAAACTTAAAGACCAGTAATGTTTCCTACCTTAAATATTCTCAGCATGTTTTTTATGTTTTCTAATTTCATGGTGTTTGTTTTTGTAATCATATCATTATATGTTTTTTATCTTATAGGTGTTGTCTAATGTTGTAAAGCGCTTAGAGCTTCTAAAGATTAGGCGCTATATAAAGTATTCATTATTATTATTATTGTTATTATTGTTATTATTATTATTATCTCATCTTTTGTTGTTGTTGTTGTTGTTGTTGTGGGGTTTAACGCCATTTTTCAGCACATGATAGGCTATGTATGGCGGCCAGTATTAATGGTGGAGGAAGAACCCGGGAAAACCCCGGGAAGAACCACCGACCCACGAGAAGCTACTGGCAAGCTTTCTCACATATCCACATTGGCCGAATCCTAGACTCGAACCCACGCAGACAGAGGTGAGATGGCAGTGATCAGTAACGGAGAGCGCTTTAGACCATTTTTTAACAAGAATGGTAAATAAGGATCAAACACGCACTCAGTTGCATACTCAATGCTGGGTCCATACCCTAAGTTACAACTTAACATTTCAATTACGTTTGTTTGTTGATGTTGTTATTAAAAGTTTATTCAGTTTAAGGAATCTGAATTTCATACTTATGGTGACATGTAATCGGCTGAACCATCATTTAATTCAGTTTAAGGAGTCTGAATTTCATATCTGCGGTGACATGAAATTGGTTGAACGTTCATATCATTCAGTTTAAGGGGTTTGAATTTCATATTTACGGTGACATGAAATCGGTTAAATATTCAGTATACTCAGTCAAGTAGTCTGCATTTCAGATTCACGCTGACATGAACTCAGTCCATCCTTCAGGTCATTCACCTAAGTAGTCTGCATTTCAGATTAATGGTGACATGAACGCGGTTGAAAATTTAAGAAATTCAGCCTAAGGAGTCTGCATTTTATATTTATGGTTACATGAACTCGGTTGAACATTAAGTTCATTAAACTGAATTAGTCTGAAAGTTCAGATTCATGGTGAAACGAGCTCGTTTGAACATTCAGTTATTTCAGCTTAAGGAGTCTGACGTTCGAATTCATGGTGACATTAACTCGTTTGTAATATGTCAACACAAGCATAAATATGACTTTACAATATTGTTACTTACAGAACGAAGCGGGTTCGCCTTGGACGGAAAAAAGCGGCAATAGTATTGATGCAAATCAGACTCTGGTTGAATTTGGTAACTACATTAAGGCCCATCGTAACTCGCTTATTGGGCATGATCACGCAATGTTACTTACATGGTAAGTTAATAGAATATGTATTGCTGTAAACTCAAATATGTTTGGCTCCAAGACTTGGATAGCTTAAAACTTGTACAATGTTCTCTCTCTCTCTGTCTCTCTATGTATGTCTCTCTGTCTGTCTGTCTCTCTCTCCTGTGAAAGTGCTGTGTAGCGTTAGTTTACAATATGACGTTAGATTGCGTTCGCGTCGTCATAACCAGTATATGACTATACTATCATATATATATATATATATATATATATATATATATATATATATATATATATATATATATATATTATTATTATTATTACGCAATCTAACGTCAAATTGTAAACGTACGCTATACATCATTTTCCCAGGAAATGTCCATACCATTCACGTTGACACATTTTGTAATATGGAAAGAAAATAATTTGCTTTTTGATCCACGTGATACTTTTCCAACCTATTCAGCATCACGGAAAATAGTGTTTGTTTTATATTAAATTACTTAGCGTTGGCCACTTACCAAGATAAATAAGGTTGGGCATGGCACAATAATGCATGAAAGTTTGCTGATCGTAATAGAGAACATAATATTGGTACTATAGGTCATACTGTTGGTATTACAGATCATACTATTGGTACTATAGATCATTATATTGGTATAATAGATCACACTATTGGCATTCTAGCAAACACTATTGGTATTATAGATCATATTGTTGGTACTATATATCATATTATTGGTATTATAGATCACACATTAGGCATCATAGATTGGTATTGCTGATCATAATATTTATAATGATATTGGTACTATACAGCTTAATGTTGGTATTATAGATTATATTATTGGTATTGTAGATCATACTATTGGTATTAAAGATCATACTATTGGTACTATATATCATAATATTGGCATTATAGTTCATACTATTGCTGTTATAGATCATAATACTGTCATTATAGATCATACTGTTGGTATTATAGATCATACTATTGGTATTATTGATCATACTATTGGTATTATAGATCATACTATTGGTATTATAGATCAGAATTTTGACATTATAGATACTACGATTTGTATTGTTGATCATAATATTAATTAATATATTGGTACTATACAGCTTAATGTATGTATTATAGTCTATAATACGGGTATTATGCATTGCACTATTGATATTATTGATTATAATATTGGTATTATACATCCTAATATTGTTATTATGCATTGTACTATATATATTTTAGATTATAATATTGGTATTATCGATCGAGATTGTAACATTGTTATTATAGAGAGAGATAATAATATTGGTATTACAGATCATATAATTTGTATTGTAGATCATAATACTGGTATTATAGATTGTGCTTTTGGTATATATATATATATATATATATATATATATATAGATCACGTTATTGGTATAAACATTATTGTATTTGTATTATAGATCAAATTATTGGTAGTATAAATCATTCTAATTACATTATAGATAATACCAATGGTATTATTAATTTGTATACCATTGATATTTTAGATTATATATAATACTGGATGTTGTGGGCCAGACCGAAGTTAAACGGATCGAGCTTATCACACCTACATGCTTCTGGAGGGCTCACAATATACAAACAATACACTATTAAAATTTAGATTTTATAAACCTTGTCTTTGTTCATAAACAAAATGTATATAATCGACTGTTTCAAATTTTCTTTTTTTTAAATATGAGAATCGTTAAGTCGATCATAAATTTCGTGCATAACAAGACATTTGCTGATGTACATTTAGCGTTATAATGGAATTACTGTGACCTAATGGTACACAGAAACAAACGTATTGGGCTCTACTTGTGCATAACATGACCCATGAAAAACATGACAGCGTCCAGTAAGCTGTATTCTCAAATATAACCGTTATGAAATAATTTCCTCGGTTCGACCAGTCACACCTGTCACTATTAATAAAATTCCGAAAACAATTCCGATTGCTGTACTTTTTGGAGTTGTTGTAATAACAATTCCCGCCACACGCAAGCCATCCGGTGTTGTCTTGGCGAGTACATAATATCATCCACGAAAACACGCGCTCGTTTCTGTGTACTTTGTTGCGCTTAGTTATTTTTTCGCATTGGTAGCTATGATGATCCATCAAGTTCTTCGGTGGAGACGTTGACCTTGTTTAGCGACCCATTATTGCATATATGATATGCATACCGATACATTGTCGTCGTTGTAGAAGAACATTGCGTGAGGGCTTTTTGCGACTTGACCCAGTCCGTCCAATAAGATTTCCTTGTTTTATTCGCACACAGCACGCTATGCGTACACCAACCACCTGCCAGAGTCATTCCGGATGCTTTTCCGACGGCACCATAAGCAGTTGCTTTTGTGACCGCGGGAGATGCTGCCAAACAGTACTGGAAGCGCAGCAAGGAATGGAAATATTCCATCGCTCTGTTGTATTTGCACAACCTCCGGCATCAATAAAATTAATATTACCGAGGTGATGACTCTTAATTTGTCAGCAGCCAGAGTCGCCACGATGAAACACATAGTGGGATATTTCCATTTATCACAGCCGTTAAAACGTTGTTGCCGGATGTGTCTCCTGTGCTTCAAAAGTAGCTGGGTTAGGAGTAGTCGGCACTACATCCAATATGGTTCTGAAAAAGGTGATGATAGTCCGCATAGTGTGTCATGGACGTATGCAAACTACGTTTAATACAATAAGAAATGATTGTTAACATTTACGGATGCAAGGTAGTACCAACCCGACACGCCGATGACATGGATCTGACAACGTTACCCACTAAAGCGGTATTTAACTGAGTTTACCAGTAGGGTTGTTGTTGACGTTGGTCCGGCCAATGATGTGTTTTTCCAAGATCAAACTGCAACAAAATCCAACGTGAACATTCAAGGCCTGCTTTGAAACCGAAAAATGCTGTCGCGAAAACCTTGGCTGAAATCAATGAAAACCGGGGAATTTGAAGTTATGGCGTGCCAATGGCTTTTATCTAAACCTATTCCAGCGATGCTGATGCTGGGATGATAGTAGTCATACCCTCACCAATACGTGTAGTAGTTTTATTTACATGATACATTAGACTGCTGACCAGCAAAGGATAGACATAAACTGGTGACATGGTAACAAATGGTCTACTAGTGTTCACTGACGTGGATAGTTTCGATAATCTTAAAGCTCACACTTCGACGGCGTGCAAGTCCGGATCTTATTTATTTACAGTTACGAACCTCACACTGATCTTCCGAACTCTTTCATACATAAGACATCGGTACTGATGGTTACCAGAGAAGAAAACCAGTTCGAAGTGTTCCACGTCTATTTCTATGGGTACTTAATCGTCATTGGAGCTTGTGTTTAAGATTTATTATTATATGTACGCGATGGATTCTGAATGCAATGATGAAGCTGGTGAATTTAACGACGCAAAGCTGGACCGGGTTATAATCAATGTTAACAAAGATAGAAATTGCATTCCACGCATTGATGAATGTTTGCATGAATACAGTGTTACCGTCACATACACCCAAATAAAATGTATGCGAGAGCCAAAAAGAAATCTACCCTTGGGGCCACCCTGGTGTCACAAAGCCAACTCAAGGCCATCTTAGACTCAATACAACAACACACGAAAAAAAAACTTTCTGGCTCCAGTCGGGAAAACACTCATGGATTGTTTTTAGAATGATAGAGTGTAATTCACGAATAAATTCATCTCAGTAAAAATGAACCACCAACACTGACTCGTCCAGGAAAAGAGCGACCTCGACTTACATTTGCCAAAGACGAACATGTCCGTGTAACAGTTTTTGATAAACAACGATAGCTATTAGGTGCACACAGAAAAGTGTAATACATGTAGTTTTAGGTGAAATTGGCGGTCAGCCCACATACCGTATCATCGCACAGGGGAGATCTGGGTTCATGGTAGTTGTACTATAGAGGTAACTGCCTAGTTTGAAGTGCCTGTCGTGCAATCATACTTCTCGGTGACAAAAAAGTAGAACTACAGTAAGTTCAAAGTGACCGACCCGAGAAAATAATAAAGACGAAACAATAGCTTAGAGATGACATCACCAAGAAAACCGTTTTACTATTGAAATACAAACGTTAGCATAATATCGTTGATGTAGTTTATAGAATTGCGTCGACAGTAGCCGTTTGCATTGTTGTGGAAGGAATCACGACTTTATAAACGGCTACTGGCACAACAAAGATATCGCAGTCCCACTTGGACCACATATTGTTGTTTTGGTGCTGTTTTTATTTTGACCACATAATCAAATATATCAAGTATTAACGCTGGAACAGGCCGGAAAAGATATAGATATAATGTTACCTTGTATATATTGGCTTTACCGTTATATTATTTTATAAACATTTAAACTACTCGATGTTCATGTGGGTCTAACAACTATAAACACACTTAAAACCTTTGTTCATATTAAACGATAATGAGAATATTTAGTTTCTTGAGCTAATTCTAGGTCCGTAATTTAGCGTCCAAATGCCGGTCACCACTGAGTTTTGCACCGCAAGGTGTATTATTCGGATGTTGCTAGATTTGGTTTGAAATCCCTAAAGTAGATAATACAGTTGTAGATATGCGATATACAATACCGAATAATACACTCATGCAAATATACACAAATTAAATATGACAAGTTGTTCATACAATATTGAGCAATATGCTGGATTAACTCTGCAAGTGATTAGTAATATTTGTATAATGCACGTATACCACGTTTAAAATTATTTTAAAATGTTCTGAGGTTTTTTATATTAATGACACATATTTTGCAATTGGAATATTGAAAGTATGCATGACTATTTATCTTTGTAGGTACGACTTACTCGTTAATGGCAATCCGTATGCAGCTGGTAAGGATGCACACATTTGTTGTTCTTCTACGTATCTTATTTGAATGCCACTAAATATTACCGATCATACAGGTGCTCACAGTACTCAGCTGTTTGCATGGTGACAAAATGCAAACTACATTTATACCTTGCTTATTAAGTGGGCAGTGTTCAGAGTTCATTATTCCCGTCCTTCAGTTCGTCGTCTCAGATTGAGCTAGGGTGCTTACACATATTGAGACCAAACTTATACAGACGTGCTTCGTTCTATGAATATGCGTCGCTTACTAAAACTAGGTCACTGTGATAAAATTTTTAACTTGTTTCTAACAGTACTTAAAATTCATACTGGGCTCTAAATCCAACATTTATTTCACAATTGTTGTTGTTGTTGTTGTTCAAATGTTATTGAAGTTCAAATGTTGTTGCAGTTCAAATGTTGTTCTATTTCAAAGCTGAGTGCATCTCGGGATGAACTTATTTTGTGCCAAGTTTAGATGACTCCAACAAAATAATGTGAGTGTTAGTACACATTTATTTCAAACAATCACTTATGCCACAGTTCGCTCAACATTAAGAGGTTAGTGTTATGACTGGCCGGACTGGTGTCAGGATAATGTGACTAGGTGGGACATCATGCTACGTGGCTGCAGCATGATTCCCCACTCCCAGTACTAGACATCACAATAAACTGCCACACTGCAGACATCATCGCGATATGACTGAATATTTTTAAAGTTACGTTAAAAAGTCCAAATCACACACAGACACACACACATACATACACAGACACACACACACACTTATGCTGCAGAAACTGTGGTATTTCGTTGGCCATAGAGGTTAACTGTATTCAGCCACCATCATGCAGTAACTTGCATTATAGTTATTGTGATGTCTGACAGACAAATCATCGCTTCTGCAATATGTATTTAAATTTCTGTTTCAAAAGACGCAACGCGTAATTAAATTATACATTTTAAATGGCCAAACTGAATTTACAACTTAACACATATTTTAAATTGTACATTTAAAATGTGATATTAGCATTTGTAATTTAACATCTTACATTTGTTATGCTATGTTGTGTTTCGATACATAGACAAGATTGTTCAGCATTGTCTAGACATACTATTTAGATAGTTTCCCAATGTTGCCTAATTTGTATTACAGAACGAATTCATACACAGAATTCTCCTGAATAAGAACAAATTTAAATAAGAAAGTTCCCCTGAATATGTTACCATCTACGTCCTGTTTATATATATATATATATATATATATATATATATATATATATATATATATATATATATATATATATATATATATATATATATATATATACGCACAGTCACAACGTAGATAGATAGATAGATACATAGATAGATAGATAGATAGGTAGATAGATAGATAGATAGATAGATAGAGCTTGAATAACATTCTATGACTTATACTTGTTATCATTTAAAGAGACAGGATCCATTCTAGTGTCCGAAAGACCTACTTTAATTATCGAAACAAACTTTGTATATACGTTGAGGTGCTATTTTCCTAGTAAAGCCATCGCTGAGGTCTTCATTTGTCATAAAACAATTTTCTTCTATTTTGGCACATTACACCATAATTTTGTCTAGACTGAGCATTCAACAGCATTAGAATGAAGCATAATTAATGACTTATTTCTTATTGTTGGGGGAGGCGGGATTTGTACTTAAGCCAACAGCACTTCATAATTGCTAGCTTAAAAATGAGATATGAGGAAGGGCTACATTTGACATTCACGAAGAGAGAGAGAGAGAGAGAGAGAAGAAGAAGAGAAGAATAAGAGAAGAAACTAAATATTCACTTACTTTACAGGGTTTGCCTTTTTATCCACCATTTGCCGAGATAACAGTGTATCAGTCGTCGAGGACCATTTTAACTTTGTGTCACTTACTGTTATGACCCATGAAATTGGTCACAGGTAAGTCAAGGCAAGATTTCAGTTTAACTGATTCCATAAAAATATAACATAAAGGCTACATTTTTGTTTGCACTTTGTTTGACTAGTTTTGTTATTCTCTTTAGATTGATTTTTCTATGTTTGTTAATGAATTAAATCTTTTGGGCCTTGGTTCACATTAGCACACTGAGAAAGACAGATGAGGTGTATATATGTGTGTGTGTGTGTGTGTGTGTGTGTGTGTCCGACCAGATATATTACGAACATTTAATTTGTATTGTTTGTTTGTTTTTAAATGTTTTTTTTATTTCATTATGTGCTATTGTAATGTAACATTGTATGTTGGACTAGACCTTATCCAAAATAAAGTTAATTTTTTTTACCTGGCCTGAATTATCGATTATGGTTTTGTAGTTAATATGTTTATCGCTATATGAGTCTTGAGCGTTGGAAATTCCTTTTGAATTGTCGAGTCTGCTTGCTGTTTACTGCACATTCTATGTTATAATTTTAGTAATAGACTGATATTTATAGCAAACGTTTTATTTTCTAAATATTAAGAACTTTCCATTATGTAATAGTTTCTTTTAGAGAATGTGAATTATTTCCTGAGGTGACGTGGAAGACTATACCATCTTTGTTATTAGAATGAGTATTCATTCTTGCTTAACATCTAGCAGAATCAGTATGTGTTATTGTTGTGTCTATTATTAATTTGGGCTGGAATTAATTTTTTCAAATTGTTCAGTGAATGAATTTTCTCTGGAAATGTAGAGTGTTCTTAAAAATAACATTTTTTTAAAGAGCATCTTGCAGATTTTTGTAATACAAATAAAAGGATATATTCTCGGATTGATGAATAGTGTCTCAACAGAAGACTGTTGGCACATAAATACATTACAAGCCCTAACAGGCACATCAACAATTGGATTTCTATTAAAGTTTATTCAGAACTTTAAATTATTAGGACTTGTGTCTGTAATTCTATGATTATTTTGTGGTTTAATTCGCAATACCGCAAGTTATTTTTTCATTTTCACTTTGTATTCTACAAAAATAAATTATTTTTAGAATTTTACAAAGCTTATTGCTTCTCACTGTTACTTATTTTGAGAGCATAGACTCGTAACAACATAAACTTACTACCATGCACAGAAGACTATATATAAAGTGTCCATGCAATTCTCCTTAAATGACAATATTTTTGTATAAATGTTAAAAATCATATTGCAAACAAAACCGGCAAAGACAGATACATGATGTCTTTTATCAGCAGGTGTCTTTATTATAGTCGTGTCCACAAAGGTATATTTCACTTCCCGTTCAGCTAAGTTTAATACTTACGCGTAATGGTAACGAAACCCCAACGAAATAAATCGGTATTTCATTTTGGGTAATGCAATTCTGTGTAAACGTTCAACAAAAGCACGTGGTCATGCATATATGTAAACACATTTTGCCGTTTGGTTTCGGTTTCGGGTCCATTCTTCTATTTTAGAGCGTTAGAGCGTTGGAGAGCCCCAATTGATATTTCCAATATAGTTTTACTTTCTGAGTTCCCGTTGAAAGTTTTTTCTTTTAAATGGCGCCTGTTGTCAGAGCGGAAAAGGACAAATGACGGAATAAAAACATTTTACGACCGGCAGAAAGTATATTTGAATTCCGTCTCCTTCTTTCTTTCAAATCATCAACTCTTATACTTTCTTAAAGCATTACAAGTTCATCAGTTTTAATTTGTTCCTTAATGATAAGATTGAAATTTTCCTGATTGAGATACTAAAGATTCCAGATAAGCGTTTTCCTGATTGAGATACTAAAGATTCCAGATAAGCGTTTTCCTGATTGAGATACTAAAGATTCCAGATAAGCGTTTTCCTGATTGAGATACTAAGAATTCCAGATAAGCGTTTTCCTGATTGAGATACTAAAGATTCCAGAAAAGCGTTTTCATGATTGAGATACTAAAGATTCCAGATAAGCGTTTGCTTGATAACTAATGCACTTATTTACTTAGTTTCTTACGTATTTCTTTAGTTTTATTAAAAACATGCTTCCTTATTGTACTGCTTGTTAGTCTACTTACGCTCAGGTTGATTAAATTACTCTTTTATTTTAGCCTTAGTGCCATCCATGATGGAACCGGTGTCAACACCTGCAATGGATCTTTAGGCTACATTATGGCTAATGTCAACTCTCCAACGACAGGATCCATGGCGTACAATCAGTGGCTATTTTCTGCCTGCTCTAAGACTGAATTCCGGAACTACATTCAAAAATTAGATGAGTAAGTATTATCAAAATTCCCTTTCATCTCGCCTACGTTAATAATTAGGGATAATATATGTTTAACTTGGAACTTGATATTGTTGTTCTTGACGTCAACGGTTTTGGTATACACATGAAAACAAAAGATGGTTTTCGAAATCTGTATTGGTTAATGTAAATATCGAAACATATTGTATGCCCTATGGGCTACAATTAGCAAGATTATTAATTTATAACGTTTTTACATACATCACATTTTTATACATTATGGTAATTTCAGTTGTCTGATCTAAGTAAGTATTCATTAACAACTCGTTAACATTTCCAACCTGTTTCAGAGCAGGATCTTTGCCTCTCTTCTCCAATCTTTGTCAAGGAAAGTTGTATGAATCCTGGCTTATTTTTCAGTATATCTATCCTTTCATTTTTTACAAACATTTTTGTACACTACCATGCATTTTATTACATGAAGAAAATAGACTGATAGATGTATAGATTGTCGGATAGTGAATTCCTCCTATTTGTACAGGACGAGTTCAAACTGTATGAAAAGGGTCGACGGCCTGAATCGTAATAACTATACCGTCATTTTGCCCGGGACCCAGTATACTGCTGACGAACAATGCATAATAATGAGAGATGAGAAGGACTCGTACATGTGCAGGGTATCTCTCTCTCTCTCTCTTTTTTTTTTGAAAACGACGATTCCAAATGAGTAGGCCTACAACAAAAATACAGGTTACGTTGCAAGTGTCCAGTTATCGTTCCAACACTAAATTTTGCTGATTATACATACCGTTGCAACAACACCAGCGTTAAAAATACAGTTCCACAATTAACTTTTAATCCCTGCAATGACAAATAAATCCCGTTTCGTTGACAGAATTAACTTTGCACTAAAATAAATACACAAGCTGCAACAGTACCGGTAATATTACACTTTTAGTGCAAAACATTTGATAAAGGGAAAGAAATACACTATTGGCGTAACCAATCTTGCTACATTTTACATTACTTCATAATTTCTTGTCAAATATCAAATCATTATACAAGCCAGCAAGTTCTAATGTCGCAATAATATTTTTTATAAAAGACAAATGTTCAATTAAAAACTAACGATTTTAATTACAAATACGTCCATAATCAGAGAATTTTAGGTTAAAAGGCATCATAGCCTTGAAAATTTTAAGATTTACTTGAATCGAATATATATAAGATAAGCATCAATTAACCTACTTTTGGATCTGCAACATTGAACATGAATGGGAATTTGGTAATGGGAAGGTCAGTCTTGTCTACAAAGTTTGGACAAAAACCAGTAAAATTTTAAAATGTCAGTTTTTACAATACTTATTAATAGCTTTTAAAAGTATGCGTTTCTCTCTCTCTCTCTCTCTCTCTCTCTCTCTCTCTCTCTATATATATATATATATATATATATATATATATATATATATATATACATATATATATATAATATATATATATATATATATATATATATATATATATATATATATATATATATATATATATATATATATATATATATGTGTGTGTGTGTGTGTGTGTGTGTGTGTGTGTGTGTGTGTGTAAGCTTATTTCCAACACAAAATCTTCGACTTGCTATTTTTTATGGTACTTGAATGAAGAACTATCAACAGTTGCATTTGAAATCGATCAGAATTTGACTTGAATGTTAAACAACAACTTGATCATTAATCAGAACATTTATTACAGACATCCTATATTGTTGATGGAGTCTTCGATTACAGCTCTATTTGCACGGGAATGCTGTGTAGGGTATCTAGCTCGCCTACGTGTAGCATGGCTCTACCTGCCGATGGAACTCCATGTGGATCACAAAAGGTTTATTTGATATTTCTCCTCTTTGGTTCTGCGCGCGTGTGTGTGTGTGTGTGTGTATATATATATATATATATATATATATATATATATATATATATATATATATATATATATTCTACTATGTCATTTCTGTCAATTTGACCATGTATATGCTTGTTTGTCCGTATGTCGCTCTAATTTCTTGGTATAAATTCCAATATCTGACCCAAACATCGCGTTAAGTTAAAGCAAAAATATTTATTAAAATAAGAAACATATCATTTGAGTAAAAGTCAAATATCCCAAACTTCATATTTCTTGATCAGTGCAAGATACTTTGATTCGAACCCACCCATTAGATATATCAGACGAGAACAACTGTTGGATATACAGTTTTAACTGACCACTTGACAGCTAATGGCATCTTTCTATTAATTAGTGTATTCAACTTTGCAACTGATTGCTGACCAATCCAGTCGTTAGCTATACGTGAATCATTACATAAATATATTTGTTCAGTATTTTTACGCTTTCTATTCCCATAAACTTTTCATACTAAAACTATGGGCCGTGTCAATGAATCTTTTCTTTTAATCGGAGGAGGCAATCGCCGATTCCTAAACAAAATAGTATGATAATCAAAGGACGGAACGGTCGTTTTTTTACCTTAAAGAAAAATGAGATGGCTTTGCTGGAACCATTAGTTACGCAATAAATATCTAACCCAAAGTCAAATGAACAAAAAACATCACGATGAGCATCATTGTCCAAATTTAATCTGACCACATCTCAAATTTCTTTCAGTGGTGCATAAATGGCAGATGTGTGCAATCAGACAGTGTTCCTCGTAAGTCTCTCTCTCTCTCTCTCTCTCTCTACTTTTGCAAGTGTCATGGCATGGACTTTCAGCATTAATCTGTATAGAAACAAAACATCTTTAAACTCTAGCTTGGAAATTATGGATAAACGAAGGCGCTACTGTTTTAGTTTCAAGGCTAGATATCTTTCTATGTTATTTACTAAAACATATTTTCGACTGCCGTGTCAAAAACTGAGATTGATAGTATTATTATTATTATTATTATTATTATTATTAAACCATTACATTTCTTCAAAACGAAAGATAAATATTTCGAGGAACATACAATTTTAAATCTTCATCGGTTCCTTCTGATACTTTACACAAGCTGTCGTACAACATTTATTACACAAGCCATCGTGCAACATTTATTACTAAAGCCATCGTGCAACATTTATTACTAAAGCCATCGTGCAACAATTCTTTCCATCATTATAATTGGAGCTATATTTTCTACTACTACTATTACTTCTACTACTACTATCTATCTATCTATCTATCTGTATATAATGTTGCTACTGTTTTATATTCCTCAGCACCAATATTTTGCTGTTGATATTATTATTATTATTATTATTATTACTACTACTATTGTTATTGGCATTATTATTATTACTATTATTTTGTTTTTTATTATGATGATGATTTACTTTTGTTGTTATTATTTCATCAATCAGCTACGTGTATCCATGGTGACCAATTAAACGATGTATATAATGGGACGGGTTGTTCGGCATTAGTGCTTCCATCACGTTATAACTGCAAGGATAGTAATGTACGGGAGATCTGCTGCATGTCATGTCAAAGTAAGTATATATATATATATATATATATATATATATATATATATATATATATATATATATAAATAAGTAGTGAAGTGGGTCACTTTAGCCTCAATGGAAATTAGCATTACAGAGACCCCTGGGTCGTTTTAGCCTCAATGGAAATTTAACATGGAGAAAAATCGTGGGTCGTTTTAGCCTCAAGGGGAATTTAACATGGGGAATAGAGTTTGGGCTTGTCTAGGGACAAGGGGAATTGAACATGGGATTTTTAAAAAAAAAAAAATTTTTTAATTTAAATTTAAATTTAAAAAAGGGGTAGGCAATTGAAAGGCTATCTCTTTTCGAGAAATATGGGTGGCCCTGAAAAGGGCCTTTGGTTTCATCATTATCTTCTTCTTTTATTTCCTCCACTTCTGTAGTCATCTTCTAACTTTTGCCATTATTCCTGTCTTCTTCTTTATTTCTGATTCAGGCATCCTGTCCGGGTGACCCATAGCTCGGAATTTCTCCTGTATTCGTATCCAGTTATTGTTGAGTTTCTCAAAGCTTTCTTTTCTCTTTCTATTTTCTTCTTCTTTTCTTTCCTTAGTCCACTTTTATTTGATGTTCTTTACCTCTTCCGTCATCACTTTCCTCATTACTTCTTCAGTTTTTGTCAGCTGGTCCAACCCCCATTTTACATATCGCCACTCCGTCCAATTCAATATCTTTTCTAAGAAGCACCTGACTTCGATGACATTTTCAAGTGCTTCCTTTAAACTTCCCACTCTTACATAAGGCGGGTCAATCAATCCTCTAAGTCTCTTTTCCTCTTCTTCCATCATTCCTGTTACTATCTCCTTTGCTTCCTTCAAATTATTGAAACAGTCGAGACACTTTTCTAATTTGAATTCTTTCTCTATCGTTTCCATGACAAACGTAACATCTACTATCCAATAATAAATGCCTATCAAATGATTTAGTAACGCTGTTGCTACCACCATTTTCTTTGTCTTTATTCCGTGGAATGGGTTCTAATGGCTAAACTGTTAGCTTTATAGTTAAAGTGCGGACGTGATTGAAAACATCCCCCCAAGACATAAAATTGATCTTACCTTGATCATGACCAAAAACAACAACGCGCGGACGTGAAGGAAAACATCCCCCTACTTTCTAATTTCTTATAATAAAACCCAAACTATACTCTTCACATACGCTAAGAAACAATAAACAAACCCATAATCTACTATTCACACAAACTTACGTGAGCACTTACAAACACACAAACACACATACACTCACACTATGAAAAAAGAGTTAGTGTTTATATTCACACTACTCTACCTACACACATTGGCAAATGGATGGTTATTTCTTTTCTAGAGTATTGGGTAGCCCTTAAAAGGGCTGTTGTTTTTTTAACTCCAGATGCACCTATCTAATGATGGCACCTTCCTGGCCTGGCGCCACACACGCATCTTCTTCCCCAGTCTCCTTTCACCTTTCTTCTTGGGAGTGCAGAGGCAGGATATGTGGCTTCAGAATCCCAATTTTCGGTTTCTGGGATTCTGAAATTTCTTCTTCTCTCCTTTTCCTCCTCCTCTTCTTTGTTTCTTCTCTCCTCCTCTTCTTTTCTTCTTTTTTCCTCCTCCTCCTCCTCCTCCTCCTCTTTCATTCTTGCTTCTTCGACAATGGCCTCCGCGGCCAGTTCATTTAGTATGCGCCTGGCATATTCCAGGTGCATCTGGAGTTCTAGCAGTTTCACAATTCTGGTGTTCATTCTTCTGGTGGTGTTGATCAATCAACAAGGGTAGCTAGACTGCCGAACGAGTTTCAATTTATAGTGAAAGCGCGGAAGTGAAGGAAAACATCCCCTGAAAAACATAAAATTGATCTTACCTAGATCATGACCAAAGAACAACAACGCGCGGACCTAAAAGAAACACTCACTCACTTTTTTATACTGCTCATCACTATTCTAAAAAAAATTTTCATCAATCACTTCAATAGACTATTCACATTACGCAAAGCAATAAAATCAAACCCCCAAATCTACTCTCCCACACCTCAAACACCAAAAAAATCATTTTAATCTACTATCCACATCAACGTACGTGAGCACTTACAAACACATACCCTCACATTTTTTAAAAAAGAGTTAGTGTTTATATTTACACTATTCTACCTACACACATTGGCAAATGGATCGTTATTTCTTTTCTAGAGTATTGGGGTAGCCCTGAAAAGGGCTGTTTTTTGTTTGCTATGGTAATCTTTTTTTAGTTTCTAAGAATGCGATGTCCTCTGAGGATAGACTTTCTGGCGATAGGTCTGCTTCTTCGGAAAGAGAAGAAAAACTCTTTGGTGTCGATACGACAATCGACAAAGCCTCTGTCAGCTTCAGGTTGCTGCTGCTGATGTTGTTGTTGTTGCTGCTGTTGCTGCTGTCTCTGAAGTCTGTACTTCTCTGTCCATTCTTCTTTCTCCCTATTCATTTCTTCTCTGAAGAGCTCTTCTATCAGGTCTTCAGTGACTTTTAACATTCTCACATTCTCTATTTCTTCTGGCTTCGGTATCAGACTGTGTCTGACCCTATGCAAATTCACGTAGGCTTCGTTGAGCTTAGCTAGTTTGGAGCACATCTTCTTAGGAGGATGAGTCGACAATGGATGGTTAGACTGGAAACAACCCCGGTTCTTAAAATCAAAGCGCGGACGTGAAGGAAAACATCCCCACACGGTTTTCGAGCCGCAACGTTCAGTGAGTGTCATGAGAGGGATAGTAAGAAATGAAAGAGTATCAATCCAACATTCTTATAGCTAAACAAAAGACAAAGGCATTTTTTTTTCAAAACACAACATTTTTTATTCAAAAATCACTTAACACTAACCAACAACAACTCTAACATTTTTAACAATAATCCAACAATATAACATCAAACAATTGTTTCAAATCACTAACATTTTTTCTCAATTGACAGTCTACTTTAAACAGGGCTGAAAACGTTGTGAATGAAATTGTGATTTCCACTGTTGGAAATCATTAGGCCATTGATGGACACTACGTTTCCTAGCTTGAGACAAAAGATAAGCATAATGGTCACAAAACCATCGATCTACTTTCACATCGTTTCTAATAGAAGAACGAGGATCAAAATGAGTCACTAAATGTTTTAAGGAATAGTCCAGGCTGCGATGATGCAGAAAATAGACACAGTACTGTCCACACACCAAGGAATCTGTGCCTTGTAATTTCACGTTATTGAATCGGGTGGTCTGAGCATTTCTTCTCATAAAGTCGATGATATCGTCTTCCAAAGGGGGCAATCCGTACGAATCAAAATATTCCACACATCCTTCTTGAGGAAAGTAGACGGCTACCCAGTGGGTTCCTGGGAGATGACTGTCGTCCGTGTTGATCACGTAAGCTTGATGGTCTTTAGGTTTGCGATGAGGGAGTTCATCTTTAGCACAGACGACAGGATTCCAAGAAGCCGTATACGAACTGTGGTTCAAAAGGTAATAAAGTTCCCAGGTATCCATTGATTTGTGTGTTGTTTTCTTCTTCACAGATAATAATAAGTCGTCAATTCGATCCTGACTTTTTGCTTGAAAATGTCTGACAAATAAACGGTTATTCGTTCTGTTTTCTCACTCTGATTCAGGAGAGCTTCGATACGATGGATCTCTTGAGTGGTTAATGGTGGACAAGAATGTTCACGCAAGTCTTTATACCACTGGTGCAACACGTCTTTATCCGAGATGAGACTCCAAGCCTCGTCTAGATACTCGTCCAATTTTTCTTCTTGACTCAACATCAGGCATTTATCGTGTTGAATTTGACTGGGATGATCATTTTGACATCCATAGCAATTTTTCTTGATCAATTCCGTCATTTTTTCCACCAAGTGTTTGGCAAAACAGGAGACTAAATGGGCTTCTTGTTCTGGCCATCTCGATTTCATCATGAGAACTTCTTCGTCTTTGTCTTGAGATTCTTCTCCTTCCACGGTCTCCTCACATTTCATCTCCAAAGTTTCTCCACTAGGTAAAGAGGGATAACAGTCTTCCATGGCTTCTAGTAATCTAGGATGACTTCTCTCAAACTGTTGATTTCTATGGTATTATCGAATTCGGCATACAGGATGACGTTCACTGTCGCTGGCAGTTCTTTTGCAAACTGAAGTTCCACACGAATCTGGCCGGATTTTATAGGGTGGAAATGTCCCTCGTCGCTGCCTTGGTCTGGAGTGAAATCGAAAGCCCACAAAGCATAGCCTCCTGCATACTCGTCGTACGTAATGCCGTGACTGGTGTTGGTTCCTAACTGGCCGGTGGCTTCGTACAGGGACAAGTACGATCTCAAGTAATTTATCTTCTTGTCACTAAAGTCAGGTTCGAAAGGTCGGGTACACAAGGTCTTGCCATCGCGACTGACTTCGATTTTCTTCACGTTGAAGTGTTGAAAGTTGAAAGGATTTTCAGCGAAGGCTCCGTTGAAGGCTGAATTCGAGACCATACCAAGGATTAAACGCTTGGGTAACTGTCCTTGGAACAGATGATCTTCGATCATAGAATGCTGTCCCTTGGGAATGGTGAACGTTTCCACTTCCACACGTCGTATGGGATACTTGGCGGTCGTTCTGCTCAACGTTTGACTGATGTCGTTTCCCACTTTGGGTAACACTCCCACGCGTCGTACGTAGAGTTTGGCCTCTTCGATTTTGCTTTTAGGAGCCTTAGCAGGATCAGCCAGCAAATGGAAAGCGGTACTGCTGCGATTCAGTCTCAAGCGGACATTCACCCCGTTCAGCAAATATTTCTCTTGCAACCACATGTCCAAATGCAAACGATCCATCAGTTCTAAACTCTTCTTATCTATGATTTTGATTTCTCTTTGCTCAAAGCCGGAATTGCTTCCATCCAATGCGTCGAACTTGTTCGCTTCGTCAGGTTCCCATAGCACACAGGCATTGAGATGAGTATCCTTGGCATCTATTCCGTACGTCAAGAGATTTTCCAGGTAGGCACGGTAAGGGTAAGTATCCATGCTGCTGCTGACTAGTTTGTTATTCAAGTACAAATCCACTGAGCTGAACAAGGAATGCATGAAATTGTTGACGGGAGCTATATTCTCAGTGTCTTCTACTCCACCATCATCCTTATCTAGAACTTGGACTTTCAAGTACAAGTAACTGCTATTCAGATCGATGTAATCTTCGGGCTGTCCTTTGATTTCAAACTCGATGGGAGCGGAATCGGTCAATGAGGAGACGGGGTGAAATTCCACCCACTGGGATTCTTGCATGGTCATCATGGTGGGGGGCATGGCAAACAGATCCAGTTCCGTCTTGGAACAAGCGCAATACTCTCGGTGCATCATTTTGTTCTGTTCTTTCTCAATAATCGAAAACGTCTAAGTCTCGAACAGTTCTTCTTTTCTTGACTTTTCTAGCTTGAAGTCTGGTGAAAGGGTGTTTTCTTCGTCGTCTCTTTCTGCCTTGTCCTTGCTGAATGCCTGACTCGGTAGCGTGCAGGGCATTTATAGGTGTGTCTCGTCGGCCTAAAATGTCTTTGCCCGTTTGCAGCAAGACATTTTTGCCAGCCCTCATGAAGGCTTCTTTAGGGTTTTGTTTGTCGATGATGACATTTTGGAGAAATTCTTTGCCTTGCGTCAGTGCCGCATCTTTCAAGGCGTGCAATCCGCGTGTCACCATCGGTTTCAAGACTGGGGCCACCGAACGAAAGGCCGATTTCAGCATATCTCCTAAACCGTGTCCTCGCTGTCGAGCAACCCCTTGGTACACTGGATACATGACTTACGAGTCGTGAGAGAACCGTTTTCGAAAATGGAGTTTCACCGTGACTTTTCCTTTGGTGAATGGAATATTTTGTCCCAAATCTCCTTTTATAGTAATGTTGACCGTATCCAAATACGACTTGCTGACCGGCAAATAGTGAGGATGGACAAATTCGCGGTGGACGTGGTAAGTGTTTCCACCTTCCTCGTCAGCGTTCGTGGCAGAATCCACTTTGAAAGGAATGACACGCAGTAACGGTACGGAGGTGTGTCCCACCACGTTGTACTCCACCACATCGGAATACACAAAGATCAAATTCAGTCCTTGATTCAGTTCTTCCGGGGTACGAAAATACTTGGCAAAAGACTCGTTGTCGTAAATGATTACTTGCTGACCTTTTTGATCAAATTTCTTTCTCATCTCCATGTCTCCGCCCAACATGTCAAACAATTCAGGACAAAATAAAATGGACATGATTTTACTCCGGTCAAATTTCATCGAGAAGCGACGAGCTACTTTGTGGTACTCCATGGTGACACTTTTGTTGTTGACATTCTCAAAAGCTTTCCCAAACATTCCATTAAACCTGGAGGCTATGGCGCTGACCAAATGATGACCACTAAAATAATAGCCTGGGAGAATGGACAAGTGGTAGGTCCACGTTTTAGTTTTCTCATTATAGGTTTTAATGTCAGATATGGTGGCTCTCTTATTCAATTCCTGTTGCAATTGCTCGTCATTAACTTCCACCTTAAAAAAATTTTGATTGGGAAGGACATTGAGGACTTGGGTCGGGTGAATCATTTCTATTAAAGCCACTTCCCAATGGGCTTCGTGATCTAAGGGGATGGCCTGAGGTAATTTGGCCGTGTAACAGCACAACGTGTTGTTGGGAAACACCTCCATGGAACTGTCACTGGGTAAGGTTAAGGAAAATTGGTTTCGGTGACTCATAATTCCAGAGTTCTGTGGGTGTCCGAGGGGTTACTGGACGTCAGAGGCGTGTCTCCGTCTAAAATGGGGTTCTGATTGTGGTTGTTGTTGGAGTGGTGACTGACACTGGCACTGGACACAAGGTTCCCGTTCGAGGAGAATTTCAGGGAGGGATTGGGAAGCAAGTAACCGATGCAACTGCTCAATAAAATGGTCCACAATTGTTTGTCTCCTTGTTGCAAACTCAAATTGGCGATGGCTGCCCCGATGACACAATACACCACGAAGATTTGGCAGAAAAAGACGATTAGCGTTTTAGGCACACGTTCTCCACACCACACCCACAAGGGTTGTTTTTGTAAATCTTGCACAGAAGAACTAGGTGAAGAAGGAGTGGTCGACGTAGCTGCGTCTGCTGTGTGAAAGGGCATGATGGTCACTTCTTTTTATAGTCGATGACTTGCGAAGCGTCGATCCAAGAATCAAAACTGGGCGGATATCCTTTCCAACGTACTTTGACTTCTTTGACACGTCGTTTGCCCACTTTACGGGTTCTGCGTTCGAGAATGCTTTCGATGTCGTACACGTCGTCTTCTTTTTTGGTGACACGTCGTAACTCGGGCATATAAAACGTTCCTTTGAGCACTTCTCCGTTCATGTCTTCCAATTTATAGACGGCAGGATGACGGCCATGCACTCGTCCAGTGACGCGAAACAATTCGGTCGACCAGTTAGGTAAGTAACCTTTGTCGAAAGTGCGTTTGGTTTTGCCAATGCGCACCCAATCTCCTACGGTCAACTCTCCACTTTTCTTGGGGACAGCCCTCGTCGGGGACGTACCAAACAGGCGCTCAAACACCAGCACTTCGTTGTCGGGAGTCACGTCTTGCGGGGCACGTCCGATGCTTCGATGGTAAGATTGGTTGTACGCTTGCACCAGGTGCGGTAAGATGTCGATGTACTTCAGAGTGTGGTGATGCGTAAAATATTTCCACATGCGTTCTTTCAAAGTGCGTTGAAAACGTTCCACGATGCTGGCTTTGGTTTCGGGATTCTCGGTGGTAAAAAAATGAATGTCACGTTTCTTTAATTCTTTTTGGAAAGCTTGGTTCAGAAATTCGGTGCCTTTGTCCGTTTGCCATCGAAGAGGGTGACAACCGCTTTGTTTCAACACCCGTTGCAGGGCTCGCACTAACTCGCTGCTCGATTTGGAAGTCAAGGGCACGACCCAGGCAAATTTGGAAAAGACGTCGATGACACAAAACAAATATTTGTAGCCACGATTGTAGCTGGCCAAATGAGAGACATCGGCTAAATCGGCTTGCCATTGATGATCGATGCCTTCCACTCGGGTGCGACTTCTGGCAAACTTGCGTCGAATGGGTTTGTGTAAAGTGTAGGTAGCTTGTTCTTGTAACCATCGTTGCACTTGAGGTAAACGGAGACTTTTCAGGCGCGTTTTGGCAGCACGATACAATTTTTGAACTCCTGCGTAACCTGCAGGATGGGAGGGATCGTAGTAAATGCTGGCTAAGACTTTTTCCATTTTTTTTGTGTTTGTGTGTTAATAAGGCACCCACTCTTGGAGGATGCTACTCTTTTTCTCTTGGGGTATTTTCTTGGATTGTAATGCTTTGCGTGTGCGACCGGCAATAGGTGTTGAAGAGGAGGATGTCTGAGCGGGGGATATCGGTTCTTGTTTCACTTCTGTCTTCACTTTCTTTTTCTCTTGTGATGAAGAAGGGGTGGCCATCATCTTTTTAATCCATCCAATTCTGGAGGTAGGTGGTGTTGTTAACTTGCGTACTTTTTCTGGTGGAGTTTGAAACCCTTCTTCTTCTTCGTTTCCTTTTTCTGTCTTGGTCACTGGTACTGGTACTGGTACTGGTAATGGTGCTGGACTTTTCATCAAGGTCTTAAAATCTTTCAGAGTGGGTAGAGCTGTTTTGTCCAAAGCTTTCTGGTGAAAGAGTTGCAGTCGTTGCAAGAGTTGACCGTACTTTTGCGATTTTTCTGTTTCGGAAAAATCTTGGCGATCCATCAAGGACTGCAATTCGTGTTGTAACTGGGACATCTCGCTCAAATTGGGATTGGGAGGTAAATGCGGGGTGCGTTGTTCTTGCCACCGATGGTATTCCATCCATCGTTTGTAAGGCACTAAAGCTAGTTTTCGTCCTTCCAAGGGTTGTGAGCGGTCGATTCTGAGATCTTGGGACTTCCGAGGGCCTTTTTATCTTGCTCCCACCAGTCCTCCCAACATGGTTCCCAAGACTCCTTTCAGTATGGGGCCTAACAAGAGAGGCAAAATACCTCCACGTTGCACTAACATCTTCTTTTTTTGACGAATGGGAATTTTCTTTTGAACCATTTGGCGAAGAACGTGACGATGTTTGCCTAAGCATTGTTTCTGGTGTTTGGACAAAGGGATCGTGCCTTTCAAAACGTTCAAACAACATTCGCACACGGTATCAATGACCTCTTTGGAGGCCGTTTGAATGAGCTTTTATCGTAGGGGTGGAGAAGCTTTGGACAGGACAGATAACATGTCCCCATGTTTGGCTAAACGTGGTGGCAGTCCTTTCCTTTTCTTTCCTTGGGGTTTTCTGGAGGGTGACATCTTTGAGTCTTCAGGAGCACCAAAAAAACACTGATACCCTACTCGGTCACAGGCCTTTTTTATACTGGAACGCGTCGCCACTGATTGTCTTCTCGTCGTATCAGTTTGAGGACAGGCATGACACGTCGTGCAGGGGTACGTAACGGACTAAATCGAGCCAGTTCTTGCTTGGACAAATCCAGTAAACTTTGTAACATGCCCGATCTTTCTTGGACTTTGATTTTGGGAGAAGGTACTTTGTGAGCAGCAGCCACTGCCACTAAATTGGAGGGTCCTGCCACTGGGGAAGTTCTTTTGGGGGTCATCAACGGAGAAGTTCTTGGTGACATCAACGTCTCCAAGTACTCTTCAGTTCTGGGTGTCATTAACGGAGAAGTGGATAAACGTGAGGCTGCCGGAGACGCAGTCACCGCTGTGGCAGGTCGTGGTTTGCGAGTGTAAGGTTGCGTCCTGGCCGAAGTACCTCTCTTGCGACTAGTTTTCTTCTGTGGACTTTTCTTTTTCTGGGGACTTTTTTCTGTTTCTTTTTCTGGGGGTTTCTTTTCTTTTTCCGGGGTGGTGTCTGGTAAGAGGAGGGTCCTGCCACTGGAGAAGTTCTCCTTGGGGACCTGGTCTTTTTCTTTTTCTTCTTGGGGCTTCGTTGGACTTTTGTCTTGGGTATAACTTTGGGGGCATTAGGATCCCATCTTAAGAGTGAGCGAATGATGACCCCTCCTAGAGTACCGCTCCCTCCAGGTTTCAAAATGATTTGTTTTTTGGTTTGAGTGTCGATGCGGGGATCGGCCAGTTGGACCAAAGCGACTTTGTTTCGATCGAAAAAGCGTTTGGTTTGATGAGGAATCTGAATGATTCCTTGGAGTATTTGACGTGCCGTCACCGTGAACCATCGTAAGACTTCTTTGAGAGTAGCTTCTAAGACACGGGCTCGTGTTTGTGGATTTTTTTCTCGACTGATGCCATACAAGGCACGAATCAATTTGACGGGAAGATGCGACTGAAGGGACGTCATGTTCACACTGTGTGAGACAGACGAAAAAGGGTCTGAGGTTTTTATAGATTTTTTTATGGGCAGTGAAATGAAGTCGAGGACGGAGACGTGTACAGGACAGGCCCTCCGTCTTGGCACCAGTGGTGAAACAAGTGGGTACGAAATCGCAAATCCTCGGGAGTCGTAGGTTTCAAATCGACGAGTAAATAGGCGTGTGGCGTTTGAGTGGCATCGTCGTACGCCTGAGTCAGCCAAAGCGTTCCTAACTGTTTGGCTAAGACTTGCACTTGCGATTTATCTCGAGGGCTTTTAAACAAGACCACGTAATGCGCATTGAGACTGATGGTGCGATGGGCTTTACTTTGTTGAAACAAATTTTGGGTGATGTAAACGACACTGGCATTACGGTGATGCCCTTTGCGCGTGAACCACAGTTTAATTTCTTCTTCGTCTTCTCCTAACATGTCGTCGAAAATGACCAAATGGGTTTGACGGGAGTCAGAGACGATGCCGTCGTCTTCTTTAGGAATGCCTTCCACAAACACGATGGACTCGCCTTGCCTTTCTCGCAAGAGGTTGTACGCCGATTGCCACTCTTTGTAACACCACACGATCCGTTGAGGTGGCCGATCGATCAAATGATGTTTATGTTCGATCAAACGTTTGACGAATTCGGTTTTGCCTGAACCGCTAGGTCCAGCAATGAGCATGTTAAAGGGATGGCGAAGATACAAAGCCTCCCAACTGGCACGATCTAAGTGTTCGTCGATGACTTTGACAGTAGAGGAAGAGGGAGCAGAGACAGCAGAGGTAGCCATTGTGTGAGAAATGTCACTTGTGACACGAAAAACAAACAAGACAAGAGTTTATATACTTTTTCAGAACACGTTTATTGAATGTTTTTTTTTTCAAACATGAATACGAAAGACAAAAATACATAAAAGCCAAAGGCTTAAGTACAAGAATAAAAGGCATATGATAACCATTAACGTGGAATAAAAACAAGTGTCTGTACAACAACAACATGTTTTGGGTAATGTTCTAACCAGTTCTATAGTAGGGGGTAAGGTCACACAAGTGTCCTCCCGAAAGGGTCTTTCAGGCCTGTCCACGACAGTCCTGTCCTGGGTGACGGGTTCTTCTGGCACCGTCACTAACACGGGTTGAAAAGTAACTTTTTTCCTTGAACAACTCTCGTGCATACTGGGCCACTTCTTGGGTCCAAGCCTCAAAACCCCATTCTTTCCAGGCACGGACATCTGTCCAATGGGGATGTAAGTCACAAGCTACACACACATCGTCATACACGTCTTGGGTAGCTAAAAGTTGACGAATCTTTTTTTCCTGTTGAGGTCGAAAAGTATCGAGATGAAAACGCAAGGCTTTGAGGAAAAGGAGTTTTTCGTGACCATTTAAGGCCATTGAGGTGGTAAGTACTGATCGTAAAGAGTCCACAAAGAATCGGCTGGTAAACGAAATCCCAGAAAACAAGTCACTAAGACACACACCACTTGTCGTCCCAAATTGAATGGATACAGTTCTTGTAATAATTGATGGTAATGATCCACGGTTTGAATATGGTCATTGAGTACCTTCCACGGAATCTGTTCAATAATATGTGACATAATCCGTGGCATGGCAACTTGATTTTATAGTGTCTTTGTTTCGGAAGCAATAAAGGTAATTTCTAACCAAACATGTTCGTTCTCCAGTAGGGAATTTAAATGTTACATACTGTAACTGAAACGTCAGAGTTTGTCTAGATGTTTCGTCTTTTTCTAAGCAGATTCCATGTAACAAATGTTGGTAATCCTTTAACTTGTCTTCCTCAATACGTTGCAGTAAGTGAATCTCGAAGTAACCAAAATTACGAACGTCTGGTCCATCATCATCCCCAAACTGAAAGTGTTCAACAAGGTCTGACCACTGAAAAAATTTCTGACGAATCAGTCCTCTTATACCATTCAGGTACCAGTGGTTAAAGATCTGGTGACGTAACGGATGCAATTGTTCTTTACGTTTCACTTGTATTTTCACCAGCTCTCGGTAAATCCTTTCTCTCAACTCCTCAGGCAAGCCCAAAATGTTCTCTTGTAAAGTATCCATAAGTATATACACTGTTTTTGGAATCGTTGTGTGGTGGCCAATAGCCTCGTTTAACTTTGTGCCTAATGTAATATCCACTCATAATCAGTCTTCTTGTACTTTGGAACAGAGCATAATTTAAAAACGGATGAATCACTTTGAGTTTGCGTTTCACTTGTATTTTGATCAGTTCTCGGTAAATGCGTTCTCTCAACTCCACAGGCAAAGCACGAATGTTCTCTAACAAAGTATCCATGAATAGGTCATACTAAATCCTCTTTGGTCTGACACAAGAAATGTACTGTTTGCACAAACATGGTTTTACTTCAGTGTCGAATTTAAATCCTTTAGTTACTAATTTGCACAATTACAATTCGTTCAGAAGTTTCCTCTTTCACTAAGTTGACATTGTGTTCAAGATGTTGGTAATTCGTTAACTCTTCCTCTGGAATTCGATGCAGTAAGTTTACAATGATGTAGGTAGAATCGTCCATACCAAACCAATCCTTTTTAAAACTAGAGGATCGTTCATCAATGTCTGTCCGATGGAACACTTTCAATTGAATCAATCCTTGTATAGCCTTCAGGTACCAGTGGTTCAAACACCGGTGACGTGACGGATGCAATTGTTCTTTACGTTTCACTTGTATTTTGACCAGCTCTCGGTAAATGCGTTCTCTCAACTCCACAGGCAAAGCACAAATGTTCTCTTGTAAAGTATCCATGAACATATTATGGTAAGTTACTTCAATGTCTCGGTCCCACTAAGGGTAAGTAATGACAATTCGGTGACCATCGAGCATGTTCAACGTAGGCCGAATCTTGCGGTTCCCAGTGGTGAAGTGACACACCGCAACTGAAGCACTTGACTTTATCTCCTTCGCCCAAGTAGAAAAATCCGGCTCTGGCTAATTCTTCGGGGGTCGGTCCTCCCAGATACTTAGGCCATTTTCCTTTGAACGATTGAAGACGATTTTCAAAGTCGCAGTATTCCGACAAACGCACAGGGAACGAATATTCGTCTTTCACAGGTTCGTTTCGATGAGGGTTGAGTGACATGGGCAGGAGTTTGCTCAGGGCTGGATGACATCCGTAGGGGGGTAGACGTGAAGGTGAACATTCCCCTTTAAACCCAGTAAAGTGTCCAAGAGGACGAGCGGCATCACTTTCGCATCCCACAGGTTTGACACGCACAGCATCCCTTTCCATGATAGGGGTAGTGACACTAAAGTTCCCATGATGCTTTACCGCATCGCTCAGGTCACAGCGTACAGCATCGTACCCATCGCAAGGCTCACAATCGCATTCCACTTCCGAAGCCTCACACTTGAATTGTGCCTTTCTAAACAACTTGTTCTGTGTTTCTCTGAAAGTATTCATCTTGTTCGCTCGGTCTTGCTAGTCACAATGAACTATCGATCTTGACCATAGCCCCTTTTTATACTAGTCGCAATGCAGTCTCCAGCTTGTACATCTTTCCTTTTTTACGTTTTTTATGTCCTGTTCTGGAAGGTACCGTCTCTAAGGTACCGTCAACATTGTACCGTAGTGTGATGGGTGGAAAGGCCATAGAACGGTAAGGGCAGTGCGGACACCATCGAGTATGTTCCAGAATAGCTGAATCTTTATAGATACATAGATCCATTCGTAACTTCAGTCCGCAAGCGAAACACTGTACCTCGTATCCCAATCCTGACTCAGGTCCCAAGTAGACAAATCCTGTTCTAGCTAAAACATGCGAAGAAGGTAATCCTTCCCTATCCGTAGGCCATTTCTGAAACGTGTCCAATCGACGGGCACAATCACAATAGTCAGGTAAGAAGACTGGAAAATGGTAGGGTTTGAACTTGGAGTTCTCATCGGGTTTCTCACTCGATTCTTGCTGTGGCGAAGTCATCTTTCTGGTGGGGTAACTATCCTCTTACAACCAATGTGTTATACCATCGAGTCCATACGGTAAGGTGAAATGATTGGGAAGTCGCACTCGCTTCTGGTACACGATTTGATAGACTTTTTCCAAGGGCCGACTGACGATGTGATGAGTGGGTAAACGTAAAATCTTGTTCGGTTGATAGGTGGTCAATTTAAAGTGTCCATCCTCTCCCGATTGCAAGGCTTCTTTCAATACCCCAAAGTTGACCACTCGACTGGTACGATAATTCAGAGTCAGTCCTTTCACTTTGCACTCCGTGTGCACTTCTCCTTGTTTGTCCCGGTATTCGTAGCCGTAATTTTTGGGACCGCCACTGACGAAACTTAGAATCTTGTCGTCGGGATGCTCGTCTGTCCAGGCTCCTAAACGGTCTCCTTCGATGTTAGGGTGCTGTTGACTCGGGTGATGGATGTAAATGCAACTGTCCGTGTCAAAGTACAGGACGCGTTCTTCTAACAGTTCTAAAGCTTCGTACAATTTTAAGCGAGCATGAGCTGTCACGTAAGCCGCAATGATGACATTTCCAAAAGGGTCGTCTTGTACAAAGTCCAGATCTTCTTCGTAATTGACCAAGATCAAATTCTCTCGAACGACGTCCACGTGTTTCATGTATTTGGTTTTGTCGTGAATCATCTGGAAGTAGCGGGAAGGTTCTGTCAAATATTCCGTCTTGGGTAAACACGGTCGTTGTGCCATTTTACCCCACAAGCAATTTAACATCACTTTGGCAAACGATCGCCTGCCTTCGTTTTTCTCGATGTGGTCTAAAGTGATGCCTTCTTGTTCATAGTATTTCTCTTTGAATTGTATTTGGTCTTCGGGAGTGTGACACCAGGAAGGATAGCCGCTGGCTTCTTGTTTCAGTTTCAAAAAGGCATCCACGTAGTCGGCGAAAATGCCTTTCTGACTGGGATCACCCTTGTGGTATTGTTGTGTCTTGGGAAAGTGGCAAATTTCGTACACTTCTAACAGTTGGTATCCCATGTCCAGAGCTTTGAACAATTCTACGCTGACCCAGGTTCCCGTCAAGGCACGTTCTTCCTCGCTGTGCTGACAAGGTTGGCCTTGGTTGCACGTTTCGGCACAAGTACGGCACAATGGAAACATCATTTTGCCTTGACAATGGTGAGGTAAGACGGGATGGTATAGGTTCGTGGGAGGCAAAACTTTACACTTGATCAAGCCTTCGTATTGTCGAATGTTTTTCAGGTCGATGTGTTCCGTCAGCAATTGTAGGTGCCCTACAGGAAAGCGACAATATTTGCATAAGTAGGGATACAGCGAACACACGTCCAAGTATTTGATTTCTTCTCCTTTCTCTTCGTCGGCTTGGTACAGCAAACAGGTGGCATTGGTCCTTCCTCCGTACAAACTATCCCTCGGGTTCAGCGGGTCCATGAACTGGTAACTTTCCACGAGGCGTTTAAACTCGGGATCGGTTTTCATACGGTGATCGTACTCGTGTTCCCACATTTCCACCACTTGGTATCCTTGCTGTTCTAACTTTAGGCGTCGCTGACAAGTGTCCTGGTACAAGTCTTCCATGGTTCGTTGCAAAAACTGATTTCTAGTGCCCCGGTCAGGGTAACAGACGGGACATCCGTGAAATAAGCAACCGTTAAACTCGTACACGATCTTAGGGTTTTCTAAGTCCCAGCCCTCGACTGAATACGTTCCGATGGTCTTTTCACCCCCTCCGTTGCGGGCATGCTGAATCCATTTGTCTTCCTTGTCGCACAAGTAATGTAACCAGCGTAGGGCTTTGACCGAGTATTGACGCTTGACATAGTGGGTCGTTTGTGGGCTGATGACAGCTACGGTTTTTTCAGGCATGAATCGTTGTCGGTACACTAAGGAACACGCTTTGGCAATGGTGCAAGCTTCTTTCAAAGGATCGACCCCTCCGTGTTCCATGAACAGTTCTCGAAATTTTCCACAGCAACGCCGTAAAATGTCCACGTCGGAACGACAATACTTTAGCATTTCTTCCTGAAAGTCGAAAGGGTCGGAGGCGTGAGTCTGGTACCAAGCGTAGAAAGCTTCTCGTTGTTCGGTACGCATGTTGTCGGGGTCGTAATAGTGAGCCTCAGGTAAATGGGGTAGAACGGCGTGTTGATTGGCTTCCGTATTGAAAAAGTGTGGAAAGTACCCTTTAGCCATTTCTGTCATTCCAAACGTTTTAGGCATTCGACTCAAAGGCATGGCCAAGTAACTCATCGAATCTTTAAACTGCACTTGTCCCACTTGCATGACAATGATTTTGGCTCCGTTCAAAGTCACTTTTTAGGACGCTCGGTGCCTTGTTCCGTATAGTATCTCAAAAGAAACTGTCCATCGTATCCGGAAAAATTGTGAGCCATCACCGTGGCATGACGATGACAATCTCCGTAACGTTCGATGTCCTCTTGGCTCCACGTCTTGTCGATGGGGTCTAAGACCCATCGAGCGAACTCGGCTAGCGTGTTCGGTCCCCGAAAGATTTTTTCACGCCCTCCAGGAATCTTGCTGCAGTGAGGGCAATGACTGAAGATAGGTTCTTGAATGCACTTCTCGCACGCTCGATGAGCCACGCAGAAATTAGGAATGTGAATGCCAGTCTCTTGCATGCATTCGAAATCGAAAAAGATGAAATTGCCTTTCTTCTTGTGACCGTCCTCTTTCTCTGGTGGGGGTTGGTATTTTTGCACGTAGCATTCGTGTTCCAAGTCCACGATGTGGTGACAAATGTGACATTTTTTCTTTCCTCGACATACGTGTGCTTTGGCATTATTAGTAAGTATGCCTTGTCCACAGGTAGGGCACAATCTCAGCAGTTGACAAGCACATTTCTTCTGTGAACTTTGCGTCTTCAAATGCTGTTGGTAACAGGTAGGGCTGACAAACGTGCGCAGACAAGTTGAACAAGGCACTGGTTCTTCGCTCAGACAGGGTGGAGAGGCCAAACATCCTGGGCATTTCATTCCACAATGTTTGTGTTGCTCTCGATTGTTATAACCATAATCACATTTCTCACAATAGTAAATACATCCCAGGAATCCGGTGATACTGGTAATGGTATCGAAATGGTCATCGTGATGATAAACATGAATGTATTTTCCGTCCTTAAAGTCTTGGCCTCGAAACAACAGAGGTCCGCGCACTTCTTGAGGGTGCACTTTCAAGGTGTAGCGTGGAGCTAGGACATCTTGCAACTTTTGCATTTCAGGAATGCCACAGGGTGTGTCTTTGGACAGGCCAGCTTGTTGCAACAGGAGTTCTGCTTCGTTTCGTTGTTTGGCTCGGTCCGATTGTCGAATAGTTTTCCAGGCTCTTTTCCATTCTGCCGTGTCGTTCTTGTTGGCATAGGTTCGTCCCACCACGATGGCTCGAGCTAAACACATCTGGTCCTGAGGGTTGTTAATTCGGACGAGACACTTTTTGGTGCTGCGAAGGTCGTCCACCAATGACATCTTTTTGCGTCCAGTCCCTTGAGGAGGAGAGACGTGGGTCATGTCCAGTGTGGCTTTTCCATCGGTGATGTCAAACTGGTCATTAGATTGTTGTACGTGTTGAATCTTGTCCATGACTTTGGAAGCGGTCAATTCTGGAGGGCTGCTAAACTCGATCCAAACAGGGGATTTCAAACCGTCGTGTTGTATGGAAAGTCTCAAGCGATCGTCTTCTTTGGGTTGACATTGTCGCTTGAGTGCAGTGAGCAAAGAATCCCACACCCCAGTGATAAACACTTCTGCTTTCTCTAACGGCACTTCAGCCTTGAAATCTTTAAACTTCACCGTGTATTTGTAAGCCGTGGTTCTAAATTTTCTAGAGGAGCGCTTTTCCGTCTCTCGAATGGAATAGTACTTTTCAGGGTTGACTAAGGGTGGTGAACTTGGTTTAGAGGGTTCTGATTCTGGTTCACTCATGTCCTCTTCAAAATCACTGGCATGCATTTGTGCCAAGATTTCAGCCCTGGTTCGAGGCGATAGATCACGTTTCTGCCTCTTACTTTCTTCTTCTTTCTTCTCGAATGAATAGGATCGTTTCATCTTGAATGGAAAACGTCAAATGACTCAAGTTTAAACACCATAGACTAATTTATAGTCATGGCAGACCAGCGTATATAAAAGGGTGTGCGTCTTGTCCTTTCACTATTCATTTCACTCTCAAGCCGAGCACAACGATGGAAGAGACTAACCAAATCGAACGTTTCGTCAGAGCTTTGCGAGGGGTCATTAGAAAATTCTCTTCAGACCAGCCCACGGACTACTCTCCTTCCTTTCGAGATAAAAGTCAAGATACTTGCTATATCTGTCAGAAGAAAGGGCATTGGTCTTCAGAGTGTCCAGACCGTCAAAAAAGAAAAAAAAAACAAGGGCTAAAAAAGACAAAAGTCAAGATACCTGTTATTATTGTAAAGAAAAAGGACATTGGTCTCCAGATTGCCCAAAAAAGAGACAAGAGGAATCAGAAGAAAAGAGGAATTCTTCAGAAGAAGAGAGGGATTCTTCAGAGGAAGAGAGGGATTCTTCTGAGGAAGAAAGAAGACAGGTGAAGAAAAAGAAACAGGAGAAAAAAAGAAGAAGGGAAGAAAGCGAGGAGGAGTAAGAAGAAGAAGAGGAAAAGAGTGTGACGGTGAAAAAATTCAAAAAACAGAGAGACTATACAAGGAGACAGAAGAAGTCAATGAACCTTTAATTAAAGTGTTGTGTTGTGAATTGTGAATTGGATTGTAACAATGGATAAAAGAATAAATTAATGATATAAGGTAAGTGTCTTTGAGTTGTGATTTTAAAATAAGAAGCTACACTCATGCAGTCATACACAGACACATACTATAAGGGTAAAATGGGTGGGTTTTTTTTTGTGTTATTGGCAAATTGAAATTGTATTTCTTTTCGAGAAATGTGGGTGGCCCTGAAAAGGGCCTTTTTATTTTGGTGTAGGGGTGAGTTTAAGCAATCAACTTTAACTGCCTTAAGCCTTTGCCACGGCCAAGGCCTACTTCTGGACTGCGTAATGTTTGTAACAAGATAACCGGGTGGGATATTTCGGATTAACAACAGAACACGTTTTGACGACACAGATATATGGTTTAATGTGGCGATTTATATGAGTAGTGGATTATGAAGATGTGTGCGTATTTATAATCCAAATATTGGATCTATTTAACAAAAAACGCACAGTTTCAAAGATGAAAAAAATATACAAATAAATTTAGGTCAGTAACCCTAAAACACAGGATAAATGATTTCACAAATGATTCAATAATGGAAAGATGAATATAGTTCACTCAAATAGTAAACAATGTAAGTGTTTACACATAGTAAAAAATGTATTCGCTCAGGTAGCGAAATTATGTCACTAAACAAGAACGGATATACAATCTATCCTTCCAGTCCTGAATAATACACTGGGTCTTACTAACCCAAAATTAGCATACAGCTAAAAATACATGTGTGGAGATGCACTCCGTCACCCGTGCACCTTATCCGCTCCACAGCTCCTCCGAATCAATTTCACAACCAATATAGACTCCGGACCCTCGGAATACTATGATCACTTGAAACATTAGACCCTCCGGACACTTGAAATATTAGACCCTCCGGACCCCCTGTCCTTTAACGGCTCTACAGCTGGGTCACCTTAGTCCCTCTGGACACTCCGGACGCTAGACATTAGACGCTCCGGCACCTTAAACGCTCCGGACACACGGACGTTTCTACCCTCTGATAACACCGGACACCCCGGATATTCCTACCATCAAAACACTCAGCTAACCTTGGTGCTTTGTCAAACGCATCCCTACAGCTGGAGTTGTGCGAATCCTTTTAGCAGGCCGCTTGCTGACAAAACCATTAGTATTGTAAAGGTCCTTTACATGTAGTAACGTATTTATACCTTTAGAATTTTCGTTATTCTTTATCAAAGGCACCTTGCACGTGTGGCACAGGACGAATCGTGCTCACGATTTCGAAATACATAGACCATATTATAATCACCCTCGGGTATCGTTGTACAGAGAAAAGAAACGAAACCCGAGTACATGTATTTAATTAAGAACATTTACACCATTCCGTGACAATACCTCCCCCCTAAAAAAAAGTGGTATCACTTTTAGAACAATCACGGAATGTGAACAATGAATCATTATTAAAACTTCCAATTTTCAGACCGAACGAAATGATTTGCTAATTACACCCTACTTAAAAAATCAGCTCCCACATTTTCTGACCCTCGAATTGCCTCGATTCGAAAACTGTATGGTTGCAAAGACAACGCCCAACGCATCAATCTTGCATTGGTGACCTTTGCTTTATTCAAATATAAAAGCGGCTGATGGTCCGTTTGCAAGGTAAACTCCCTCCCAAAAAGATATGTATGGAATTTTCCTATTCCCCATACTAAACCTAGGCACTCCTTTTCAATCACGGAGTACTTTTCCTCTCTAGGGAGCAATTTCCTACTTGCATAAGCAATGGGCAATTTCATCCCCCCTTGCTCCTGTAGCAAAACAGCCCCAAGACCCGTATCGGACGCATCAGTCCTCAGTACAAAAGGTTTATCTATTTCCGGCAACTTTAAAATTGGTGCACTTACCAGTTTGTGTTTTAGAGTGTTAAACGCTTTTTCCTGGCATACACCCCATGAAACTTTATTCGGTTGCTCCTTCCTAGTCAAATCCGTTAATGGGCTGGCAATAGCCGAAAAGTTGGGGACGAATTTCCTGTAGAACCCGATTAGACCTAGGAAAGACCTTACTTGTTTTTTTGTCTCTGGTCTAGGGGCATCCCTGATTGCTCCTATTTTATCTGGATGAGGTTGCAACTGGCCTAGCCCACTTACCAGATGTCCCAAACATTCCAGACTGGAATACCCTATGCTACACTTAGTAGGCCTAACTGAAAGGTTTGCAATGTGAAGTCTATCGAACAGATCCCGTAATACCTTAACATGTTCATCCCATGTATGCGTGTAAACAAAGATGTCGTCTACGAAGCTGTCGACGTTTTCCGTTCCGTTTAATAATTTGCGCATGAGACGAACGCACGACGCACCGGCGTTGACTAAACCGAAAGGCATAACTTTAAATTGAAACAGTCCTTTGGGAGTCGAGAATGCCGTCAACTCGCGGACATTATCGGCGATGGGTATCTGCCAATATCCCTTGCTTAGATCTAATTTGGAAATGTATTTATGACCTGCCAATTTTGAAAATACACTTTCCATATCTGGCATTGGTTCTGCATCAAATACGGTGATCTTGTTTAATTGCCGAAAGTCGATGCAAAACCGGTTGGTCCCGTCTTTCTTTCTGACTAACACCACGGGGGACGAGTATGGGGAGTTTGAAGGTTCGATCACTCCCTGGTCTAACATTTTCATCACTTCTTCGCTGATTGTCTCCCGTGCATTAAAGGGTATCGGATATCCTTTAATCCTGATAGGCTCAGTGGTATTCAATTTGATCTCGTGTCGAATTAGACCCGTACAGCCTGGTCTGTCCGTGAACACATCTGGATATTTGGACAAAACCTCCATAATCTGTGTACGTTGACCCTCCGATAACTCAGGGCATACATTTATCTGGTCAATACTTTCTTTACCAACGTCCATGGGGTATTCAAGGGGTATTTCTGTGCTGGAGACGAATTCCGCTTCGTCACCAGACCTATCCTCTATCACCGCAACGCATACTACATTCAAAATCCCTTTATCAATCGTTTGTCCAGGTCTCGCTACGTAGAGTTTAAGCATATTGGCATGAAATGTCTTGGACTTCCCCTCCATATCAGTGATATAATCCATTTCGCCTTTCACCTGTCTGACTTCATATGGCCCTTTCCATTGGACTAGCAGCTTGTTGTTATTCGTTGGGAGAAGCACCAACACTTGATCGCCTACGTCAAATTTTTTACTCCGAGTTCCTTGGTTGTAGTACTTGGCGTACCTAAGACTAGATTTCGCGAGTTCGTCTTGCGCCATTTGACAAGTACTTTCTAATCTTTCGCGCAAATCAACTACGTAATGGTATGTGGTCTTAACTTCTTCGTCCGCGACCTCGTCTGTCCACAGTTCACGAAGTATGCGCATAGGACCACGAACTGTCCTACCGTACAATAGTTCAAACGGGGAGAAACCCAAGCTTTCCTGAGGAACCTCACGATATGCGAACAAAAGGGCGTTCATATATCTATCCCAATCCTTCGGTCTTTCCGCACACATTCTCCGCAACATTTGCTTCAATGTGCCGTTGAATTTCTCGACCAATCCATTGCACATAGGATGGTAAGGTGTTGTGCGTAACTGTTTAAGGGACAACAACCTACTAATTTCTGCCATAAGATCTGAGGTGAATTGCGCTCCACAATCCGTAAGAACCTCTTCGGGCACTCCGACCCTGCTGAACATGTCTACGAGCGCTTCGGCTACACGTTCGGTTTCAATTGATGGCAAAGCTATGGCTTCTGGATATCTGGTAGCGTAATCTACCAGTGTCAAGATGTATCGGTTTTTCCGATCTGTATGCGGAAATATTGGTCCTACAATGTCGATGGCTACTCGTTTGAACGGAGTATCTATCAAGGGCATCTGACTTAACGGTACTCTAGTTACCCTGCCCTTAGAGATCGTCTTCTGGCAAACGTCGCACGAGCGACAGAACCGCGCTATGTCGCTATTTACGCCAGGCCAATAAAATTCTCTTAATACCCTATCCGTTGTTTTCTTTACGCCTAAATGACCTGCCATACTCGACTCGTGCGCGACCTTTAGTACATGTGCCCTAAATTTCTGGGGAACCACTAATTGCAAGAACTTCCTATCCGATGTAGAGTATTCCCTGTACATTAAACCCTTTCGAACAAGGAATTTAGAGGAACCCCCGTTCTTACACTTTCTCACGGTACCCGTTAATGCCTTCTCAGAGGTTGCACGTAAAGACGCGTCACGTTTTTGCTCGTTTTGGAATTCTTCGCGGGATATATCAGTAATGGCTTCCGGTACTTTTAACTTACGCAAAGGTTTATTTTCCTCCTTTACCTGAGCCCTAGTTTGCACTGCCTGGATGATAGGGAATCGGAAATCTGCTATGGTTGGGAGTCTAGAACCCGGTACGTTGCCAATCGTCAGTTCATAGATCGGGTTGGCTACGCATAAAGCTTCCACAGTCCCGGTCAAAAAAGGTGTATCTATCATTATCCTTGCAACTGGAACGTGGTCGATTGTCTGGTCAAGCAAAATGCAAGGTGATTTAACCCCAAGCAATTGATCATCGCGGACTAAGCTCCGTTTCACGACTACAGTAGTGCATCCCGTGTCTCGTAGAACGGTGACTTCTTGTCCGTTAACAGTGCCGTTTGCGGTCGGCACCCGTGCCTCTGGAAAAATACACGTGCCGATTGATTGGATCACATCGCCACTGATCTCTGAACGCACCACCGGTTCACGCACCGCTTTCCGCTTAACTTGCTGGGAAACATTAAGTTTTCCATTTACCGATCTTCTGCCTCTAATGGCTACCGCTACTTTCTGGACTTCCTTGCAAATGAAACATTGCATGTCACTCCGCTTCCCCTGGTTACTCCTACCAGATTTTTCAGGTTCCCTGGGTTTTCTGTCGTTGACCTGATTCCCACCTTTGACATCTCGCGTGATGACATTCTGCGAACCTCCCCGAGCTTCGGCGAACAAATCCGCCTGTGTGGCCATTTCATGTACATTTGTGAAGGATCTTTCCTTCAAGAATAAATATAACTCCTTGCCACAAGTTGTTAACAATTGGTCACGAAGCAAGAAATCGACAAGACCCTCAAATGTCTTGACGACTTTACCACATTCCACCCATCGCTGCAAATAATTGCAAGTCCTACTGACGAACTGTGTGAATGTTTCGCCTCTATCTGGTTTACTATACTTAAACTTCTTGCGAAACCCTTGCTCGGTTAGTTCATATTTCTTGAGAAGTGCCTCTTTCAACACCGGGTAATTGAGCGAATCGGCCGTGGATAAACGCGAATACACGTCTAACGCTTTACCTTTCAATAACGCGCTAAGATGGAGCGGCCAATCGTCTTTCTTCCATTTTTGCACCGTAGCATACCTCTCGAACCTATTTAGATAACTATCCATATTATCTTTATCGTCTTCAAATGGGGGCAATTTTGGACCTCTCAGTTTAACATCATGTTCCCCCTCTTTTTTAGCTTGCAATAGCTCAGAATTTCTTAGATGTTCCCTCTGCCGATTTCTATCTTCCCCTTCTAACTTCTCCCTCTCTGCTTCCCTTTCCCATTCTATCCTTTCCCTCTCAGCCTGTTTCTCTAGTTCAATCTTACCCTTCTCTAATTCTATCATTTCCTTCTGGGTTTCCCTTTTTTCCCTTTCTAATTCCCTCTCAAATTCCCTCTCCTTTAATCTTTGGTTCCTCTCCCGGGCTTGTTCTTCACGAACGAAATTTCTAAGGGATTCCCCCTCATAACCAAACTGTTTCCCCAGTTCTACCAGTTCTTTCATAGAAGACATTTCAAAAGTTTGGTGGTGACCAACCTTAAAGTGCAGTTGTATACAAAACACGTAATTACCACAAACAGTATTTTCTTTCACGAAATGCAACAAAAATATTAAATACAAAAAATAAAGTAATATTAGGTATCTACCTAACCTTGGTGCTTTGTCAAACGCATCTGAAACACGCAAAAAGCATACAAATATAATAAAACAATTTCAGTGCTCTGTTATATCCGAAATGATCCCACTTCTGACACCATTTGTAACAAGATAACCGGGTGGGATATTTCGGATTAACAATAGAACACGTTTAGACGACACAGATATATGGTTTAATGTGGCGATTTATATGAGTAGTGGATTATGAAGATGTGTGCGTATTTATAATCCAAATATTGGATCTATTTAACAAAAAACGCACAGTTTCAAAGATGAAAAAAATATACAAATAAATTTAGGTCAGTAACCCTAAAACACAGGATAAATGATTTCACAGATGATTCAATAATGGAAAGATGAATATAGTTCACTCAAATAGTAAACAATGTAAGTGTTTACACATAGTAAAAAATGTATTCGCTCAGGTAGCGAAATTATGTCACTAAACAAGAACGGATATACAATCTATCCTTCCAGTCCTGAATAATACACTGGGTCTTACTAACCCAAAATAAGCATACAGCTAAAAATACATGTGTGGAGATGCACTCCGTCACCCGTGCACCTTATCCGCTCCACAGCTCCTCCGAATCAATTTCACAACCAATATAGACTCCGGACCCTCGGAATACTATGATCACTTGAAACATTAGACCCTCCGGACACTTGAAATATTAGACCCTCCGGACCCCCTGTCCTTTAACGGCTCTACAGCTGGGTCACCTTAGTCCCTCTGGACACTCCGGACGCTAGACATTAGACGCTCCGGCACCTTAAACGCTCCGGACACACGGACGTTTCTACCCTCTGATAACACCGGACACCCCGGATATTCCTACCATCAAAACACTCAGCTAACCTTGGTGCTTTGTCAAACGCATCCCTACAGCTGGAGTTGTGCGAATCCTTTTAGCAGGCCGCTTGCTGACAAAACCATTAGTATTGTAAAGGTCCTTTACATGTAGTAACGTATTTATACCTTTAGAATTTTCGTTATTCTTTATCAAAGGCACCTTGCACGTGTGGCACAGGACGAATCGTACTCACGATTTCGAAATACATAGACCATATTATAATCACCCTCGGGTATCGTTGTACAGAGAAAAGAAACGAAACCCGAGTACATGTATTTAATTAAGAACATTTACACCATTCCGTGACAATATGGTGTATATACATGTTATACATGTTATACAATACTAATGGTTTTGTCAGCCAGCGGCCTGCTTAAAGGATTCGCACAACTCCAGCTGTAGGGCTGTCTGAGGGTAGGAATATCCGGGGTTTCCGGTGTTGTCTGAGGGTGGGAATATCCGGGGCCATTTGTAACAAGATAACCGGGTGGGATATTTCGGATTAACAACAGAACACGTTTTGACGACACAGATATGGTTTAATGTGGCGATTTATATGAGTAGTGGATTATGAAGATGTGTGCGTATTTATAATCCAAATATTGGATCTATTTAACAAAAAACGCACAGTTTCAAAGATGAAAAAAATATACAAATAAATTTAGGTCAGTAACCCTAAAACACAGGATAAATGATTTCACAAATGATTCAATAATGGAAAGATGAATATAGTTCACTCAAATAGTAAACAATGTAAGTATTTACACATAGTAAAAAATGTATTCGCTCAGGTAGCGAAATTATGTCACTAAACAAGAACGGATATACAATCTATCCTTCCAGTCCTGAATAATACACTGGGTCTTACTAACCCAAAATAAGCATACAGCTAAAAATACATGTGTGGAGATGCACTCCGTCACCCGTGCACCTTATCCGCTCCACAGCTCCTCCGAATCAATTTCACAACCAATATAGACTCCGGACCCTCGGAATACTATGATCACTTGAAACATTAGACCCTCCGGACACTTGAAATATTAGACCCTCCGGACCCCCTGTCCTTTGACGGCTCTACAGCTGGGTCACCTTAGTCCCTCTGGACACTCCGGACGCTAGACATTAGACGCTCCGGCACCTTAAACGCTCCGGACACACGGACGTTTCTACCCTCTGATAACACCGGACACCCCGGATATTCCTACCATCAAAACACTCAGCTAACCTTGGTGCTTTGTCAAACGCATCCCTACAGCTGGAGTTGTGCGAATCCTTTTAGCAGGCCGCTTGCTGACAAAACCATTAGTATTGTAAAGGTCCTTTACATGTAGTAACGTATTTATACCTTTAGAATTTTCGTTATTCTTTATCAAAGGCACCTTGCACGTGTGGCACAGGACGAATCGTACTCACGATTTCGAAATACATAGACCATATTATAATCACCCTCGGGCATCGTTGTACAGAGAAAAGAAACGAAACCCGAGTACATGTATTTAATTAAGAACATTTACACCATTCCGTGCTGCGGCGGTTCGAGTCTAAGATTCAGCCAATGTGGGTATGTGAGAAAGCTTGCCAGTAGCTTCTCGTGGGTCGGTGGTTCTTTCCTGGGTTTTCCCAGGTTCTTCCTCCACCATTAATACTGGCCGCCATGTATAGCCAATCAAGTGCTGAAAAATGGCGTTAAACCCCACAACAACAACAACAACAACCATTCCGTGACAATATGGTGTATATACATGTTATACATGTTATACAATACTAATGGTTTTGTCAGCCAGCGGCCTGCTTAAAGGATTCGCACAACTCCAGCTGTAGGGCTGTCTGAGGGTAGGAATATCCGGGGTTTCCGGTGTTGTCTGAGGGTGGGAATATCCGGGGCCATTTGTAACAAGATAACCGGGTGGGATATTTCGGATTAACAACAGAACACGTTTTGACGACACAGATATATGGTTTAATGTGGCGATTTATATGAGTAGTGGATTATGAAGATGTGTGCGTATTTATAATCCAAATATTGGATCTATTTAACAAAAAACGCACAGTTTCAAAGATGAAAAAAATATACAAATAAATTTAGGTCAGTAACCCTAAAACACAGGATAAATGATTTCACAAATGATTCAATAATGGAAAGATGAATATAGTTCACTCAAATAGTAAACAATGTAAGTATTTACACATAGTAAAAAATGTATTCGCTCAGGTAGCGAAATTATGTCACTAAACAAGAACGGATATACAATCTATCCTTCCAGTCCTGAATAATACACTGGGTCTTACTAACCCAAAATAAGCATACAGCTAAAAATACATGTGTGGAGATGCACTCCGTCACCCGTGCACCTTATCCGCTCCACAGCTCCTCCGAATCAATTTCACAACCAATATAGACTCCGGACCCTCGGAATACTATGATCACTTGAAACATTAGACCCTCCGGACACTTGAAATATTAGACCCTCCGGACCCCCTGTCCTTTAACGGCTCTACAGCTGGGTCACCTTAGTCCCTCTGGACACTCCGGACGCTAGACATTAGACGCTCCGGCACCTTAAACGCTCCGGACACACGGACGTTTCTACCCTCTGATAACACCGGACACCCCGGATATTCCTACCATCAAAACACTCAGCTAACCTTGGTGCTTTGTCAAACGCATCCCTACAGCTGGAGTTGTGCGAATCCTTTTAGCAGGCCGCTTGCTGACAAAACCATTAGTATTGTAAAGGTCCTTTACATGTAGTAACGTATTTATACCTTTAGAATTTTCGTTATTCTTTATCAAAGGCACCTTGCACGTGTGGCACAGGACGAATCGTACTCACGATTTCGAAATACATAGACCATATTATAATCACCCTCGGGTATCGTTGTACAGAGAAAAGCAACGAAACCCGAGTACATGTATTTAATTAAGAACATTTAGACCATTCCGTGACAATGTTGATGATGATGATTGGGTTGAAATCACTAAGGGTGGTACGGTAGGCTTAGTCACAGGGTTGACGTGTTTAGCTCGAGAAGGTCGTATTCTCTTCGGTCGTAATAAAGAAGTCTGATACATTTGTTTCAGACTTCTTAACTCTGCTAAAATGTCCAACAGTACCGTGACCGTTTGATTTTCACCCTCTTGTTTCTTTGCTGCTACTTCTTCTTGCTGTTGTTGCTGTTGTTTTTTTCTTACCTCTTCTTCTTGCTGCTGTTGCTGTAGGAGAAAAGCTTGTTCCGCTTCCTTTTGTCGTTGTATAAATTTCTCCAATTCTTCTTTCTGTCTCTGTCTAAAATTCTCCACTTGCGGTAATGAAGAAGGTAACGAAGGTTCCGGAACAAATTCTTGCGAAGAGAGAAAATCCACAAAATCCCAATTCACCTCTTCTGAAAGTAAGTCCGGGTTCCCTTGGGCAGTCTCCCCTGCTGGTGCACCCCAATTGATCGTTTTCTGAATTTCCGTCATGTTGAATCACTGTCGCATAGATTGACTGTACACAAGCACTAGCGAATCTATATAGACCACGTGACGTCACAGACTGCTCTCTTCGTATTGGATGTGGGCTGACTGAATTTTGTAACGCGTGTTCGGATTGGTGAATGAACTCAATCCGTTTCAATCCTTCCCTCTACCTATAAAAATAAGCGCAGTTCACTGCATTGATTCACCTGTTCTCGTCGCTTCAAGATGTGGACCACAGTGGAATCATCCACCCTTGTGTCTTCCATGATGTTTAGGACGGACATGCTCATGTATGTCCGGTCCAAGTGGACCGTTGTCCACAGGACAAACACCAGCCTGTGGATACGTAGGATCTACGTTGAAAGACAAGGATGCCTGAAAAGAGTGCTGATTTACGGGCCAACAGTGAGACGCAGCCTAAGGACAAGAAGAAGACCAATGCGGTGCCCTTTATGTTAATGAATACATTAACATAAACCCAAAGGCCCTTTTCAGGGCCACCCATATTTCTCGAAAAGAGATAGCCTTTCAATTGCCTACCCCTTTTTTAAATTTAAATTTAAATTTAAATTTAAAAATTTTTTTTTTAAAAAAAAATCCCATGTTCAATTCCCCTTGTCCCTAGACAAGCCCAAACTCTATTCCCCATGTTAAATTCCCCTTGAGGCTAAAACGACCCACGATTTTTCTCCATGTTAAATTTCCATTGAGACTAAAACGACCCAGGGGTCTCTGTAATGCTAATTTCCATTGAGGCTAAAGTGACCCACTTCACTACTTATATATATATATATATATATATATATATATATATATATATATATATATATATATATATATATATATATATATATATATACGCTGAGGTTTATCTTGTACTTGCTCACATCAAATTATAAACACTTTAAGTACTGAATGCACTTGTTTGAATCGGGTTTGTAACAACTTTTTTCACACGTATACATTGGTCAATTCCATTTGTTTTTCAAATTATGCCAATGCTTAGACCACATCTACCAATCGCCAAAACTATTATATCATTCAAATGTAATTATTCGAATATTTAACCTTTTTAAAAGTATATTAACTCAGGTGATGATACATTTCGTCAAACTTTGATGCTCGGCCACTATCCTGAGAGAGAGAGAGAGAGGTTATTATGTTATTTTTTAAATTAATTTTTGCAGTTTGCTTGCCTGGGTCTTATCAGCCATCTGTATCATCAGCAATGTGTCTGCCTTGCCCAGCTGGCAGTTACCAAACGATGTCGAATTCTACATCCTGCATACCATGTACACCTGGTACATATCAGAATCAGACTGGTTCCTCTTCTCCGTGCACTCAGTGTCAGGCAGGAACTTTCCAAAATTTGTCCGGTCAAGTGAGCTGTGTATCGTGTCCAGTTGGACATTGTCAACTCAGCAAAGGCTCTCCAACTTGTCTAGCTTGCAATGCCGGATATTATCAACCCCAGACAGGGGCTTCTTCTTGTATTCCGTGTCAGGTTGGATCCTATCAAAATCTCAAGGGTCAAGGTTCCTGCATTGTATGCCCCACTGGTAGAACAACTGATACAACGGGGTCCACATCGGTAGACAACTGTTATCCAGGTAATATCATCATCCGACTGCCTATCTTATTTCTAGAGTAATATTTTCTGTAATCTAATTTAATAATTCATAGTATTCTGTAAACATAGTTTTCTATGTCTGCGAGAGATATTTATCAGTTAAATTAAATAGCTACAGTCTTTTATCTAAATAAATTAAAAGTAAAACATTTAGCGGATCTAAGAAATATAACGGCTGTGAAATAGATTGAAAATAGGAAACTACAAAATTAAAATTACTCGCGAAATGTTTGAACATCAATGTCAACCACATTCGATATACCTACCTTATTTATGAGCACTTGGTAAAACTGGTGCCAAACTATCTTCTTAATTGTCATAAAATGGAGTGAATGCAGCGATTGTTTATCAAGTAAATATTTCGCAAAGTGGATGGCCAAAAATTTTGCGAGATTAGAAGCCGTCAAATGTGACAGCTGCAAAAAAGAGAAGAAAATACAAGGGATGAAAATATGTCAGCAGTGTGTGTATAAACGAATTATTGATCGTGGATATTAGACGGTCTTTTATTACACATAAACTCATTGATAACGAAAATGTTAAAATAAGTACCGTAAGATATAAATGAATAAATACAATTCACTTGACAAACATTGGAAATGAAAATAAACCGAATGTATGTGGATATCAAAAATAAATATATGCAACATGGGGATAAAGAAGCCAAAGAGTAATTAAGCAAACGATTAGAGGACAACGAAGTTGGTAATGAAAGATAAGAGAATAAATGTGCTAAATTTTAAGATTGTGTCACTGTATGAAAAAATTGCAACAATTAAGTAATGAACAACTTTCGATGTGTTTAAAAGTTAATAACCAGTGCACCTTATCCTCTTGCTGAAATTCAGTTTAGTGCTGCAGTTTACCCTAACATTGCATAAATATTTGACAAACTGAAAATCTGCCACGCTCAAAACAATTATATAAAATACACACCAATTAGCAATTCTGATAACTACACACACTATAAGATTTGACAGTGATGATTCGATTGACTTATATAGTGTAATGTGAAAATAGGGCATAATCAATTCAAATTGTCCGTTTGAATTTCAATAACTGAATACGGAATATCGTATTGGCATTTTACAATGTACACCAGAATTAGTGAAATCAGTTTGTAGATTGCAGTGTACGTTCAAATATGAAAATTATTGTCTAACTAAATACTTCTTGATCTTGTGAACATGCATTCACTTCCAATAATAATAACAGCATACCCCCCATATATATATATATATATATATATATATATATATATATATATATATATATATATATATATATACACAATTAGTGTGTATTTTATATAATTGTTTTCAGCGTGGCAGATTTTCAGCTTGTTAAATATTTATGCAATGTTATACATACATACATATATATATATATATATATATATATATATATATATATATATATATATATTGCATTGCATTTGAGATACATAACGGGTGAGAGAAAATTAGCTGCGTTCCAAATGTTAGACTTTGGTGATCTTTGTTATCAACTAACATTGTAAAGAAATTTGATATCAATGTTGGTTACAACAGTAATTTAAAAGAAGTCATAGATAACTTTTAACTTTTAACTGCGACTTAATACTGACACAATTACCTACATGGTAAAAAATTATCCCGGCAGCAGATTTTAAGTCTAAAACAATTCGTCCAGAGACAGATAAGGGCAGAGAAGAAGAGAACGTGGATAAGTTTTATGTAGACAATTATCTCCCTTTGTATGATAGATGCGCTCAGCACCAAGACATTGTTTTCTATACCAAAAAAAAAAAAAAAAAAAGGAAATAAAAAAAAAAAAAAAAAAAAAATTAAACATTATAAAACCATTTCCGGATCAGATCATCTATTCTATGTTCTTCGTTTGTTTGGAACCGTCCCAGTACACAGTCAGTTTATATGTGCCAGACTAAATCAAACAACAGTCTGAATTGTAGAAATAGGAAGTAGTTAAAAGGGTAGCAAAGTAGTTAAGTGGGATACCCTACGGACAATGGAAATTCCAGTCAAAACACCCCTGGGACACTCTACGGACAATGGAAATTTAACATGGCGAAAAATCGTGGGACAATCTACGGACAAGGGGAATTTAACATGGGAATAAATCGTGGGACAATCTACGGACAAGGGGAATTTAACATGGGATTTTTTTTTAAAAATTTTTTTTAAAAAAGGGGTAGGCAATTCAAAGACTATCTCTTTTCGAGAAATATGGCTGGCCCTGAAAAGGGCCTTTGGTTTATGTTAATATGCCCTTAACATAAAGGGCATTTGCGACATCTTCTTGTTCTCAAACTTCGTCTTACAGCAGGGCCATACATCAGAGTCCTCTTGAGGCAACCTTGTCTCTCTATATAGACTCTTCTTATCCACAGGCTGCTGTTGGTCCTGTGGACAACGGTCCACTTGGATCGGACATACATGAGCATGTCCGTCCTGAACATCATTGTTGACACAAGGGTTGAAGATTCAACGTCGGTCCACATGTTGAGGCTCCGAGAATAGGTGAATCAATGCAGTGAACGGCGCTTATTTATAGGGACAGAAAGGATTGAAACGGATTGAGTTCATTCACCAATCCGAACACGCGTTACAGAATTTAGTCAGCCCGCATCCAATCCGAAGAGAGCAGTCTGTGACGTCACGTAGTCAATATAGATTCGCTAGCGCTTGTGTGCAGTCAATCTATGCGACAGTGATTCAACATGACGGAAACTCAGAAAACGATCCAGTGGGGTGCACCAGCAGGGGAGACCGCCCAAGGGAACCCTGACTTACTTTCAGAAGAGGTGAATTGGGATTTTGTGGATTTTCTCTCCTCGCAAGAATTTGTTCCGGAACCTTCGTTACCTTCTTCATTACCACAAGTGGAGAATTTTAGACAGAGACAGAAAGAAGAATTGGAGAAATTTATACAACGACAAAAGGAAGCGGAACAGGCTTTTCTCCTACAGCAACAGCAACAGCAAGAAGAAGAAGAGGTAAGAAAAAAACAACAGCAAGAAGAAGTAGCAGCAAAGAAACAAGAGGATGAAAATCAAACGGTCACGGTACTGTTGGACATTTTAGCGGAGTTAAGAAGTCTGAAACAAATGTATCAGACTTCTTTATCACGACCGAAGAGAATACGACCTTCCCGAGCTAAACACGTTAACCCTGTGACTAAGCCTACCGTACCACCCTTAGTGATTTCAACCCAATCATTATCATCATCAACATTACGCAGTCCAGAAGTAGGCCTTGGCCGTGGCAAAGGCTTAAGGCAGTTAAAGTTGATTGCTTAAACTCACCCCTACACCATAAAGAAAAAAAGGCCCTTTTCAGGGCCACCCACATTTCTCGAAAAGAAATACAATTTCAATTTGCCAATAACTCAAAAAAAACTTACCCATTTTACCCTTATAGTACGTGTCTGTGTATGAGTGCGTGAGTGTAGCTTCTTATTTTAAAATCACAACTCAAAGACACTTACCTTATATCATTCATTTATTCTTTTCTCCATTTTTTACAATCCAATTCACAATTCACAACACAACACTTTAATAAAAAGTTCATTGATTTCTCCTTTTTTAGTCTCTCTGTTTTTTAAATTTCTTCACCGTCACACTCTTTTTATCTTCTTCCTCCTCACTTTCTTCCCTTCTTCTTTTCTTCTCCTGTTTCTTTTTCTTCACCTGTCTGCTTTCTTCCTCAGAAGAATCCCTCTCTTCTTTCAAAGAATCCCTTTCTTCTGAAGAATCCCTCTTTTCTTCTGACTCCTCTTGTTTCTTTTTGGGGCAATCTGGAGACCAATGTCCTTTTTCTTTACAATAATAACAGGTATCTTGACTTTTGTCTTTTTTATCCCCTGTTTTTTTTCGTTTTTCACGGTCTGGACACTCTGAAGACCAATGCCCTTTCTTCTGACAGATATAGCAAGTATCTTGACTTTTATCTCTAAAGGAAGGAGAGTAGTCCGTAGGCTGGTCTGAAGAGAATTTTCTAATGACCCCTCGCAAAGCTCTGACGAAACGTTCCATCTGGTTAGTCTCTTCCATCGTTGTGCTCGGCTTGAGAGTGAAATGAATAGTGAAAGGACAAGACACGCACCCTTTTATATACGCTGGTCTGCTATGACTATAAAGTAGTTTATGGTGTTTGAACTTGAGTCATTTGACTTTTTGCTTTCAAGATGAAACGATCCCATTCATTCGAGAAGAAAGAAGAAGAAGAAAGTAAGAGGCAGAAACGTGATCTATCGCCTCGTACCAGGGCTGAAATCTTGGCACAAATTCATGCCAGTGATTTTGAAGAGGACATGAGTGAACCAGAATCCGAACCCTCTAAACCAAGTTCACCACCCTTAGTCAACCCTGAAAAGTACTATTCCATTCGAGAGACGGAAAAGCGCTCCTCTAGAAAATTTAGAACCACGGCTTACAAATACACGGTGAAGTTTAAAGATTTCAAGTCCGAAGTGCCGTTAGAGAAAGCAGAAGTGTTCATCACCGAGGTGTGGGATTCTTTGCTCACTGCACTCAAGCGACAATGTCAACCCAAAGAAGACGATCGCTTGAGACTTTCCATACAACACGACGGTTTGAAATCCCCTGTTTGGATCGAGTTTAGCACCCCTGCAGAATTGACTGCTTCCAAAGTCATGGACAAGATTCAACACGTACAACAATCCAATGATCAATTTGACATCACCGATGGTAAAGCCACACTGGACATGACCCACGTCTCTCCTCCTCAAGGGACAGGACGCAAAAAGATGTTATTGGTGGACGACCTTCGCAACACCAAAACAAGTCTCGTCCGAATTAACAACCCTCAAGACCAGATGTGTTTAGCCCGTGCCATCGTGGTGGGACGAACCTATGCCAGCAAGAACGACACGGTAGAATGGAAAAGAACCTGGGACACTATTCAACGTTCCGACCGAGCCAAACAACGAAACGAAGCAGAACTCCTGTTACAACAAGCCGGACTGCCCAAAGACACACCCTGTGGCATTCCTGAGATGCAAAAATTGCAAGATGCCCTAGCTCCACGCTACACCTTGAAAGTGCACCCTCAAGAAATGCGCGGGCCTCTATTGTTTCGAGGCCAAGATTTTAAGGACGGAAAATACATTCATGTTTATCATCACGATGACCATTTCGATACCATTACCAGTATCACCGGATTCCTGGGATACGGTTATTACTGTGAGAAATGTGATTATGGTTATAATAATCGAGAGCAACACAAACATTGTGGATGGAAATGCTCAGGATGTTTGGCCTCTCCACCCTGTCTGAGCGAAGAACCAGTGCCTTGTTCCACTTGTCTGCGCACGTTTGTCAGCCCTACCTGTTACCAACAACATTTGAAAACACAAGGTTCACAGAAGAAATGTGCTTGTCAACTCCTGAGATTGTGCTCTACGTGTGGACAAGGCATACTTACCAACAATGCCAAGGCACACGTATGTCGAGGAAAGAAAAAATGTCACATTTGTCACCACATCGTGGACTTGGAACACCAATGTTACGTGCAAAAATACCAACCCCCACCAGAGAAAGAGGACGGTCACAAGAAGAAAGGCAATTTCATCTTTTTCGATTTCGAATGCATGCAAGAGACTGGCATTCACATTCCTAATTTCTGCGTGGCTCATCGAGCGTGCGAGAAGTGCATTCAAGAACCTATCTTCAGTCATTGCCCTCACTGCAGCAAAATTCCTGGAGGACGTGAAAAAATCTTTCGGGGACCGAACACGTTAGCCGATTTTGCCCAATGGGTCTTAGACCCCGTCGACAAGACGTGGAGCCAAGAGGACATCGAACGTTACGGAGATTGTCATCGTCATGCCACGGTGATGGCTCACAATTTTTCCGGATACGATGGACAGTTTCTTTTGAGGTACTATACGGAACATGGCACCGAACGTCCTAAAGTCACTTTGAACGGAGCCAAAATCATTTTCATGCAAGTGGGACAAGTACAGTTTAAAGATTCGATGAGTTACTTGGCCATGCCTTTGAGTCGAATGCCTAAAACGTTTGGAATGACAGAAATGGCTAAAGGGTACTTTCCACACTTTTTCAACACGGAAGCCAATCAACATGCCGTTCTACCCCATTTACCTGAGGCTCACTATTACGACCCCGACAACATGCGTACCGAACAACGAGAAGCTTTCTACGCTTGGTACCAGGCTCATGCCTCGGACCCTTTCGACTTTCAGGAAGAAATGTTAAAGTATTGTCGTTCCGACGTGGACATTTTACGACGTTGCTGTGGAAAATTTCGAGAACTGTTCATGGAACACGGAGGGGTGGATCCTTTGAAAGAAGCTTGCACCATTGCCAAAGCGTGTTCCCTAGTGTATCGACAACGATTCATGCCTGAAAACACCGTGGCTGTCATCAGCCCTCAAACGACCCACTTTGTCAAACGTCAATACTCGGTCAAAGCCCTACGTTGGTTACATTACTTGTGCGACAAGGAAGACAAGTGGATTCAGCATGCCCGCAACGGAGGGGGCGAAAAGACCATCGGAACGTATTCGGTCGATGGTTGGGACTTAGAAAACCCCAAGATCGTGTACGAGTTTAACGGTTGCTTATTTCACGGATGTCCCGTCTGCTACCCTGACCGTGACACTAAAAATCAGTTTTTGCAACGAACCATGGAAGACTTGTACCAGGACACTTGTCAGCGACGCCTAAAGTTAGAACAGCAAGGATACCAAGTGATGGAAATGTGGGAACACGAGTACGATCACCGTATGAAAATCGATCCCGAGTTTAAACGCCTCGTGGAAAGTTACCAGTTCATGGACCCGCTGAACCCGAGGGATAGTTTGTACGGAGGAAGGACCAATGCCACCTGTTTGCTGTACCAAGCCGACGAAGAGAAAGGAGAAGAAATCAAATACTTGGACGTGTGTTCGCTGTATCCCTACGTGTGCAAATATTGTCGCTTTCCTGTAGGGCACCCGCAATTGCTGACGGAACACATCGACCTGAAAAACATTCGACAATACGAAGGCTTGATCAAGTGTAAAGTTTTGCCTCCCACGAACCTATACCATCCCGTCTTACCTCACCATTGTCAAGGCAAACTGATGTTTCCCTTGTGCCGTACTTGTGCCGAAACGTGCAACCAAGACCAACCTTGCCATCACAGCCAGGAAGAACGGACCTTGACGGGAACCTGGGTCAGCGTAGAATTGTTCAAAGCTCTGGACATGGGATACCAACTGTTAGAAGTGTACGAAATTTGCCACTTTCCCAAGACACAACAATACCACAAGGGTGACCCCAGTCAGAAAGGCATTTTCGCCGACTACGTGGATGCCTTTTTGAAACTGAAACAAGAAGCTAGCGGCTATCCTTCCTGGTGTCACACTCCCGAAGACCAAATACAATTCAAAGAGAAATACTACGAACAAGAAGGCATCACTTTAGACCACATCGAGAAAAACGAAGGCAGGCGATCGTTTGCCAAAGTGATGTTAAATTGCTTGTGGGGTAAAATGGCACAACGACCGTGTTTACCCAAGACGGAATATTTGACAGAACCTTCCCGCTACTTCCAGATGATTCACGACAAAACCAAATACATGAAACACGTGAACGTCGTTCGAGAGAATTTGATCTTGGTCAATTACGAAGAAGATCTGGACTTTGTACAAGACGATCCTTTTGGAAATGTCATCATTGCGGCTTACGTGACAGCCCATGCTCGCTTAAAATTGTACGAAGCTTTAGAACTGTTAGAAGAACGCGTCCTGTACTTTGACACGGACAGTTGCATTTACATCCATCACCCGATTCAACATCACCCTAACATCGAAGGAGACCGTTTAGGAGCCTGGACAGACGAGCATCCCGACGACAAGATTCTAAGTTTCGTCAGTGGCGGTCCCAAAAATTACGGCTACGAATACCGGGACACACAAGGAGAAGTGCACACGACGTGCAAAGTGAAAGGACTGACTCTGAATTATCGTACCAGTTGTGTGGTCAACTTTGGGGTATTGAAAGAAGCCTTGCAATCGGGAGAGGATGGAAACTTTAAAGTGACCACCTATCAACCGAACAAGATTGTACGTTTACCCACTCACCACATCGTCAGTCGACCCTTGGAAAAAGTCTATCAAATTGTATACCAGAAGCGAGTTCGACTTCCCAATCATTTCACCTTACCTTACGGTCACGTCGGTATTGGTCTGTATATAAAAAAGGAACCCTAGGCAAGATCGATAGTTCATTGTGACTACCAAGACCGAGCGAACAAGATGAATACTTTGAAAGAGGCATCGTTCCAGTTTGGGGATTGTAAAAAAGTTGTATCTTCCTCTAGTGTGACTAATATTGGATGGATAAGACCCATGCATTGCGACGGAAAATGTTCGGAAGGAAACTGCGATTGTCCATGTGGTTACCATTGTAATTGCGTAACGGAGTTTGCAGACGAGTGCGATTGTGAGCCTTGCGATGGATACGATGCTGTACCTTGTGACCTGAGCGATGCCGTAAAGCATCATGGGAACTTTAGTGCCCCTACCCCTATCATGGAAAGTGATGCTGTGCGTGTCAAACCTGTGGGATGCGAAAGCGATGCTGCTCGTCCTCTTGGACATTTTACTGGGTTTCGTTTTAAAGGGGAATGTTCACCTTCACGTCTACCCCCCTACGGATGTCATCCAGCCCTGAGCAAACTCCTACCCATGTCACTCAACCCTCATCGAAACGAACCTGTGAAAAACGAATATTCTTTTCCTGTGCGTTTGTCGGAATACTGCGACTTTGAAAATCGTCTTCAATCGTTCAAAGGAAAATGGCCAAAGTATCTGGGAGGACCGACCCCCGAAGAATTAGCCAGAGCCGGATTTTTCTACTTGGGCGAAGGAGATAAAGTCAGGTGCTTCAGTTGCGATGTGACACTTCACCACTGGGAACCGCAAGATTCGGCCTACGTAGAACATGCTCGATGGTCACCGAATTGTCATTACTTACCCTTAGTGGGACCGAGACATTGAAGTAACTTCTTACCATAATCATCTGTTCATGGATACTTTACAAGAGAACATTCGTGCTTTGCCTGTGGAGTTGAGAGAACGCATTTACCGAGAGCTGGTCAAAATACAAGTGAAACGTAAAGAACAATTGCATCCGTCACGTCACCGGTGTTTGAACCACTGGTACCTGAAGGCTATACAAGGATTGATTCAATTGAAAGTGTTCCATCGGACAGACATTGATCAACGATCCTCTAGTTTTAAAAAGGATTGGTTTGGTATGGACGATTCTACCTACATCATTGTAAACGTACTGCATCGAATTCCAGAGGAAGAGTTAACGAATTACCAACATCTTGAACACAATGTCAACTTGGTGAAAGAGGAAACTTCTGAACGAATTGTAATGTGTAGATTAGTGACTCAACGATTTAAATTCGACACTGAAGTGAAACCATGTTTGTGCAAAGAGTACATTTCTTGTGTCAGACCAAAGAGGATTTAGTATGACCTATTCATGGATACTTTGCTAGAGAACATTCGTGCTTTGCCTGTGGAGTTGAGAGAACGCATTTACCGAGAGCTGGTGAAAATACAAGTCAAACGTAAAGAACAATTGCATCCGTTACGTCACCAGATCTTTAACCACTGGTACCTGAATGGTATAAGAGAACTGATTCGTCAGAAATTGTTTCAGTGGTCAGACCTTGTTCAACACTTTGAGTTAGTGAATGATCGAAATGTTCATTATTTTGGTTACTTCGAGATTCACCTACAGCAATACATTGAGGAAGACAAGTTAAAGGATTATCAACATATTTTACGTGGAATCTACTTAGAGGAAGAGGAAACTTCTAAACGAACTCTGAAGTTTCGGTTACAGTATGCAAGATTTAGATTCCCTACTGGAGAACGAAGATCTCTGGCTAGAAAGTACGTGTATTGTTTCCGAAACAAAGAGACTATAAAAACAGGCTGCCATGCCACGACTTATGTCACATGTCATCCAACAGATTCCGTGGAAGGAACTCAATGACCATATTCAAACCGTGGATCATTACCATCGATTATTACAAGAACTGTATCCATTCAATTTGGGACGACAAGTGGTGTGTGTCTTAGTGACTTGTTTTTTGGGATTTCGTTTACCAGCCGATTCTTTGTGGACTCTTTACGATCAGTACTTACCACCTCCATGGCCTTAAATGGTCACGAAAAACTCCTTTTGCTCAAAGCCTTGCGTTTTCATCTGGATACTTCTCGACCTCAACAGGAAAAAAAGATTCGTCAACTTTTAGCTACCCAAGACGTGTATGACGATGTGTGTGTAGCTTGTGACTTACATCCCCATTGGACAGATGTCCGTGCCTGGAAAGAATGGGATTTTGAGGCTTGGACCCAAGAAGTGGCCCAGTATGCACGAGAGTTGTTCAAGGAAAAAAGTTACTTTTCAACCCGTGTTAGTGACGGTGCCAGAAGAACCCGTCACCCAAGACAGGACTTTCGTGGACAGACCTGAAAGACCTTTTCGGGAGGACACTTGTGTGACTTTACCCCCTGTTGAACTAGTTAGAACATTACCCAAAACATGTGATTGTTGTACAGACACTTGTGTTTATTCCACGTTCATCGTTATCATGTGCCTCTTATTCTTGTACTTAAGCCTTTGGCTTTTATGTATTTTTGTCTTTCGTATTCATGTTTGATAAAAAACATTCAATAAACGTGTTCTGAAAAAAGTATATAAACTCTTGTCTTGTTCGTTTTCGTGTCACAAGTGACATTTCTCACACCATGGCTACCTCTACTGTCTCTGCTCCCTCTTCCTCTACTGTCAAAGTCATCGACGAACACTTAGATCGTGCCAGTTGGGAGGCTTTGTATCTTCGCCATCCCTTTAACATGCTCATTGCTGGACCTAGCGGTTCAGGCAAAACCGAATTCGTCAAACGTTTGATCGAACATAAACATCATTTGATCGATCGACCCCCTCAACGGATCGTGTGGTGTTACAAAGAGTGGCAATCGGCGTACAGCCTCTTGCGAGAAAGTCAAGGCGATTCCATCGTGTTTGTGGAAGGCATTCCTAAAGAAGACGACGGCATCGTCTCTGACTCCCGTCAAACCCATTTGGTCATTTTCGACGACATGTTAGGAGAAGACGAAGAAGAAATTAAATTGTGGTTCACGCGCAAAGGGCATCACCGTAATGCCAGTGTCATTTACATCACCCAAAATTTGTTTCAACAAAGTAAAGCCCATCGCACCATCAGTCTCAATGCGCATTACGTGGTCTTGTTTAAAAGCCCTCGAGATAAATCGCAAGTGCAAGTCTTAGCCAAACAGTTAGGAACGCCTTGGCTGACTCAGGCGTACGACGATGCCACTCAAACGCCACACGCCTATTTACTCGTCGATTTGAAACCTACGACCCCCGAGGATTTGCGATTTCGTACCCACTTGTTTCACCACTGGTGCCAAGACGGAGGGCCTGTCCTGTACACGTCTCCGTCCTCGACTTCATTTCACTCCCCATCAAAAAATCTATAAAAACCTCAGACCCTTTTTCGTCTGTCTCACACAGTGTGAACATGACGTCCCTTCAGTCGCATCTTCCCGTCAAATTGATTCGTGCCTTGTATGGCATCAGTCGAGAAAAAGATCCACAAACACGAGCTCGTGTCTTAGAAGCTAGTCTCAAAGAAGTCTTACGATGGTTCACGGTGACGGCACGTCAATTACTCCAAGGAATCATTCAGATTCCTCATCAAACCCAACGCTTTTTCGATCGAAACAAAGTCGCTTTGGTCCAACTGGCCGATCCCCGCATCGACACTCAAACCAAAAAACAAATCATTTTGAAACCTGGAGGGAGCGGTACTCTAGGAGGGGTCATCATTCGCTCACTCTTAAGATGGGATCCTAATGCCCCCAAAGTTATCCCTAAGACAAAAGTCCAACGAAGCCCCAAGAAGAAAAAGAAAAAGACCAAGTCCCCAAGAAGAATAACTTCTCCAGTGGCAGGACCCTCCTCTTACCAGACACCACCACCCCGGAAAAAGAAAAGAAGCCCCCAGAAAAAGAAACAGAGAAAAAGTCCCCAGAAAAAGAAAAGTCCACAGAAGAAAACTAGTCGCAAGAGAGGCACTTCGGCCAGGACGCAACCTTACACTCGCAAACCACGACCTGCCACGGCAGTGACTGCGTCTCCGGCATCCTCACGTTCATCCACTTCTCCGTTGATGACACCCAGAACTGAAGAGTACTTGGAGACGTTGATCACACCAAGAACATCTCCGTTGATGACCCCCAAAAGAACTTCCCCAGTGGCAGGACCCTCCAATTTAGTGGCAGTGGCTGCTGCTCACAAAGTACCTTCTCCCAAAATCAAAGTCCAAGAAAGATCGGGCATGTTACAAAGTTTACTGGATTTGTCCAAGCAAGAACTGGCTCGATTTAGTCCGTTGCGTACCCCTGCACGACGTGTCATGCCTGTCCTCAAACTGATAAAACGTAAAGACAATCAGTGGCGACGCGTTCCAGTATAAAAAGAGCCTGTGACCAAGTCGGGGTATCAGTGAACTTGTAAAAAAGATGTCACCTCCAAGAAGCCACAAAAGAAAGAGACAAAGGCAGACGCGTCATCCGACAAAGCGCTTAGCCAAGCATCGACATTACCCTAAGAAAAGACACAGTCGTTCCAAGAAAAAGAGGCGTCAACAAAGGGGAGGATTCCTTGGCGATTTTGGGAAAAACATTGTCACCTTTATGACAAAGCGATAGTCCCAAAAAAAAGATAAAAGGGCGTGCGTTAAGTCATCGACGTTAGTGTCTGTTCGGTGAATGTCCCGGAACCCACAAGCAAAAAATGTCACCCTCCAGAAAACCCCAAGGAAAGAAAAGGAAAGGACTGCCACCACGTTTAGCTAAACATGGGGACCTGTTATCTGTCCTGTCCAAAGCTTCTTCACCCCTACGAAAAAAACTCATTCAAACGGCCTCCAAAGAGGTCATCGATACCGTCTGCGAATGTTGTTTGAACGTTTTGAAAGGCACGATCCCTTTGTCCAAACACCAGAAACAATGCTTAGGAAAACATCGTCACGTTCTTCGCCAAATGGTTCAAAAGAAAATTCCCATTCGTCAAAAAAAGAAGATGTTGGTCCAACGTGGAGGCATTTTACCTCTCTTGTTAGGCCCCATACTGAAAGGAGTCTTGGGAACCATGTTGGGAGGACTGGTGGGAGCAAGATAAAAAGGCCCTCGGAAGTCCCAAGATCTCAGAATCGACCCCTGACAACCCCATGGAAGGACGAAAACTAGCTTTAGTGCCTTACAAACGATGGATGGAATACCATCGGTGGCAAGAACAACACACCCCGCATTTACCTCCCAATCCCCATTTGAGCGAGATGTCCCAGTTACAACACGAATTGCAGTCCTTGATGGATCGCCAAGATTTGTCCGAAACAGAAAAATCGCAAAAGTACGGTCAACTCTTGCAACGACTGCAACTCTTTCACCAGAAAGCTTTAGACGAAACAGCTTTACCCACTCTGAAAGATTTTAAGACCTTGATGAAAAGTCCAGCACCATCATCATCATTACCCCCACCACCACTACCATCCCCAAGGGTCACCAGAGATGCTACCCCACAAAGACCTGAGGAAGAAGAGATGCGCGAAGTGTTTCAAACACCGTCAGCAGCTCCCATTTCGAGTAAGATTGCAGCATCCTTGTTGACCCCGTCCCCCACACCCCAACGAGAAGAAATGAAAGCTTGGGTTAAAAAGATGATGTCCACGCCTCCTTCGACAGAAGTGAAAAAGAAAGAAGGGAAACCAGAAGCGAAAAAAGAAAAGAAGACCAAAGCCATTCCATTGTCACCTCCACCTCCATCACCACTACCTTCGACTTCTACCCCCGTAGCCCATCGGACACGTAAATCCGTTTCCAAACCACCCTTTCGTCCCACCCAAAGTAGCATCACCGAAGAGTGGGTGACTTATTAACACACAAAAAAATGGAAAAAGTCTTAGCCAGCATTTACTACGATCCCTCGCATCCTGCAGGTTACGCAGGAGTTCAAAAATTGTATCGTGCTGCCAAAACGCGACTGAAAAGTCTCCGTTTACCTCAAGTGCAACGATGGTTACAAGAACAAGCTACCTACACTTTACACAAACCCATTCGACGCAAGTTTGCCAGAAGTCGCACCCGAGTGGAAGGCATCGATCATCAATGGCAAGCCGATTTAGCCGATGTCTCTCATTTGACCAGCTACAATCGTGGCTACAAATATTTGTTTTGTGTCATCGACGTCTTTTCCAAATTTGCCTGGGTCGTGCCCTTGTCTTCCAAATCCAGCAGCGAGTTAGTGCGAGCCCTGCAACGAGTGTTGAAACAAAGTGGCCGTCACCCTCTTCGATGGCAAACGGACAAAGGCACCGAATTTCTGAACCAAGCTTTCCAAAAAGAATTAAAGAAACGTGACATTCATTTTTTTACCACCGAGAATCCCGAAACCAAAGCCAGTATCGTGGAACGTTTTCAACGTACTTTGAAAGAACGCATGTGGAAATATTTTACGCATCACCACACTCTGAAGTACATCGACATCTTACCGCACCTGGTGCAAGCGTACAACCAATCTTACCATCGAAGCATCGGACGTGCCCCGCAAGACGTGACTCCCGACAACGAAGTGCTGGTGTTCGAGCGCCTGTTCGGTACGTCCCCGACGAGGGCTGTCCCCAAGAAAAGTGGAGAGTTGACCGTGGGAGATTGGGTGCGCATTGGCAAAACCAAACGCACTTTCGACAAAGGTTACTTACCTAACTGGACGACCGAACTGTTTCGCGTCACTGGACGAGTACATGGCCGTCATCCTGCCGTCTATAAATTGGAAGACATGAACGGAGAAGTACTCAAAGGAACGTTTTATTTGCCCGAGTTACAACGTGTCACCAAAAAAGAAGACGACGTGTACGACATCGAAAGCATTCTCGAACGCAGAACCCGTAAAGTGGGCAAACGACGTGTCAAAGAAGTCAAAGTACGTTGGAAAGGATATCCACCCAGTTTCGATTCTTGGATCGACGCTTCGCAAGTCATCGACTATAAAAAGAAGAAGTGACCATCATGCCCTTTCACACAGCAGCAGACGCAGCTACGTCGACCAGTCCTTCTTCCCCTAGTTCTTCTGTGCAAGATTTACAAAAACAACCCTTGTGGGTGTGGTGTGGAGAACGTGTGCCTAAAACGCAAATCGTCTTTTTCTGCCAAATCTTCGTGGTGTATTGTGTCATCGGGGCAGCCATCGCCAATTTGAGTTTGCAACAAGGAGACAAACAATTGTGGACCATTTTATTGAGCAGTTGCATCGGTTACCTGCTTCCCAATCCCTCCCTGAAATTCTCCTCGAACGGGAACGTTGTGTCCAGTGCCAGTGCCAGTCACCACTCCAACAACCACAACCAGAACCCCATTTTGGGCGGAGACACACCTCTGACATCCACTAATATTCCCTCGGACAGCCACAGAACTCTGGAATTATGAGTCACCAAAACCAATTTTACTTAACCTTACCCAGTGACAGTTCCATGGAGGTGTTTCCCCACAACACGTTGTGCTGTTACACAGCCAAATTACCTCAGGCCATCCCCTTAGATCACGAAGCCCATTGGGAAGTGGCTTTAGTGGAAATCATTCACCCGACCCAAGTCCTCAATGTCATTCCCAATCAAAATTTTTTTAATGTGGAAGTTCATGACGAGTCATTGCAACAGGAGTTGAATAAGAAAGTCACGTATGACAATAAAATCTATAATGAGAAAACTCAAAAATGGACCTACCACTTTTTAATTCCCCCAGGTTATTATTTCAGTGGTCAACATTTGGTCAACGTCATATCTGCCAAGTTTAATGGCGTGTTTGGGAAAGCTTTGGAGCATGCCAAAATAAGTGTCACCATGGAGTACCACAAAGTAGCTCGTCGCTTCTCGATGAAATTTGAGCGGAGTAAAATCATGTCCATTTTATTTTGTCCTGAATTGTTTGACATGTTGGGCGGAGACATGAACCTGAGAATGACCATACTCAAGAACAACGAATTACCCATCGTTTACGACAACGAGTCTTTTAGCAAGTTATTTCGTACCCCAGTAGAACTGAACCAAGGACTGAATTTGATGTTCGTGTACTCCGATGCAGTGGAGTATAACGTGGTGGGACACACCTCCGTACCGTTACTGCGTGTCATTCCTTTCAAAGTGGATTCTGCCGCGAACGCTGACGAGGAAGGTGGAAACACTTACCACGTCCACCGCGAATTTGTCCATCCTCACTATTTGCCAGTCAGCAAGTCGTATTTGGACACGGTCAACATTACTATAAAAGGAGATCTGGGACAAAATATTCCATTTACCAAAGGAAAAGTCACGGTGAAACTCCATTTTAGAAAACGGTTCTCTCACGATTCGTAAGTAAGTCATGTATCCAGTGTACCAAGGGGTTGCACGACAGCGAGGACACGGTTTAGGAGACATGTTAAAATCGGCCTTTCGTTCGGTGGTCCCGGTGTTGAAACCGATGGTGACACGCGGATTGCACGCCTTGAAAGATGCGGCACTGACGCAAGGCAAAGAATTTCTCCAAAATGTCATCATCGACAAACAAAACCCTAAAGAAGCCTCCATGAGGGCAGGCAAAAATGTCCTGCTGCAAACGGGTAAAGACATTTTAGGCCGACGAGACACACCTATAAATGCCCTGCACGCTACCGAGTCAGGCATTCAGCAAGGACAAGGCAGAAAGAGACGACGAAGAAAACACCCTTTCACCAGACTTCAAGCTAGAAAAGCCAAGAAAAGAAGAACCGTTCGAGACTTAGACGTTTTCGATTATTGAGACACAGAAAAAAAATGATGCACCGAGAGTCATGTGCTTGTTCCAAGACGGAACTGGATATGTTTGCCATGCCCCCCACCATGATGACGATGCAAGAATCCCAGTGGGTGGAATTTCATCCCGTCTCCTCTTTGACGGATTCCGCTCCCATCGAGTTCGAAATCAAAGGACAACCCGAAGATTACATCGATCTGAATAGCAGTTACCTGTATTTGAAAGTCAAAGTGATCAAAACTGACAACACCAATCCTGGAGCCAATGATAGGGTAGCGCCCGTCAACAATTTCATGCATTCCTTGTTCAGCGAAGTGGACTTGTACTTGAATAACAAACTGGTCAGCAGCAGCATGGATACTTACCCATATCGTGCCTACTTGGAAAATCTCTTGACGTACGGAAAAGAAGCCAAGAATACTCATCTGGATGCTTGCGTGGTATGGAAACCTGACACGGCAGGTGCAGCCACGTTTAGCGACACAGCCCTGACAGAAGATGACAATCCTCACAATGCGGGGTTTAACACACGTAGAACTAAAATTCTGCAAGGACGTAGTTTAGAACTGATGGATCGTTTGCATTTGGACATGTGGTTACAAGAAAAGTATTTACTGAACGGAGTGGATATTCGCCTGAGACTGAATCGTAGCACTGCCGCTTTCCATTTGATGGCCCATGCCAACGAATACAAAACTGTTATCCAAGAAGCCAGACTTTACGTACGCCGTGTGGAAGTGTTACCTAAAGTGGGAAACGACATCAGTCAAACGTTGAGCAGAACGACCGCCAAGTATCCCATACGACGTGTGGAAGTGAAAACGTTCACCATTCCTGTTGGACAGCGATCCATGATCGAAGATCATCTGTTTCAAGGACAGTTACCCAAGCGTTTGATCGTTGGTATCGTCAGAAATTCAGCTTTCAATGGACTTCACAACGAAAATCCTTTTGAGTTTCGACACTCTAGCGTGTCCAAAATCGAAGTCAGTCGCGACGGCAAGACCTTGTGTACACGACCCTTTGAGCCTAACTTTGCCCAGAACAATTACTTGAGATCGTACTTGTCCCTGTACGAAGCCACCGGTCAGTTAGGAACCAACACCAGTCACGGTATTACGTACGAGGATTATGTAGGAGGCTATGCTTTGTGGGCTTTCGATTTCACTCCAGACCAAGGCAGCGACGAGGGACATTTCCACCCTATAAAATCTGGTCAGATTCGTGTGGAAATTCAGTTTGCAAATCGAGACCCTGCTGATCCAACGTTGAACGTGATCCTGTATGCAGAATTTGACAATACGATAGAAATCAACAGTTTGAGAGAAGTCATTCTAGATTACTAGAAGCCATGGAAGACTGTTATCCCTCTTTACCTAGTGAAGAAACTTTGGACATGAAATGTGAGGAGACCGTGGAAGGAGAATCCCAAGACAAAGACGAAGAAGATATCATGATGAAGTCGAGATGGCCAGAACAAGAAGCCCATTTAGTCTCCTGTTTTGCCAAACACTTGGTCGACAAAATAACGGAATTGATCAAGAAAAATTGTTATGGATGTCAAAACGATCATCCCAGTCAAATTCAACACGATAAATGCCTAATGTTAAGTCAAGAAGAAAAATTGGACGAGTATCTGGACGAAGCTTGGAGCCTCATCTCGAACAAAGACGTGTTGCACCAGTGGTATAAAGACTTGCGTGAACATTCTTGTCCACCATTAACCACTCAAGAGATCCATCGTATCGAAGCTCTCCTGAATCAGAGTGAGGAAACAGAACGAATAACCGTTTATTCGTCAGACATTTTCAAGCAAAAAGTCTGGATCGAATTGACCACTTATCATTACCTGTGAAGAAGAAAAAAAACAAAAAATGGATACCTGGGAACTTTATTACCTTTTGAACCACAGTTCGTATACAGCTTCTTGGAATCCTGTCGTCTGTGCTAAAGATGAACTCCCTCATCGCAAACCTAAAGACCATCAAGCTTACGTGATCAACACGGACGAAAGTCATCTCCCAGGAACCCACTGGGTAGCCGTCTACTTTCCTCAAGAAGGATGTGTGGAATATTTCGATTCGTACGGATTGCCCCCTTTGGAAGACGATATCATTGACTTTATGAGAAGAAATGCTCAAACCACCCGATTCAATAATGTGAAATTACAAGGCACAGATTCCTTGGTGTGTGGACAGTACTGTGTGTATTTTCTGCATCATCGCAGCCTGGGCTATTCCTTAGAACATTTAGTGACTCATTTTGATCCTCGTTCTTCTGCTAGAAACGATGTGAAAGTAGATAGATGGTTTTGTGACCATTATGCTTATCTTTTGTCTCAAGCTAGGAAACGTAGTGTCCATCAATGGCCTAATGATTTCCAACAGTGGAAATCACAATTTCATTCACAACGTTGTCAGCCCTGTTTAAAGTAGATTGTAGATTGAGAAAAAAATGTTTGTGATTTGAAAAAATTGTTTGATGTTATAGTGTTGGATTATTGTTAAAAATGTTAGAGTTGTTGTTTAGTGTTAAGTGATTTTTGAATAAAAAATGTTGTGTTTAGAAAAAAATGCCTTTGTCTTTTGTTTAGCTATAAGAATGTTGAATTGATGCTCTTTCATTTCTTACTATCCCTCTCATGACAATCACTGAACGTTGCGAATCGAAAACCGTGTGGGGGATGTTTTCCTTCACGTCCGCGCTTTCACTTTAAGAACCGGGGTTGTTTCCAGTCTAACCATCCATTGTCGACTCATCCTCCTACGAAGATGTGCTCCAAACTAGCTAAGCTCAACGAAGCCTACGTGAATTTGCATAGGGTCAGACACAATCTGATACCGAAGCCAGAAGAAATAGAGAATGTGAGAATGCTAAAAGTCACTGAAGACCTGATAGAAGAGCTCTTTAGAGAAGAAGTGAACAGGGAGAAAGAAGAATGGACAGAGAAGTACAGACTTCAAAAACAGCAGCAACAGCAACAAGAACAGCAGCAGCAGCAACCTGAACCTGACAGAGGCTTTGTCGATTGCCGTATCGACACCAAAGAGTTCTTCTTCTCTTTCCGAAGAAGCAGACCTATCGCCAGAAAGTCTATCCTCAGAGGACATCGCATTCTTAGAAACTAAAAAAGAATGCCATAGCAAACAAAAAAAACAGCCCTTTTAAGGGCTACCCAATACTCTAGAAAAGAAATAACTATTAATTTGCCAATGTGTGTAGGTGGAGTAGTGTGTATATAAACACTAACACTTTTATAAAAATGTGAGGGTATGTGTTGGTGTGTTTGTGTTTGTAAGAGCTCAAGTAAGTTGGTGTGAATAGTAGATTAAAATGATATCTTTTTTTTGGACTGTTTGAGGTGTATATTTGGGGTTAGATTGGATTGCCTTGAGTATGTGGATAGTCTATTGAAGTGATTTATAAAAAATTTTAAAATAGTGATGGGTAGCATAAAAAGTGAGTGATTGTTTCTTTTAGGTCCGCGCGTTGTTGTTTTTTTGGTCATGATCTAGGTAAGATGAATTTTATGTTATTAGGGGGATGTTTTCCTTCACGTCCGCGCTTTCAGTATAAATTGAAACTCGTTCGGCAGTCCAGCTACCCTTGTTGACTGATCAACACCAAAAAATGAACACGAGACTTGAGAAACTGTTGGAGCTTCATGTGCATCTGGAATATGCCAGGCGCATATTAAATGAACTGGCCGCGGAAGCCATTGTCGAGGAGGGAAGGATAAGAGAGGAGGAAAGAAGAAACAAAGAAGAGGAGGAGAGAAGATATAAAGAAGAAGAAGAAAGAAGATATAAAGAGGAAAGAAGAAACAAAGAAGAGGAGGAGGAAAAGGAGAGAAGAAATTTCAAAATCCCAGAGAGCGAAAATTGGGATTCTGAAGCGACATATCCTGCCTCTGCTCTCTCCCCCCAAAAGGTAAAAAGTAACTGGGGGATAAGATGTGTATGTGGCGCCAGGCCTGGAAGGTGCCACCATTAACCAGGTGCCTATGAAGTTCCAAACAAAACAGCCCTTTTCAGGGCTACCCAATACTCTAGAAAAGAAATAACTATTAATTTGCCAATGTATGTAGGTAGAGTAGTGTGAAAATAAACACTAACTCTTTATTAATAGTGGAAGTGTATGTGTTTGTGTGTTTGTAAGAGCTCAGGTATGTTGGTGTGAATAGTAGATTATGGGTTTCTTAGCAAATGTGGAGAGTATAGTTAGGGTTATATTATATGAAATGAGAAAAGTGGGATGTTTTCCTTCACGTCCGCGCGATGTTCGGTCATCATCTAGGTAAGATCCATTTTATGTTTTAGGGGATGTTTTCCTTCACGTTCGCGCTTTTCGTATAAGAACCCACAGTATTCGTCGTTCAAACCATTCTGCAAAGAATACAAAGAAGATGGCGTCAAACCAAATGGACAAATTACAAACCTTGCAAGACGTTTTAGACAACTTAGGAATAATGGAACAGATGCTATTAAGACTGGTTGAAGACCATTATTCCTATAGTCCCCATCGTGTAAAGATGGAAATTAACAATTTAAGGAAAGCAAAGGACAAGATTAGTGGTGTAATGAAAGAGATCAAGGAGGAGAAGGAGGATGAAGAGGAAAAGATAAGAATAAGAACATGGAACGAAAAAATTGAAAAAGAAGAGGAAAATGAGAAGAGGAAGAAAGAAGAAGAGGAGGAAGAGAAGAAAGAAGAGAAGGAGAAAAAAAAGAAGAGAAAGAGTGTTGGAGATAAAATAAGAAGTTGGTGGAGGAAAAGAAGAAATTAGAAGAAGAAAACCCAAAGGCCCTTTTCAGGGCCAGCCATATTTCTCGAAAAGAGATAGTCTTTGAATTGCCTACCCCTTTTTTAAAAAAAATTTTTAAAAAAAAATCCCATGTTAAATTCCCCTTGTCCGTAGATTGTCCCACGATTTATTCCCATGTTAAATTCCCCTTGTCCGTAGATTGTCCCACGATTTTTCGCCATGTTAAATTTCCATTGTCCGTAGAGTGTCCCAGGGGTGTTTTGACTGGAATTTCCATTGTCCGTAGGGTATCCCACTTAACTACTTAGCAACCTAATTAATGCCTGTTATACACTACTGGCATATTGTATATTGAAAAATGGGAAATCACTACTGGCATATTGTATATTGAATAAGGGGAAATCACTACTGGCATATTGTATATTGAATAATGTGAAATCACTACTGGCATATTGTATATTGAATAAGGGGAAATCACTGCTAATAAAGTACCCATCAATATCTAGAGAAAATGGCTGAAAATCGCCAACCGGAAGACGCAAACTCTGCAAGCATTATTTGTAGCTGTATATAACAAGTGGAATAAAGTGTTCGGACACTTTTGGAACTTCATTGTAGCTCTTTCCCAATCCAATTTAAACATTCGGCTATGTTAGAATCCATGATTTACGTACATAGTTATGATTGTTTATTTTTTAAAATTCTAGAATGGTCTCATTGATGGCCATTAACAACTAAAACTTGCTACAACATTAATAAACGCAATTAAAGAATTGTACTTTTACCAAGAGCTATATTTGATTACCGAATATCACTTTTTATGATCGACCAGTTTCGGTCGCGTTTTAGTCTTTTTGTTTGTCAACTTACATATATTTTACTCATACTGGAAATGACATATGTATTATAGTTGAAGTTATTATATGCGGCTGTAAGACATTTACATCTGGTATCTTTGAACGGATGCTTCTTTAGATAATTATAATGAACAAAAGCCACCAGTGTAGTGCATTTGTGTTAATGAGAGGGACAACATATTGTAGATGTTTCTGGTGACTGCAGTACTGCCAAACTTGCATATGTAGAGACACTCTATCGATGTGGCTGTCTATAGGATTCACGGTACTAATTCAGTTCCCCATAGGAAACCTATTCAAACACCATGATATTAAAAATTCAATAACTTAAAAGATTTGAGTGCTCATGATTAAACCTATACTTATCAGTATAGATGAAACCTGGATGTCAGCTTTTGTGTAGAGGAAAGTATATGAGCCGCTTCATTTTCTGGACATGCATGTATTTGAAACATGTGCTTTCAATTCCGCAGCAAAGAGTCAGGTGCTGATTTTAGTAATGAGTGTTCCAAACTCAAGACTGTTAAAGGACCGAAATTCCATCAATAAAACAATGTCTCTAGTTTTTTCCTCACTTATAATTAAGATAATTAGGATAAGCTCTCAAAAGATTATTTTTTCTAAAACATAACTTACATTATTAACCAATCCTGCTCAGCCAAATCCATATTAACTCTATTTTATGTTTACCCATTTCCAGGATGGTTCCCATTTTTCCATATCATTAGTACCGTGTGTCCTATATCAACCCTTGATTTTCTTGACAGCCCAAGGAATAGTAGTTCAATACATAAGTAAGCAATGTGTATAGTTCTGCTTGTCAGTGATTACAATAGTGAATATTAAATTCTATTGCAAGTTCATGCTCACCTAAACAGCAATGGTACATTTCAGGCAACAGTGAAATATTTGAGCTTTATTTAAGAAAATCAGAAAAATATATTAAAATAAATCTGTCTAATAGGAATCATCTTTTTCAATATCACCATTTATCGCTCTTCAATTTAATATTGCAATATTTTACCAGCCTTGTAATATTATGTAATTAAATGAGTAAAAGGTCAAGGTGACCATCTATGTGTACATGTATTATTATAGAAAAAGAGATTTAAATTTTAAAAAATTACCTAAAATTCCTCTGAGAAGAAATAATTAATAACTAAAGTAAGGTCGACATAATTCTATTAAAATGCAAACTATGAACTTTCAAAACATTCACTGAAAGAAATTAGTGGGATGCAAAGTCATGAAAGATCATCACCATTGAGCATGGTGGAAGAGACCTAAGTAATCATGTCTGAAGCATTATGTTTCAAAACATAACTAGGAAATATCATATTGCTTACTGTAATTACTCTATAAAGAGTAAATCGTCTTAATTGTATATATGTATTGCTTAGATATAAACCAAAGTGCAACACACTCCACCTAACATAGTCAAATCTACGCACTGTTCCCCCTCCGCCTTCTGGCATCTGGTATCTTTGAACGGATGCTTCTTTAGACAAGTACAGTGAACAAAAACCACCAGTGTAGTGCATTTATTTCAGTGAAAGAGACATCATATTGTAACTGTTTGTGGTGACGGCAGTGTTGCCAAACTGGTCTCTGAAATGTAATATCACACAGCCTACACACCGTGAATTATTTATTTTGCTAAAAATGCATTTTCTTTGGTGCATTAATTTATGGATAAGGGAAGGCATTCTATTACTTCCACGTTAGGATCCATTATTAGAGCTATCATTGCATGGATCAGGGAAGCTTCGTATTTTACTGTTTCCACCGAAGGATCCATTTTGTGGGCTTTCAATTCTTGGGTCGAGGAAGGGATTCTTTTGTTTTCACTGAAGGGTCAACAATGTTTATTGAGTCTTTATATTCGAGGCTTGTCGCTTTCACCAAATCCACGACACTTGGGACCTCATAAAAAGACACTGAATTCAAAGTAGTGCATTCGTGTACTTGCAATAGGCATCTGAGCTACAAGAGAAGCAAGCATTCATCCATTGGACCAGAATATGCATTTGGCTGGTTGGACAGCCAGTGTACATCCCTGATTGAATACATTCATCATTATACTTTTGTCAATTTCATCACATTAGATGATGATAAGCACCTAAATCTTTTAGAACATTTACATTTAAGAGTTTTGTTGATAGTTCAGACAAATTATAGGAATCCTCACAATCCTACTATCCAGTTACAATCAAGCTTTACCTGATAAGTTGACGACGTAGAAGTATGAAATCGATGAGCAACTTAAATCAGTAAATCTTCGAGTATAATACATTTCAGATATACAATACGTCCTTAAAGCTTTTGTAACTGTTTCACGCGATGTTGGGAGAAAATATTGTTGAAGATACTTACCTAATTCAGCCAGAAACAAAAAATGTTTCTTGCACGTTATCAGAAGTATTTAAAACCAATGTAGTGGCATAATGGAAGCCTTTATTATAAGTGAGGAAATATCCAGCTATTTTTTTTTTATAAAAAAATCAATCAAGGTGCAGAACAACAACAATAAAATTGCGTTCGGCGTGGTCATTCCTAATTTTGATAAATGACTTAATAGTTTTATTTTAATCGACAAACTGTGTAATACATGTTGATAGTTAGTGTAACCAATGTGTTCTACTACCTGATAATACGGTTCTTCATCATTTAATGACATGGATACAGTACTTCCACACCGCTATTAATTGACAACTAATGGGGACTACGATCGTACGCTAAGAGACTAATATTGTCGTATATTTAAAGGAAGGACTCTTAGCATAAACCGAATTCTTGCTTTCCGCAAAGCATATTTCTATAGTTACAACAAAAACTATATTTGGTGTATTCGTTATACATGCATTGCTAATTCTGTTACAGTGAAAGCTAGTGCGAGAAAAGTAAATCATCATTTTATTCTCTTGTACAAACTGGCGTACATAAGGAAATCATTATTCAAATTAAAGTGCTAAAGTCTAGAGGAAAAAACGTCTGTCTGCTAATATTGTACCAAATACAGATTTGAATTGTGGACAGACTTAAAGCATTAACGGGTAGATGACTTAGAATATTGTCAAATGAAAGCGTCAAGAATAATTCAATAGTTCGATCAGCTGACACCAGTCGAGTTGTGATCTGTTAGTTTCGGACTGTGGTCTGTAGAGGTATATGAGGATAAATCAAATTAGGTTTTTTCAATATACTCTGCCGTGCAAATGATTCATTGACATACAAAATTGTGTTCTACAGATGGATTCGTGATTTTCCGATAAATGGATGTGAGAGTATTGGCTTTGTTTAAAATATTTGCTATAGTCTTGTGCAATACCAACTCCGAGACATTTCCACTTGTATGCGACTATCGCATATTCTTATAACGTATATGGTATGAGACTATTCAAACAAAGAGTCATTGATTCAAAGTGAGATTGTGGAGAGCGAAAAGTCTGATTTAGACCAAATCTTTAACAATATGCAAGTGTTCTTACAGATCTTTAATCATAGACTATCTGAAAGCCTGTGACTATTTGTCTTATAGGATACCAACCTTTGTAAGCAGAGCGTGTGTTCAACATCTTTCAAGATTGTTTTAGGCATGGCATTCGATAGGCCAAGTACATGTTCAATGCTGCCAAAAACCTACATCGTGGGCATTGTATCCTGTGATAAGATATACTAGACTCAACAGACATAAAATATATTGTACTGGCTTCTTTATTCACTCAGAACGACGTAATGTTCATTTTGTGTGTAAGAGAGTGTAAGACTACATAATGTTTTGCTCTTGTTTAAGTGTTAGAACTGATGTACAAATGTGTAAGTGAATTAACCGTGGATTATAATGTCGCATACTTCCCGCATTCACAAAACTCCGCAGCTCAAAAATGTGCCTCTTATAAACATGTCATTGTTTAAAGTTTAATGAAACAAATTTCACGAATTTAATGATAGCATTAATCAATTTTGGTTTCAATGCTTCCAGTCACTCTAAATTAATGTATTTTCGCCATCAGCTACATTAAACTGAGTTTGAGTTTGCATTAAAGTTGAGGATTGTTGCGAATATGGAGCTAGAAGGGTGAATATACCTTAACGTGATATCTGACAATGTTTGTGTATAGCGCATTGGCCAGGGAACTAATTAAATTCTCATAGACCGTAACGGTAATGTTTGGCCAAATCATTTTTACGGTAAGATCGACACATTACGCTTACATCCATTACGAACTGTATGGCAATAAGGATAGAGTCAAAAATGGTTGTTGTTTGTTTGTAGTTGTTTTTGGTTTAACATCATTTTGCGGCGCATTATAGGGCTATACATGGCGGCGAGTATAACTTGTGGATAAAGAAAGCCCCTGTAAGAACCGCGGACCCACCAGAAGCTGCTGGGAAGCTTTCTAACATACCCGCATATGACCAAGCCCAAGACTTGAACCCACGTGGACAGATCGGTGAAGAGAACAGCTCGGCCACCCGGGGCCATTCAAACCTTCTAATAATGCATACAGTTTACCCTAAATCTGACGTCATCTGAACAATTGCATTCATTTTTATTCTGATAATTATTTTGAACCAATTAGCGACCTTTACTTTTGTAGATACGATATTTCTTAAGCTAACGTACATATTCTACTTCCGTAGTTGATTAAAATAAAACTGTTGCAAATGCTCAATCAGTAGTCCCATTTTTGTATCATAGATCATACGTTGTATTCATAACCATAACAGTTGTAATGCTAGTATGAATTAGTATCTATAACTATACAACTTTTAATACTGGTAGGAAGACCTGAAATCATTTATAATGTCAAAGTTCAATAATTCATTTAATTCCTTAAACGCTATCATTTTCTGTAGCAGAATCTTCATGATCATTTCTCTGTTTTGTTTCCTTTTTTGCGAGCCTGCGTTAGAGGTAAGCGAAACAAGGTATGAGCAGTAAATGTTCCTACAGTTACCAACATGTTTTCGATTCTGGAAGCATAAAGATGGAAATAGTGTAGTGAAGATATGAAGTATTTCAGTGCGGTAATGACGACAAGAAGTTGTTATATCCTTACATTGAATCAGTAGAGAGAGAGAGAGAGAAAGAACGTTTGCTGATATACGAAATTTAATATATATTTGCACAGTGTGTTCCGCTGGATCATATCGTCCATCTGGAGTCTCTGATTGCATGACATGCAAAGCAGGCATGTATCAATCGGCAACTGGTCAAAAGTCATGTTTAAACTGCCAACCAGGCACGTACCAGGATCTTACAGGGCAAACGTCTTGCAAATCTTGTGCTGTGGGCACAAACCAAACGAGTTCGGGTTCTACATCCTGCACACCCTGTAAGCCAGGGTATTACCAGCCAAATGAAAGTTCACAGGCATGCATAGCGTGCAGAGCGGGATGGTATCAACCTTCTCCAGGGGCTTCTTCTTGTATTCAGTGTGACATTGGATCTTATCAGAGTCTCCAGGGTCAAGGTTCCTGTATTAAATGTCCAGCTGGTAAAACAACTGATGCAACAGGGTCCACGTCTGCAGACAACTGTTATTCAGGTAATATCATCACACTGCATATCCTGTCTTCAAAACATTGTATTAATTATTGTCTGTCCCCGAATACAAATGATTCAAAGTATTACTGTAAACCTGCTTCTGTTCGAATTTTCTTCGCGGAATTTGCTAGAGCAATCTTCCTACGACACTAAATAGTCGCAAATTTTTATCTTACTAATTGCATGCACGAAAATGAGTATATCCGCGAAATTGTTTAACATCGGGGATCCGCTAAATTAAGTTGGTTGTTAGATTATGGTATCTCCTTATTTGACTATACACATAATAATTTCCGACCAAATGTGCTAAAGTCAATGTTGTGAATTCACCGGTACATTCGTTAAACCAACCTTGATGGTCTCGTGAGAACATGCTGAAACCAAATCGAAGATATCATAGTTGAATCATTATGGCAAACATGAATCCCATGACTGCGATATTTACTTATAGGAATGTGCGATTTTTATTCTTTGCAAGACCTTAATAAGCTACCAATGTTTGAGTTCTTTTGAGAACACGCAAATTTCCTCTGAAAAGGTACTATATTTTATTCCTTTCACGGCCTTAATAAGCAACTGTTGTTTGCCTTTGGGGCAGAAGATAACATTCCTTTGATAACATTATATTTTCTTGTAAGAATCATTGTACTGCTTCTATGTGCGATCTAAGTACGCCATGGTGTTATTTGGATGGTCGTAATATGTTCACTTAATTTGCAGTGAGGGAAGATCATAGCGCTCTTCAGGCACACATTGTATTCTTGTGGGAACATTTTATTTTATGTTTTTTATGGAGGTTTCTGTTTGAAAACCTTAAACAGTTACATATGTGATTCATATAAGAACAAGAGTTGTCTCATATCAACACTATATGTGATCACGGTAACTTGATAATGTATGTGATTGCACAACTTTCATCAGCCACGCTAGCTATAACTTATCGTGCATTATTATCGTGCTGCATTTCATCTGTCTCTCAGCTGTTTATTGTTGCATTTTGCATTGGAATAATCATCACAACTTGTCTTGAAAATCAGCCACAGGTGAAATATTTTGGAAATGTTTTAACTCAACTTTGATACATTTTAGCAGTTGAAAATATTATGTTATGGTTTGCCTCGGAAGCAGTTTGCACGTAAATCATGCTCCACCGACCCACACATCGTGGTTAAGGCACAGTATATTCTTATTAAATTGCATTTGATATTTTTGCTTAACACATATATCAATCTTCGATTCTCTCAGATTAACCATTTTCAACTTGCAGTCGTCCTGCGTAAGGGCAGGTTCATTCATGCTCACCTACGCAAGCATACTTTACATCCAGTAAACAATATCCTGTTTACGGAAATCAGATATCAGGATGGTTACAATCTTAATGATTTCTGGTTGTAACGAATATCACAATATTACTAGAAAAGCTAGAAATCCATTAAACTAATTATTATTCCAGACCAGTTTTCTAGGAAAGCTAACAATCCTTAAACAAATTATTATTCCATGCAAGTTTCATATCGGAATTTATTTTGTTGCTCCTAATTATTTAGGGCGGAAAAAGAATTCCTAGGGAAATGGTAAATATTATTTATACGATTCACTTGTTACTTGTGATGAATAATGCCTGTTTAGTTCTTTAATGGCAAATGAGAAAAACATAGACATGTTTCGCTTTTTATCACAAGAAATTATAATTTAATAAACTAACTTTTGATCTTTGATTACTATAATTACACAAACGTCTGGTAGCCCAAATAAAACAAAATTATGTCTCAAAATTTGTTCAAAGCAAAGACACATCTAAATTTAACAGGAAGGTTCATTTTGATCAACCTTGCGTCGATCGGATAGACCGTACAAGAGTGTAATATTTTATCTGGATAAGACTATGCTAGTCATGTCTGCTTATTTAATGTCTCCCTTAATATCGATATTTCCAACACTAGCAGTGATGGAATAGATGTTATATCAATCATATAATGTATGGAACAAATTGTATAGAAAGTAAATGCAACGGCAGTAAAGAAAGCATACCACTGATAAAGTAAAATCTATCTTGAAGGAAAACGGCTGTGAGAGACCATCTGTTTTGAGAGACCGATTTCTTAACACCACTTGTTTTGAGATACTGATTTCCTAAAGTTCAGATTTATTGATTATGTAGTGTTCTTTTATGTCATAAGAGACAACTAGTCTTGATCATCAATGTGGGAAACAGAGGTTGTCTTTCAATACAAGTTCTAATGTCACAATCATTTAAAATATTGCATACAGAATGCTTGACAATCATAATTGCGTAACGTGTACGGGTTGTCTACCTTTGATATCACATCAGACCATCAGAAAGCCTTTTATTTCTTTAGGATACTTTATTGAATAATATGTTCTCTTCTCAAAACAGTTAAAAGTATTGGGTCCCTATTTCAAGGCATAGATAATGGGTTCTGGAACGAAGTAAAAGAAAACGTGCGAAGGTCAATATTCACTGGTACCATTAGCGTAGTTGAACTGATTTCACATGCGCTCTGCACACTTATGGTACATGTTTCTTCGTGCGAGCCTTGAGCAATATGAAGTGTATTAAATAATCAAACTTGAAACTTAATTTGAAGTAATACTGATTAGTAAGAGAACGTGGTACGATTTAAAGGAAATCACGTGAAATAGAGGAATTACAGCAATCCACTGTTATTGCTTTATGACTTTCTTGTGCAGTGGTTCGCTTTGTTGGCACACTTCAGATCAACCGCGACTACAAAGCAACATACGGGAACAAAAGCAGCACGGATTTCAAAAATTTGGAACAAGAGCTTACAACTGAGGTACAGTAGCATAGTTAGTACTTTTTGATGTGGTAAAATTATTCACTTTTGTCCCCTATTAACTCATTAGTTTCATATCATAATCTAAGAATTTAAATTTCATGAATGGTACAACTCTCCCTAACATTATACATGTGACAGATATCGAAAGAAAATTGCGTTATTTCGTATTTCTAAATATAAGGTTGAAAGTGTTTTAATTTTTTCATTAATTTTACGGTTTCTTTCATTATCTGCTTTACATCATTGCTTTGTTTATCTAAAAATAGTAACTTTAAGAATGTTACAAAAAACATTAGCTATCTTAAATTTATAGAATCAGAAAGCCTTTCCGATATAAAATACTGCCATGACCCTATGATGTCATCTTCTTTCAGTTAGACAAAGCTTGCAGGAATGGGTCCTTGAGAAGTTTCTGCAAATACAGCAAACTGACAAGTACGAGGTAATAAATAAATGTGCATTTTGCCCTTTGAAAACTTGTGTAATAATCAAGTTAACGAGAGGTCTCGGTCTCGCTTTTAATCTGATTCGCTGTCAAAATTTCAAAGGAACACGCCTTTGTCTGGCGTCAGATGGAATGATTCTAACATGTGGTATCTAGACTATTGTTACGTTTCCCCTAGTGACGAAATGTTGCTGGTTGGTAGATATCACCAACATCTGTTTGTGTAATGTAACGATACAAACGTTCGTGTCTAAATGGCACCTATCTTGCCAAATATTGCATATCTTGCTAAGTCAAAGCTTTCTTTTATTTTGCATGTTTACTTTTAGTTCTTAAGCAGACCTTCCTCGGAAAAAAAGAATGTAGAAATGACAGAAGAATTAGTAAAGATGAGGAAATTAAACGTTCAATTCTCGTCTTTTCCAGCAGTTCTAGTTGTCATACTTGATAAATCTATTGTCAAGAATATCAATATATTTTACAATTTGACAATAGCCGGCTAGTGTGATGTACATATTTCTTGAATGTCCATATAATCTGGTTCAGGATTGGATTTTTTCCAACAGAGCATACGAGTATGTCTTGAATAAAGCAAACCGATAGAATGCCTTCAAATCGGACTGAACTTTAGCCTATCAAAATGCTTATTTTTAAAACGAATATATGTCATTTGGTATAAGGCCATCATTATAACCGTAGTGCATCAATGTCGCCACAGCCATTACAAAGTGTCAATGTACTTAAATGTCGCCACAGCCATTACAAAGTGTCAATGTGCTTAAATGTCGCCACAGCCATTACAAAGTGTCAATGTGCTTAAATGTCGCCAGAACCGTTACTAAGTGTCTTTGTTTGTACATGTCACCACAACCATTATAAAATGTCCCACAGCTTAAATTACTATATGTCACCATTTGAAGTTGCTACTTTCCTTCATTTCCATCTTCCTTTTCATCCTTCTAGCAACCTTCTTTCCACCGGCCAAGCGTTTAGAAAAAGAACTAATTCAAGAAGAAAATAAAACAAGCATAAGAAAGCCCTTAAATTACAGAAACAGACTCACAGAAACACACACTACGCACGTATCGAGCTATGTATGCAGTTTGAAAGGGTGGTAACATTTAATATAGAATCGGTGAATTTAAGCAAAGAGACAAGTAACAAGATCGGAGAATTTACGTACTGCATGCCCGAATTTTGTGACATTTAATGATTGGCGACACATAAGCATGTCACAAATAGTTCACCGCTTCAGGAGGAATTTCTCATGAGCAATTAATGAATTGAGAACAACATTGTCGATAGAACACATGAGCCAGCTGGAGGAATAATCTTAGTTCCATTATAGATATTCTTGAGAAATATTTCATTTAAATTTTGATGGATGGTATACCCTTCTCATTTCTGTTACAAAACTTTGATCGATAACGTCGTTTGCCTTGTTTTTATATGTACTAATGTATTTTTTGGTTGAATGTTTAGTATATTCTGCCAGAGCATTCTACTTAACATCTTTCTCTCCATCATTATTTCAGTCATCTATATTTTCTTTGAATTTGGTGCTTTTAAAACAGAAATAACCACACCCTACTTATATGCATAACACAATATATAAAATCAAAGTATTCATTGTTGAATTTGCACAGGCTATACTGTGGCAGTCAGCAAAGGTGACGGACATTAGGCCTTATTGTACCACTGCTAATGCATACGTAAATCTTATGGTATTCAAAGCTTTGCCAGCGATAGTATCATACCTTTTTGGCCGCGCGTCGGGCACTCTAGCCACTGGTCCTTACTGATCACCTCTTATAACGTGAAACAAGGCTCATGGGGCTTATTCTACATTATCAAGCCCGCAGGAGGTTACTCGCTGATGTACTACAAGTTAAATTAACCGAGGCAGGATTAAGAAACTCTTCGTCCAAATTCGAGAGCTCTGTAAAAAATAATAAACCGTTGTCAATATGGTTTTGAAGATGGTTTCATTTCATATAATAAAGATTCGTACAAAAAGACACATGCTTTTATTTCCCATGTATAACTTAAATTCATGAACAAGTAACTTATCATGATATAGTAAAGATATTTACACTCACATTACATCAAGGGATCCGAGGGATTCATGAAAACTACGCCATTATACGCAACAAATATATTTGCGTCAGTGTCTTCCTGTGAATTCGCAGATATGGGATCGTGAGCGTGAACTATTACGGTAGTTCAAAATGAAACATTACACGGTAACTATTAAAATTCCAGCTCGCGGTTAAAATGTCATATAGATTGAATGTATAGTTTCGCCAAGTTACTATGACGCTCTTTTGTTTGAGTTCACAACGGTAGTGTTTTGTAACACATAGGAGTAGCACATGTTAACAGTATAACCTTACTCAGGTCAATACTACGAGAGATTGGGCAATTCAAATTTCCTAACAACCCTAGAAAATCAATGTTTTGTAAAGCATACATAAAATTATTCTTTTTTGGACAGAAATGGAAGCATCGTGGCAGAAACAGAGCTAGGATACCTGGCTAATCCTCTGGTGACAGAAAACTCGGTGACATCATCAATGATGCGGTCCCTCTCCCAGAGTACAAGCTCTATTGCTCAAGCAATAAATACGTCTTTCATAGCATTCAGTCAACTGTCAGGTATTTTTATATGAAAATGTATATATTTGGATATACTTTACAATCTATTTCAATTTGTTTCTTCGCTAAATTCAAATGTATGTCTTTCATGCATTCATTCATGCATACCGATTTTTATTAATATTCTCACCGTGTTTCTGAATCTTTTTATATTTGTAAACCAAAGAAATGGCAACTTCTAAAGTAACTTTTATATTGGAGTTCAACTTTCTTTATCACCTCATTTTTAATTATTTCTTTGTTGATATTTATCTTTATAAATGTATAAAAGTATATCGCTTTAGAATTTCGATATTTGTATTACACACAGAGAGAGAGAGAGAGAGAGAGAGAGAGAGAGAGAGAGAGAGAGATAGCTTGGTTGGTAAGCAAAATTTAATATATTTTGCACAGTGTGTTCGGCTGGATCATATCGTTCGCCTGCAGTCTCCGAGTGTGTGGCCTGCACAGCTGGCAAGTATCAACCGGAGAGTGGTCAAACATCATGTTTACCCTGCCAACCGGGCACGTACCAGAATCTCACAGGGCAAGCCTCTTGCAAATCGTGCACTGTGGGAACCTACCAAACAAATGAAAATTCACAGGTTTGTATAGCTTGCAGTGCTGGATGGTATCAACCTTCTCCAGGTGCGTCTTCTTGTAATCAATGTGAAATTGGATCTTATCAAGGTCTCTCGGGTCAAGGTTCCTGTACTAAATGTCCTAATGGTAAAACAACTGATGCGACAGGATCCACGTCCGTAGACAACTGTTATTCAGGTAATATCATCAGAATGTCTATCCTGACTTCAACACAGTCGCATTCTGTATTTCTGTTTAAACCTGCTCATATTTGGTTGCTATTTATTTTCGCGGAATTTGCTTGAGAAATTGACTTTCGACATTATATAGTCACAATAGATTTGTCCAAGGAATTACAAGTACAAGAGTTTGCATATCCGTGGAGTAATTTGACATCGACAAATCGCGAAATTAAGAAAACACGAATAAGAGTTGGATTGTAGTATATGCTTATTTGAATGTACACTCAAGAGTTTCCGATAAATGGTGCAAAAAGTCAATTTTGGATTTTTTAAACTTGAAAATGAAACTTTATTTATAATAATTAAACACTGCCGTTTACCTTTGGTTTATGTGTGCTCCTTTATTTGACTTCAAACTACCATATGAAGATTCCAGTTGAATTCTTACAATACAAAAAGCTGTATTACATGCATTTAATCTTACATAGTGAATCTAACCTTCGATCCGGAAGGCGATAGAGACAATATATATTTCCTTTGGGAACACAGCCTGATATTTTTACTCTTTGTGACTCCTGAACAATTCATCGTAATTTGATTTTGGAAGCAAGATAACTTTCTTTTTTTTATACACCATATTTTCTTGTGGAAACGTTGTTTTAAAAAAAATGCAAGATAGAATATGCCTTCGTCGCTTGCATTGTAGGAGTAGCATAACCGTCTTTAGGGAACACAGTATTTTCTGTGGGAACATGGTATTTTTTATTTGCTTGACTTTCACCATGTACTTTTGTGCTTCTTACAGGAACAAATTATCATGTAGGAATTTATTCTTTTCGATCTTATCATACCTGTCATTCCAGGACTTATATCAGTCACCGTAGCCATGTGTCCTCATGCATTAGTCGTTTCTCTCTTGGCTATTTATTGTTACAATTTGTATCGAAGTAAATACCATATTTTATCTTGAGAATCAGTGAGGGGCGGAATATTTTAGAAATGTTTTAACTCAACCTTCATATAATGTGGATATTTTATAAATATTGGCACATGCACATTTTTAAGGTAAGCCTGTGTATCATTATGATATGTAATGACGCTCCGCCAACTCATTTCGAAAACTATATTTAGATTTTTGTGACAACGAAGGGGCGTGGTATGATGTAAAGAAATTGGTGTGAATAGAACTATTTTAGCAACTCAGGGGTTATGTGTGATACTGCCTATGAGACTGACGTCTCGCCGAATTGGCAGTACTATTTCTGTGTTTTCGGTGAGTTGCCTTGTCTCTATATTAGAATCATATATTCTTCTTATTAATTCAAATTTTATCCCAAGCAAATGATGAAATCACTCGAGGCTCTTTAATTTACAAGTCATCGATTTACGTCACATGTATATATGGGTATGTTGTTGGTATCTTTCCAATCCATCGTTATTCTTTTATTAAATTTGTATGCAGAGGTTCGCTTTGTTGGCACACTTAAGATTAACCGCGACTACAAAGCAACATACGGGAACAAAAGCAGCACGGATTTCAAAATTTTGGAACAAGAGCTTACAAATGAGGTACAGTAGTTGCTAATTGTAGATGTATGCTAATTGTAGATATGACCAAACTATTCACTTTTATTTCTTATTAACACGTTCTGGCCATATCATAGTCTATAACATTAAGTTGTAAGCATATCACTCCCTTTCCTTCCACATAAGCAAACCAAATCGAAAATTTTTTATGCTATGTCGTATTTCTGAATATGAGGTTGTGACTTTATTTGTACGTTTATTCCCTTTGTCTGCCTTAATGTATTGCTCTCCGTTTGTCTAATCAATTAATTTTAAAACATTTCGTAGCTGCATTGGTTTGTTTCAATCTAAAAGTGTTTCAAATATTAAGTAGTGTCTTGACTCCCTCGTTTATGTTTATATCCTTCTTTCAGTTGGACAAAGCTTGTAGGAATGGATCCTTGAAAAGTTTCTGCAAGAACAGCAAATTGACAAACACGAGGTAATAAAAATACATGTGTATTTGTTACTTGAAACATTTATTCCAATCAAAGTAAATAATAGTTCTCTTTTAATCAGTTATGCTTTGCTGCCACATCTGTAGAAGAACATTCATCTATTACTCTGTCTGTCGCCAGATGGTATGATTCTGATGTGTGATCATGACAATGTTGTTACGCTTTTAAATGTTGCTTGTGCATTTTTGTCGCATGTTCGTAAATGTTACCAAAATCTTGTCACGTGCGTTTACTAAATGTCTCGTCTATATGTCAGCAATATTACTAGACATCGCTTACATTATTTTCCCTTTTGTCTTGCAAAACACTTGTAAACAGAAGAAGGTATAATCCACAGAATAATTAATAATGAATTAACATAAAAAACATTCAATATTCGATTTTCACCAGTTTTTCTTGTCGTACCGGACAAATCTTTTTTATGTCAAGACCATTAATATATTTTAAAATGTTTCAATAGCATTGTTTTCTTTTCAGTTTCGAGTGTGATGCATATATATCTGTAATACCCATAGAATCTGGTTCAGGACTGGAATTTTTCTACAGAATTTTAGATTGGATATTCATTATTTCTTCAATCAAACAATTGGATTATATAAACCTAAAATGTGACTGAAGTTTACTCTGAAGACTTTTAAAACGTATCGATGAGATTAGGACAGGGTCATTATTGTTTCCGTTATGCCTAAATGTCGCCACAATAATGATAAAGTGTCTCTTTGCTTATATGTCGCCACATTCATTACTAGATGTCGCAATTTTTTTGTTCTTCATTTCTTTATCTCTGAATGGCTTAATTATTTCCATCCGTCAATTATTTAGAAAGAACTAATTGAAGACGAAAAGTCTCTCCATCTCTCTGGCTCCCTGTCTCACTATCTCGCTCAATCCATCTATACATCAATCTATCTATATACCTCTCTGTCAGTCTGCTAGTCTGTCTGTCTGCCTCGTGTGTGTGTGTGTGTGTGTGTAGGGAGAAGAGAGTAAACAGTTTCAACTGAAAACTCTCGATAAACTTTAAATTGCATTTAACCACACATTAGCTTTCAAAGAGCAGTGGTTGAAATTGCTATGCTAACTGGTAATACACTGCGTTGGAAATATGTATGGCAGATAGCTTGCGCAATGATACTAATGTTAACAAAACAAAAAGTAAAGTTCACTTTTTCATAAGATTCAAAATGTTTTAAAATGATAACATTTACATCAACGGCGTGTTCTGCTCCAAATGGACTAACGAAGCCGTACTTGTAGCTTGGTCAATCTGTGCAAAATGGCCTGTTTGCGGAACGCTTGATTTCATCCACTCATTGTAGCATGTACATGCCTTGTAATTAATGTTTTTGTTGATTATCGTGAAAGAATGTTCAAGTGATGGTCGAACGTTTTGCTACTTTGTGTACACTATCCTCGCAGTAGAGGTAGAAACAGTCCACGAGTCAAGATAAACGCCACATATCAGGCAGGATATAATTATCTTGCACCTGTGTTCCACATTGGAAAACACGGTCATACACATATAGGAATGTGGGGATCACCACGTCCTACATTCGTCATAGCATGCCGTATCAATTCAAAATATTGTATACTAATACTTACGGCAGGTGATATATTATTATTTTATGACAAATATTTGAATTTTTTATGACGATTTGAATGTATATATTCTGTATAGTAGCGGTCGGAATAGATGACAGACATTGGGCCTAAATGCCCCACAGAGTGCCAATGCTTATGTGAATCGCGTGGTATTACTATACCATTGTGATCGCGAGGGGTGCATGCTAACCGCTAAGCTACAGCGTTCATTGATCGCCTCTTACGACATTTAAGAGAGCGCATAGGTCTTATTCTACTATATCAAGCCATCATGGGGTAATTCCCAACATTATCAACCACACAAAAGATTCATCACTAAGTTGCTTAAGGTTAAATTGACGGAGATGGATTGGTCTTGGTTCGTGGCAATCGAGAGTTCAGCAGAACATAACTATTGCTATTGAAATTTTTTTTCTTCATTTGATAGAATAAAGAAAATTCTATAATTCAACTTACATTATAAACTACTCAATTGACATTACATCAAGGTATGCGAGTATTCCATGAAAGTAAGGATCTGAAATTGATTTAATATTTAATGTATGAATCTCGTTGAATAATGTCCAGCTTTTGCTAGCCTTGGCCAGTTTCATAAACTCAATATTAAATCATTACCTGTTTGAGATAACATTTATCACATAGTTTATATTTTAATGGAAATAGGAAAGAATGAAGGAAAATTATTTCGTTCATTATGACTCAGTAGATGCACCTTTGATATTGTTGCGCATAAAAAGTAGTCCCTGGCTCTATTGGATTTTTGCGTAGTTCTATAACCATTAGTATTTTTACATGATTTACCGAATGTAATTCAAGGAGCAGCTATCCTTCCGAATAAATCGACTATTTGACTCAGATGACATAATTTTTCAACAGAGAATGTCTGCTGCATGTAATTTAAGTACGATGGCACATAGTTTGAATCGAGTTAGATTAGAGTAATGTTTAAAAGCGAAAGTGTCAGCTTCACTATGAAGCATTCCAGTTATTTGATATTCATATGAACTGATTAATAAGGATAGAGATATTACAGATTTACAGTGATGCATTTGTGACCGGACATTTGCATTATTCGATTTGAAACAATAGACGACAAAAGACATAGACACATTTTATTTGGAGTCACACTTGTTTTACATAATAAGAAAAAGACACATTTGATCGTTTGAGCCATTATATGGCGTAAATATGGTCTGGTTGGATAAAGTTATCTAATTTAGAGACAGGTTAATGTCCACATTTTTTTGTTAACAGCTGTGTTTTCTTTTTTTTTTTGCTCCTCTAAACTCACATTGAAATCACTCTTCTATGTATATATTGCGGATTCATCATTACAGATATACCGTCCAGCTCTCTCCCCACTACCGCTATCAATTAACAAAGTTCCTTAGTTGTATTTGTTGTTGTTGTTGTTTTTGTTGTTAGTAGTATATGGGGATACCCTACGGACAATGGGAATTAGCATTACAGAACCCCTTGGGACAATCTACGGACAAGGGAAATTTAACATGGCGAAAAATCGTGGGACAATCTACGGACAAGGGGAATTTAACATGGGAATAAATCGTGGGACAATCTACGGACAAGGGGAATTTAACATGGGAATAAATCGTGGGACAATCTACGGACAAGGGGAATTTAACATGGGAATAAATCGTGGGACAATCTACGGACAAGGGGAATTTAACATGGGATTTTTTTTTAAAAAAATAAAAAAGGGGTAGGCAATTCAAAGACTATCTCTTTTCGAGAAATATGGCTGGCCCTGAAAAGGGCCTTTGGGTTTATGTTAATGTATTCATAAACATAAATGGCACCGCATTGGTCTTCTTCTTCTCCTTAGGCTGCGTCTTACTGTTGGTCCGTACATCAGCACTCTTTTCAGGCATCCTTGTCTTTCGACGTAGATCCTACGTATCCACAGGCTGGTGTTGGTCCTGTGGACAACGGTCCACTTCGATCGGACATACATAAGCAAGTCTGTCCGAAACATCATGGAAGACACAAGGGTGGATGACTCAACTGTAGTCCACATCTTGAAGCGACGAGAATAGGTGAATCAATGCAGTGAACGGCGCTTATTTATAGGGACAGGAGGGATTGAAACGGATTGAGTTCATTCACCAATCCGATCACGCGTTACAGAATTCAGTCAGCCCGCATCCAATCCGAAGAGAGCAGTCTGTGACGTCACGTAGTCAATATAGATTCGCTAACGCTTGTGTGCAGTCAATCTATGCGACAGTGATTCAACATGACGGAAACTCAGAAAACGATCCATTGGGCTGCACCAGCAGGGGAGACTGCCCAAGGGAACTCGGACTTACTTTCAGAAGAAGTGAATTGGGATTTTGTGGATTTTCTCTCCTCGCAAGAATTTGTTCCGGAACCTTCGTTAGCTTCTTCATTACCGCAAGTGGAGAATTTTAGACAGAGACAGAAAGAAGAATTGGAGAAATTTATGCAACGACAAAAGGAAGCGGAACAAGCTTTTCTCCTACAGCAACAGCAACAAGAAGAAGAGGTAAGAAAAAAACAACAGCAGCAACAGCAAGAAGAAGAAGAAGAAGTAGCAGCAAAGAAACAAGAGGGTGAAAATCAAACGGCCACGGTACTGTTGGACATTTTAGCGGAGTTAAGAAGTCTGAAACAAATGTATCAGACTTCTTTATCACGACCGAAGAGAATACGACCTTCCCGAGCTAAACACGTCAACCCTGTGACTAAGCCTACCGTACCACCCTTAGTGATTTCAACCCAATCATCATCAACATTACGCAGTCCAGAAGTAGGCCTTGGCCGTGGCAAAGGCATAAGGCAGTTAAAGTTGATTGCTTAAACTCACCCCTTCACCATGAAGAAAAAAAGGCCCTTTTCAGGGCCACCCACATTTCTCGAAAAGAAATACAATTTCAATTTGCCAATAACTCAAAAAAAAATAACCCACCCATTTTACCCTTATAGTACGTGTCTGTGTATGAGTGCGTGAGTGTATCTTCTTATTTTAAAATCATAACTCAAAGACACTTACCTTATATCATTCATTTATTCTTTTCTCCATTTTTTACAATTCAATTCACAATTCACAACACAACACTTTAATTAAAAGTTCATTGACTTCTTCTTTCTCCTTGTTTAGTCTCTCTCTTTTTTTAATTTCTTCACCGTCTCACTCTTTTCCTCTTCTTCTTCCTCCTCGCTTTCTTCCCTTCTTCTTTTTTTCTCTTGTTTCTTTTTCTTCACCTGTCTTCTTTCTTCCTCAGAAGAATCCCTCTCTTCTTCTGAAGAATTCCTCTTTTCTTCTGACTCCTCTTGTTTCTTTTTTGGGCAATCTGGAGACCAATGTCCTTTTTCTTTACAATAATAACAGGTATCTTGACTTTTGTCTTTTTTATCCCCTGTTTTTTTTCTTTTTTGACGGTCTGGACACTCTGAAGACCAATGCCCTTTCTTCTGACAGATATAGCAAGTATCTTGACTTTTATCTCTAAAGGAAGGAGAGTAGTCCGTAGGCTGGTCTGAAGAGAATTTTCTAATGACCCCTCGCAAAGCTCTGACGAAACGTTCCATCTGGTCAGTCTCTTCCATCGTTGTGTTCGGCTTGAGAGTGAAATGAATAGTGAAAGGACAAGACACACATCCTTTTATATACGCTGGTCTGCTATGACTATAAAGTAGTTTATGGTGTTTGAACTTGAGTCATTTGACTTTTTGCTTTCAAGATGAAACGATCCCATTCATTCGAGAAGAAAGAAGAAGAAAGTAAGAGGCAGAAACGTGATCTATCGCCTCGTACCAGGGCTGAAATCTTGGCACAAATTCATGCCAGTGATTTTGAAGAGGACATGAGTGAACCAGAATCCGAACCCTCTAAACCAAGTTCACCACCCTTAGTCAACCCTGAAAAGTACTATTCCATTCGAGAGACGGAAAAGCGCTCCTCTAGAAAATTTAGAACCACGGCTTACAAATACACGGTGAAGTTTAAAGATTTCAAGGCTGAAGTGCCGTTAGAGAAAGCAGAAGTGTTCATCACCGAGGTGTGGGATTCTTTGCTCACTTCACTCAAGCAGCAATGTCAACCCAAAGAAGACGATCGCTTGAGACTTTCCATACAACACGACGGTTTGAAATCCCCTGTTTGGATCGAGTTTAGCACCCCTGCAGAATTGACTGCTTCCAAAGTCATGGACAAGATTCAACACGTGCAACAATCTAATGACCAGTTTGACATCACCGATGGTAAAGCCACACTGGACATGACCCACGTCTCTCCTCCTCAAGGGACTGGACGCAAAAAGATGTTATTGGTAGACGACCTTCGCAACACCAAAACAAGTCTCGTCCGAATTAACAACCCTCAAGACCAGATGTGTTTAGCCCGTGCCATCGTGGTGGGACGAACCTATGCCAACAAGAACGACACGGTAGAATGGAAAAGAACCTGTGACACTATTCAACGTTCCGACCGAGCCAAACAACGAAACGAAGCAGAACTCTTGTTACAACAAGCCGGATTGCCCAAAGACACACCCTGCGGCATTCCTGAGATGCAAAAATTGCAAGATGTCCTAGCTCCACGCTACACCTTGAAAGTGCACCCTCAAGAAATGCGCGGACCTCTGTTGTTTCGAGGCCAAGATTTTAAGGACGGAAAATACATTCATGTTTATCATCACGATGACCATTTCGATACGATTACCAGTATCACCGGATTTCTGGGATACGGTTATTACTGTGAGAAATGTGACCATGGTTATAATAATCGAGAGCAACACAAGCATTGTGGATGGAAATGCTCAGGATGTTTGGCCTCTTCACCCTGTCTGAGCGAAGAACCAGTGCCTTGTTCCACTTGTCTGCGCACGTTTGTCAGCCCTACCTGTTACCAACAACATCTGAAAACGCAAGGTTCACAGAAGAAATGTGCTTGTCAACTGCTGAGATTGTGCCCCGCGTGTGGACAAGGCATACGTACCAATAGTGTCAAGGCACACGTATGTTCAGGAAAGAAAAAATGTCACATTTGTCACCACATCGTGGACTTGGAACACCAATGCTACGTGCAAAAATACCAACCCCCACCAGAGAAAGAGGACGGTCACAAGAAGAAAGGCAATTTCATCTTTTTCGATTTCGAATGCATGCAAGAGACCGGCATTCACATTCCTAATTTCTGCGTGGCTCATCGAGCGTGCGAGAAGTGCATTCAAGAACCTATCTTCAGTCATTGCCCTCACTGTAGCAAGATACCCGGAGGGCGTGAAAAAATCTTTCGGGGACCAAACACGTTAGCCGATTTTGCCCAATGGGTCTTAGACCCCGTCGACAAGACGTGGAGCCAAGAGGACATCGAACGTTACCGAGATTGTCATTGTCATGCCACGGTGATGGCTCACAATTTCTCCGGATACGATGGACAGTTTCTTTTGAGGTACTATACGGAACAAGGCACCGAGCGTCCTAAAGTGACTTTGAACGGAGCCAAAATCATTTTCATGCAAGTGGGACAAGTACAGTTTAAAGATTCGATGAGCTATTTGGCCATGCCTTTGAGTCGAATGCCTAAAACGTTTGGAATGACAGAAATGGCTAAAGGGTACTTTCCACACTTTTTCAATACGGAAGCCAATCAACATGCCGTTCTACCCCATTTGCCTGAGGCTCACTATTACGACCCCGACAACATGCGTACCGAACAACGAGAAGCTTTCTACGCTTGGTACCAGATTCACGCCTCGGACCCTTTCGACTTTCAGGAAGAAATGCTAAAGTATTGTCGTTCCGACGTGGACATTTTACGGCGTTGCTGTGGAAAATTTCGAGAACTGTTCATGGAACACGGAGGGGTCGATCCTTTGAAAGAAGCTTGCACCATTGCCAAAGCGTGTTCCTTAGTGTACCGCCAACGATTCATGCCTGAAAATACCGTGGCTGTCATCAGTCCTCAAACGACCAACTATGTCAAGCGTCAATACTCGGTCAAAGCCCTACGTTGGTTACATTACTTGTGCGACAAGGAAGACAAATGGATTCAGCATGCCCGCAACGGAGGAGGCGAAAAGACCATTGGAACGTATTCGGTCGATGGCTGGGACTTAGAAAACCCCAAGATCGTGTACGAGTTTAACGGTTGCTTATTTCACGGATGTCCCGTCTGTTACCCTGACCGTGACACTAAAAATCAGTTTTTGCAACGAACCATGGAAGACTTGTACCAGGACACTTGTCAGCGACGCCTAAAGTTAGAACAGCAAGGATACCAAGTGGTGGAAATGTGGGAACACGAGTACGATCACCGTTTGAAAATCGATCCCGAGTTTAAACGCCTCGTGGAAAGTTACCAGTTCATGGACCCGCTGAACCCGAGGGATAGTTTGTACGGAGGAAGGACCAATGCCACCTGTTTGCTGTACCAAGCCGACGAAAAGAAAGGAGAAGAAATCAAATACTTGGACGTGTGTTCGCTGTATCCCTACGTGTGTAAATATTGTCGCTTTCCTGTAGGGCACCCGCAATTGCTGACGGAACACATCGACCTGAAAAACATTCGACAATACGAAGGCTTGATCAAGTGCAAAGTTTTGTCTCCCACGAACCTCTACCATCCCGTCTTACCTCACCATTGTCAAGGCAAACTGATGTTTCCCTTGTGCCGTACTTGTGCCGAAACGTGCAACCAAGATCAGCCTTGTCAGCACAGCCAGGAAGAACGGGCCTTGACGGGAACCTGGGTCAGCGTAGAATTGTTCAAAGCTCTGGACATGGGATACGAACTGTTAGAAGTATACGAGATTTGCCACTTTCCCAAGACACAACAGTACCGCAAGGGTGATCCCAGTCAGAAAGGCATTTTCGCAGACTACGTGGATGCCTTTTTGAAACTGAAGCAAGAAGCCAGCGGCTATCCTTCCTGGTGTCACACTCCCGAAGACCAAATAAAATTCAAAGAGAAATACCTGGAACAAGAAGGCATCACTTTAGACCACATCGAGAAAAACGAAGGCAGGCGATCGTTTGCCAAAGTGATGTTAAATTGCTTGTGGGGTAAAATGGCACAACGACCGTGTTTACCCAAGACGGAATATTTGACAGAACCTTCCCGCTACTTCCAGATGATTCACGACAAAACCAAATACATGAAACACGTGGACGTCGTTCGAGAGAATTTGATCTTGGTCAATTACGAAGAAGATCTGGACTTTGTACAAGACGACCCTTTTGGAAATGTCATCATTGCGGCTTACGTGACAGCCCATGCTCGCTTAAAATTGTACGAAGCTTTAAAACTGTTAGAAGAACGCGTCCTGTACTTTGACACGGACAGTTGCATTTACATCCATCACCCGATTCAACATCACCCTGACATCGAAGGAGACCGTTTAGGAGCCTGGACAGACGAGCATCCCGACGACAAGATTCTAAGTTTCGTCAGTGGCGGTCCCAAAAATTACGGCTACGAATACCGGGACAAACAAGGAGAAGTGCACACGACGTGCAAAGTGAAAGGACTGACTCTGAATTATCGTACCAGTCGAGTGGTCAACTTTGGGGTATTGAAAGAAGCCTTGCAATCGGGAGAGGATGGAAACTTTAAAGTGACCACCTATCAACCTAACAAGATTGTACGTTTACCCACTCACCACATCGTCAGTCGACCCTTGGAAAAAGTCTATCAAATCGTGTACCAGAAGCGAGTTCGACTTCCCAATCATTTCACCTTACCGTATGGACACGTCGGTATAAAACATTGGTTGTAAGAGGATAGCCCCCCCCCCCCCACCAGAAAGATGACTTCGCCACAGCAAGAATCGAGTGAGAAACCCGATGAGAACTCCAAGTTCAAACCCTACCATTTTCCAGTCTTCTTACCTGACTATTGTGATTGTGCCCGTCGATTGGACACGTTTCAGAAATGGCCTACGGATAGGGAAGGATTACTTTCTTCGCATGTTTTAGCTAGAACAGGATTTGTCTACTTGGGACCTGAGTCAGGATTGGGATACGAGGTACAGTGTTTCGCTTGCGGACTGAAGTTACGAATGGATCTATGTATCTATAAAGATTCAGCTATTCTGGAACATACTCGATGGTCTCCGCACTGCCCTTACCTTTCTATGGCCTTTCCACCCATCACACTACGGTACAATGTTGACGGTACCTTAGAGACGGTACCTTCCAGAACAAGACATAAAAAACGTAAAAAAGGAAAGATGTACAAGCTGGAGACTGCATTGCGACTAGTATAAAAAGAGGGCTATGGTCAAGATCGATAGTTCATTGGGACTACCAAGACCGAGCGAACAAGATGAATACTTTGAAAAAGACATCGTTCCAGTTTGGGGATTGTAAAAAAGCTGTATCTTTCTCTACTGGATGGATAAGACCCAGGCATTGCGACGGAAAATGTCCGGAAGGAAACTGCGATTGTCCATGTGGTTACCATTGTAATTGCGTAACGGAGTTTGCAGACGAGTGCGATTGTGAGCCTTGCGATGGGACCGATGCTGTACGTTGTGATCTGAGGGATGCCGTAAAGCATCATGGGAACTTTGTTCTCACTACCCCTGTCATGGAAAGTGATGCTGTGCGTGTCAAACCTGAGGGATGCGAAAGCGATGCCGCTCGTCCTCTTGGACATTTTACTGGGTTTAAAGGGGAATGTCGACCTTCACGTTTACCTCCCTACGGATGTCATCCAGCCCTGAGCAAACTCCTGCCCATGTCACTCAACCCTCATCGAAACGAACCTGTGAAAAACGAATATTCGTTTCCTGTGCGTTCGTCGGAATACTGCGACTTTGAAAATCGTCTTCAATCGTTCAAAGGAAAATGGCCTAAGTATCTGGGAGGACCGACCCCCGAAGAATTAGCCAGAGCCGGATTTTTCTACTTGGGCGAAGGAGATAAAGTCAGGTGCTTCAGTTGCGATGTGACACTTCACCACTGGGAACCGGAAGATTCGGCCTACGTAGAACATGCTCGATGGTCACCGAATTGTCATTACTTACCTTTAGTGGGACCGAGACATTGAAGTAACTTTTTTTACCATAATAATCTGTTCATGAATACTTTACAAGAGAACATTCGTGCTTTGCCTGTGGAGTTGAGAGAACGCATTTACCGAGAGCTGGTCAAAATACAAGTGAAACGTAAAGAACAATTGCATCCGTTACGTCACCGGTGTTTGAACCACTGGTACCTGAAGGCTATACAAGGACTGATTCAATTGAAAGTGTTCCATTGGACAGACATTGATCAACGACCTCCTGGTTATAAAAAGGAATGGTTTGGTATGGACGATTTTATTTACTACATTGTAAACGTACTGCATCGAATTCCAGAGGAAGAGTTAACGAATTACCAACATCTTTCACACAATGTCAACTTGGTGAAAGAGGAAACTTCTGAACGAATTGTAATGTGTAGATTAGTGACTCAACGATTTAAATTCGACACTGAAGTGAAACCATGTTTGTGCAAAGAGTACATTTCTTGTGTCAGACCAAAGAGAATTTAGTATGACCTATTCATGGATACTTTACAAGAGAACATTCGTGCTTTGCCTGTGGAGTTGAGAGAACGCATTTACCGAGAGCTGGTGAAAATACAAGTCAAACGTAAAGAACAATTGCATCCGTTACGTCACCAGATCTTTAACCACTGGTACCTGAATGGTATAAGAGAACTGATTCGTCAGAAATTCTTTCAATGGTCAGACATTGTTCAAAACTTTGAGGTCGCTAATAATCGACATGTTCATGATTATGGTTACTTCGAGATTCACCTACAGCAATACATTGAGGAAGACAAGTTAAAGGATTACCAACATATTTTACGTGGAATCTACTTAGAGGAAGAGGAAACACCTAAACGAACTCTGACGTTTCGGTTACAGTATGCAAGATTTAGATTCCCTACTGGAGAACGAAGATCTCTGGCTAGAAAGTACGTGTATTGCATCCGAAAAAAAGAGAATATAAAAACAGGCTGTCATGCCACGGTTTATGTCACATGTCATCCAACAGATTCCGTGGAAGGAACTCAATGACCATATTCAAACCGTGGATCATTACCATCAATTATTACAAGAACTTTATCCATTCAATTTTGGACGACAAGTGGTGTGTGTCTTAGTGACTTGTTTTCTGGGATTTCGTTTACCAGCCGATTCTTTGTGGACTCTTTACGATCAGTACTTACCACCTCCATGGCCTTAAATGGTCACGAAAAACTCCTTTTGTTCAAAGCCTTGCGTTTTCATCTGGATACTTCTCGACCTCAACAGGAAAAAAAGATTCGTCAACTTTTAGCGACCCAAGACGTGTATGACGATGTGTGTGTAGCTTGTGACTTACACCCTCATTGGACAGATGTTCGTGATTGGAAAAAGGGGGGTTTTGAGGTTTGGACCCAAGAAGTGGCCCAGTATGCACGAGAGTTGTTCAAGGAAAAAAGTTACTTTTCAACCTGTGTTAGTGACGGTGCCAGAAGAACCCGTCACCGAGAACAACCACTCGCTTCAGGACAGGACTGTCATGGACATGCCTGAAAGGTCATTCCGGGAGGACACTTGTGTGACAATACCTCATGTAGAGACTGTAAGAACATTACACACTGTCCCTAGGACATCTTGGTTACCCAAAACATGTTGTACAGACACTTGTTTATATTTCACTTTGATTGTTTTGCTGTGTTTCATATTCCTGTACATCACTATTTGGGTTGTATGTATTTTTGTCTTTCGTGTTCATATTTGAAACATTCAATAAACGTGTTCTGAAAAAGTATATAAACTCTTGTCTTGTTTGTTTTTAGTGTCACAAGTGACATTTCTCACACCATGGCTACCTCTGCTGTCTCTGCTCCCTCTTCCTCTACTGTCAAAGTCATTGACGAACACTTAGATCGTGCCAGTTGGGAGGCTTTGTATCTTCGCCATCCCTTTAACATGCTCATTGCTGGACCTAGCGGTTCAGGCAAAACCGAATTCGTCAAACGTTTGATCGAACATAAACATCATTTGATCGATCGACCCCCTCAACGGATCGTGTGGTGTTACAAAGAGTGGCAATCGGCGTACAGCCTCTTGCGAGAAAGTCAAGGCGATTCCATCGTGTTTGTGGAAGGCATTCCTAAAGAAGACGATGGCATCGTCTCTGACTCCCGTCTAACCCATTTGGTCATTTTCGACGACATGTTAGGAGAAGACGAAGAAGAAATTAAATTGTGGTTTACGCGCAAAGGGCATCACCGTAATGCCAGTGTCGTTTACATCACCCAAAATTTGTTTCAACAAAGTAAAGCCCATCGCACCATCAGTCTCAATGCACATTACGTGGTCTTGTTTAAAAGTCCTCGAGATAAATCGCAAGTGCAAGTCTTAGCCAAACAGTTAGGAACGCCTTGGCTGACTCAGGCGTACGACGATGCCACTCAAACGCCACACGCCTATTTACTCGTCGATTTGAAACCTACGACCCCCGAGGATTTGCGATTTCGTACCCACTTGTTTCACCACTGGTGCCAAGACGGAGGGCCTGTCCTGTACACGTCTCCGTCCTCGACTTCATTTCACTCCCCATGAAAAAAATCTATAAAAACCTCAGACCCTTTTTCGTCTGTCTCACACAGTGTGAACATGACGTCCCTTCAGTCGCATCTTCCCGTCAAATTGATTCGTGCCTTGTATGGCATCAGTCGAGAAAAAGATCCACAAACACGAGCCCGTGTCTTAGAAGCTAGTCTCAAAGAAGTCTTACGATGGTTCACGGTGACGGCACGTCAATTACTCCAAGGAATCATTCAGATTCCTCATCAAACCCAACGCTTTTTCGATCGAAACAAAGTCGCTTTGGTCCAACTGGCCGATCCCCGCATCGACACTCAAACCAAAAAACAAATCATTTTGAAACCTGGAGGGAGCGGTACTCTAGGAGGGGTCATCATTCGCTCACTCTTAAGATGGGATCCTAATGCCCCCAAAGTTATCCCCAAGACAAAAGTCCAACGAAGCCCCAAGAAGAAAAAGAAAAAGACCAGGTCCCCAAGAAGAATAACTTCTCCAGTGGCAGGACCCTCCTCTTACCAGACACCACCCCGAAAAAAGAAAAGAAGCCCCCAGAAAAAGAAACAGAGAAAAAGTCCCCAGAAAAAGAAAAGTCCACAGAAGAAAACTAGTCGCAAGAGAGGCACTTCGGCCAGGACGCAACCTTACACTCGCAAACCACGACCTGCCACGGCAGTGACTGCGTCTCCGGCATCCTCACGTTCATCCACTTCTCCGTTGATGACACCCAGAACTGAAGAGTACTTGGAGACGTTGATCACACCAAGAACATCTCCGTTGATGACCCCCAAAAGAACTTCCCCAGTGGCAGGACCCTCCAATTTAGTGGCAGTGGCTGCTGCTCACAAAGTACCTTCTCCCAAAATCAAAGTCCAAGAAAGATCGGGCATGTTACAAAGTTTACTGGATTTGTCCAAGCAAGAACTGGCTCGATTTAGTCCGTTGCGTACCCCTGCACGACGTGTCATGCCTGTCCTCAAACTGATAAAACGTAAAGACAATCAGTGGCGACGCGTTCCAGTATAAAAAGAGCCTGTGACCAAGTCGGGGTATCAGTGAACTTGTAAAAAAGATGTCACCTCCAAGAAGCCACAAAAGAAAGAGACAAAGGCAGACGCGTCATCCGACAAAGCGCTTAGCCAAGCATCGACATTACCCTAAGAAAAGACACAGTCGTTCCAAGAAAAAGAGGCGTCAACAAAGGGGAGGATTCCTTGGCGATTTTGGGAAAAACATTGTCACCTTTATGACAAAGCGATAGTCCCAAAAAAAGATAAAAGGGTGTGCGTTAAGTCATCGACGTTAGTGTCTGTTCGGTGAATGTCCCGGAACGCACAAGCAAAAATGTCACCCTCCAGAAAACCCCAAGGAAAGAAAAGGAAAGGACTGCCACCACGTTTAGCTAAACATGGGGACCTGTTATCTGTCCTGTCCAAAGCTTCTCCACCCCTACGAAAAAAACTCATTCAAACGGCCTCCAAAGAGGTCATCGATACCGTCTGCGAATGTTGTTTGAACGTTTTGAAAGGCACGATCCCTTTGTCCAAACACCAGAAACAATGCTTAGGCAAACATCGTCACGTTCTTCGCCAAATGGTTCGAAAAAAAATTCCCATTCGTCAAAAAAAGAAGATGTTGGTTCAACGTGGAGGCATTTTGCCTCTCTTGTTAGGCCCCATACTGAAAGGAGTCTTGGGAACCATGTTGGGAGGACTGATGGGAGCAAGATAAAAAGGCCTTCGAAAGTCCCAAGATCTCAGAATCGACCCCTGACAACCCCATGGAAGGACGAAAACTAGCTTTAGTGCCTTACAAACGATGGATGGAATACCATCGGTGGCAAGAACAACGCACCCCGCATTTACCTGCCAATCCCAATTTGAGCGAAATGTCCCAGTTACAACACGAATTGCAATCCTTGATGGATCGCCAAGATTTGTCCGAAACAGAAAAATCGCAAAAGTACGGTCAACTCTTGCAACGATTGCAACTCTTTCACCAGAAAGCTTTAGACGAAACAGCTCTACCCACTCTGAAAGATTTTAAGACCTTGATGAAAAGTCCAGCACCATCACCAGTACCAGTACCAGTACCAGTGGTCAAGACAGAAAAAGGAGAAGAAGAAGAGGAAGGGTTTCTAACTCCACCAGAAAAAGTACGCAAGTTAACAACACCACCTACCTCCAGAATTGGATGGATTAAAAAGATGATGGCCACCCCTTCTTCATCACAAGAGAAAAAGAAAGTGAAGACAGAAGTGAAACAAGAACCCATATCCCCTGCACAGACATCCTCCTCCTCTTCGACACCTATTGCTGGTCGCACACGCAAAGCCTTGCAATCCAAGAAAATACCCCAAGAGAAAAAGAGTAGCCTCTTCCAAGAGTGGGTGCCTTATTAACACATCAACCAACACAAAAAATGGAAAAAGTCTTAGCCAGCATTTACTACGATCCCTCGCATCCTGCAGGTTACGCAGGAGTTCAAAAATTGTATCGTGCTGCCAAAACTCGACTGAAAAGTCTCCGTTTACCTCAAGTGCAACGATGGTTACAAGAACAAGCTACCTACACTTTACACAAACCCATTCGACGCAAGTTTGCCAGAAGTCGCACCCGAGTGGAAGGCATCGATCATCAATGGCAAGCCGATTTAGCCGATGTCTCTCATTTGGCCAGCTACAATCGCGGCTACAAATATTTGTTTTGTGTCATCGACGTCTTTTCCAAATTTGCCTGGGTCGTGCCCTTGACTTCCAAATCGAGCAGCGAGTTAGTGCGAGCCCTGCAACGGGTGTTGAAACAAAGCGGTCGTCGCCCTCTTCGATGGCAAACGGACAAAGGCACCGAATTTCTGAACCAAGCTTTCCAAAAAGAATTAAAGAAACGTGACATTCATTTTTTTACCACCGAGAATCCCGAAACCAAAGCCAGCATCGTGGAACGTTTTCAACGTACTTTGAAAGAACGCATGTGGAAATATTTTACGCATCACCACACTCTGAAGTACATCGACATCTTACCGCACCTGGTGCAAGCGTACAACCAATCTTACCATCGAAGCATCGGACGTGCCCCGCAAGAAGTGACTCCCGACAACGAAGTGCTGGTGTTTGAGCGTCTGTTTGGTACGTCCCCGACGAGGGCTGTCCCCAAGAAAAGTGGAGAGTTGACCGTAGGAGATTGGGTGCGCATTGGCAAAACCAAACGCACTTTCGACAAAGGTTACTTACCTAACTGGACGACCGAATTGTTTCGCGTCACTGGACGAGTGCATGGCCGTCATCCTGCCGTCTATAAATTGGAAGACATGAACGGAGAAGTACTCAAAGGAACGTTTTATTTGCCCGAGTTACAACGTGTCACCAAAAAAGAAGACGACGTGTACGACATCGAAAGCATTCTCGAACGCAGAACCCGTAAAGTGGGCAAACGACGTGTCAAAGAAGTCAAAGTACGTTGGAAAGGATATCCACCCAGTTTCGATTCTTGGATCGACGCTTCGCAAGTCATCGACTATAAAAAGAAGAAGTGACCATCATGCCCTTTCACACAGCAGACGCAGCTACGTCGACCAGTCCTTCTTCCCCTAGTTCTTCTGTGCAAGATTTACAAAAACAACCCTTGTGGGTGTGGTGTGGAGAACGTGTGCCTAAAACGCAAATCGTCTTTTTCTGCCAAATCTTCGTGGTGTATTGTGTCATCGGGGCAGCCATCGCCAATTTGAGTTTGCAACAAGGAGACAAACAATTGTGGACCATTTTATTGAGCAGTTGCATCGGTTACCTGCTTCCCAATCCCTCCCTGAAATTCTCCTCGAACGGAAACGTTGTGTCCAGTGCCAGTGCCAGTCACCACTCCAACCACAACCAGAACCCCATTTTGGGCGGAGACACGCCTCTGACGTCCACTAATATTCCCTCGGACAGCCACAGAACTCTGGAATTATGAGTCACCAAAATCAATTTTACTTAACCTTACCCAGTGACAGTTCCATGGAGGTGTTTCCCCACAACACGTTGTGCTGTTACACGGCCAAATTACCTCAGGCCATCCCCTTAGATCACGAAGCCCATTGGGAAGTGGCTTTAGTGGAAATCATTCACCCGACCCAAGTCCTCAATGTCCTTCCCAATCAAAATTTTTTTCATGTGGAAGTTCATGACGAGTCATTGCAACAGGAGTTGAATAAGAAAGTCATATATGACAATAAAACCTATAATGAGAAAACTCAAAAGTGGACCTACCACTTTTTCATTTCCCCAGGCTATTATTTCAGTGGTCAACATTTGGTCAGCACCATAGCCTCCAGGTTTAATGCCGTGTTTCTGAAAGCTTTGGAGCATGTTAACAAAAGTGTTACCATGGAGTACCACAAAGTAGCTCGTCGCTTCTGGATGAAATTTGAGCGGAGTAAAATCATGTCCATTTTATTTTGTCCTGAATTGTTTGACATGTTGGGCGGAGACATGAACCTGAGAATGAACATACTCAAGAACAACGAATTACCCATCGTTTACGACAACGAGTCTTTTAGCAAGTTATTTCGTACCCCAGTAGAACTGAACCAAGGACTGAATTTGATGTTCGTGTACTCCGATGTGGTGGAGTATAACGTGGTGGGACACACCTCCGTACCGTTACTGCGTGTCATTCCTTTCAAAGTGGATTCTGCCACGCTCGCTGACGAGGAAGGTGGAAACACTTACCACGTCCACCGCGAATTTGTCCATCCTCACTATTTGCCCGTCAGCAAGTCGTATTTGGACACGGTCAACATTACTATAAAAGGAGATCTGGGACAAAATATTCCATTTACCAAAGGAAAAGTCACGGTGAAACTCCATTTTCGAAAACGGTTCTCTCACGATTCGTAAGTAAGTCATGTATCCAGTGTACCAAGGGGTTGCACGACAGCGAGGACACGGTTTAGGAGACATGTTAAAATCGGCCTTTCGTTCGGTGGCCCCGGTGTTGAAACCGATGGTGACACGCGGATTGCACGCCTTGAAAGATGCCGCACTGACGCAAGGCAAAGAATTTCTCCAAAATGTCATCATCGACAAACAAAACCCTAAAGAAGCCTTCATGAGGGCAGGCAAAAATGTCCTGCTGCAAACGGGTAAAGACATTTTAGGCCGACGAGACACACCTATAAATGCCCTGCACGCTACCGAGTCAGGCATTCAGCAAGGACAAGGCAGAAAGAGACGACGAAGAAAACACCCTTTCACCAGACTTCAAGCTAGAAAAACCAAGAAAAGAAGAACCGTTCGAGACTTAGACGTTTTCGATTATTGAGACACAGAAAAAAATGATGCACCGAGAGTCATGTGCTTGTTCCAAGACGGAACTGGATATGTTTGCCATGCCCCCCACCATGATGACGATGCAAGAATCCCAGTGGGTGGAATTTCATCCCGTCTCCTCTTTGACGGATTCCGCTCCCATCGAGTTCGAAATCAAAGGACAACCCGAAGATTACATCGATCTGAATAGCAGTTACCTGTATTTGAAAGTCAAAGTGATCAAAACTGACAACACCAATCCTGGAGCCAATGATAGGGTAGCGCCCGTCAACAATTTCATGCATTCCTTGTTCAGCGAAGTGGACTTGTACTTGAATAACAAACTGGTCAGCAGCAGCATGGATACTTACCCATATCGTGCCTACTTGGAAAATCTCTTGACGTACGGAAAAGAAGCCAAGAATACTCATCTGGATGCTTGCGTGGTATGGAAACCTGACACGGCAGGTGCAGGCACGTTTAGCGACACAGCCCTGACAGAAGATGACAATCCTCACAATGTGGGGTTTAACACACGTAGAACTAAAATTTTGCAAGGACGTAGTTTAGAACTGATGGATCGTTTGCATTTGGACATGTGGTTACAAGAAAAGTATTTACTGAACGGAGTGGATATTCGCCTGAGACTGAATCGTAGCACTGCCGCTTTCCATTTGATGGCCCATGCCAACGAATACAAAACTGTTATCCAAGAAGCCAGACTTTACGTACGCCGTGTGGAAGTGTTACCTAAAGTGGGAAACGACATCAGTCAGACGTTGAGCAGAACGACCGCCAAGTATCCCATACGACGTGTGGAAGTGAAAACGTTCACCATTCCTGTTGGACAGCGATCCATGATCGAAGATCATCTGTTCCAAGGACAGTTACCCAAGCGTTTGATCGTTGGTATCGTCAGGAATTCAGCTTTCAATGGACTTCACAACGAAAATCCTTTTGAGTTTCGACACTCTAGCGTGTCCAAAATCGAAGTCAGTCGCGACGGCAAGACCTTGTGTACACGACCCTTTGAGCCTAACTTTGCCCAGAACAATTACTTGAGATCGTACTTGTCCCTGTACGAAGCCACCGGACAGTTAGGAACCAATACCAGTCACGGTATTACGTACGAAGATTATGCAGGAGGCTACGCTTTGTGGGCTTTCGATTTCACTCCAGACCAAGGCAGCGACGAGGGACATTTCCACCCTATAAAATCTGGTCAGATTCGTGTGGAAATTCAGTTTGCAAATCGAGACCCTGCTGATCCAACGTTGAACGTCATCCTGTATGCAGAATTTGACAATACGATAGAAATCAACAGTTTGAGAGAAGTCATTCTAGATTACTAGAAGCCATGGAAGACTGTTATCCCTCTTTACCTAGTGAAGAAACTTTGGACATGAAATGTGAGGAGACCGTGGAAGGAGAATCCCAAGACAAAGACGAAGAAATTGTCATGATGAAGTCGAGATGGCCAGAACAAGAAGCCCATTTAGTCTCCTGTTTTGCTACAGTCCTGGCAGATATAATGAAAGAATTGATCAAGAAAGAGTGTTATGGATGTCACAACGATCATCCCAGTCAAATTCAACACGACAAATGTCTGATGTTGAGTCAAGAAGAAAAGTTGGACGAATATCTGGACGAAGCTTGGGGTCACATCGAGATAGAATTCGTGTTGAACGAGTGGTATAAAGGGTTGGATAAACATTCTTCTCCTCCATTAACGTCTCTGGAGTGCCGTCGCATCGAATCTCTCTTGGACCAGAGTAAGAAGTCGGATCTAAACGCCTCTTACTTGTCAGACATTTTCAAGCAAAAAGTCAGGATCGAATTGATGACTTATCATTACCTGTGAAGAAGAAAAAAACACAAATCAATGGATACCTGGGAACTTTATTACCTTTTGAACCATAGTTCGTATACGGCTTCTTGGAATCCTGTCGTCTGTGCTAAAGATGAACTCCCTCATCGCAAACCTAAAGACCATCAAGCTTACGTGATCAACACGGACGAAAGTCATCTCCCAGGAACCCACTGGGTAGCCGTCTACTTTCCTCAAGAAGGATGTGTGGAATATTTCGATTCGTACGGATTGCCCCCTTTGGAAGACGATATCATCGACTTTATGAGAAGAAATGCTCAAACCACCCGATTCAATAACGTGAAATTACAAGGCACAGATTCCTTGGTGTGTGGACAGTACTGTGTGTATTTTCTGCATCATCGCAGCCTGGGCTATTCCTTAGAACATTTAGTGACTCATTTCGATCCTCGTTCTTCTGCTAGAAACGATGTGAAAGTAGATCGATGGTTTTGTGACCATTATGCTTATCTTTTGTCTCAAGCTAGGAAACGTAGTGTCCATCAATGGCCTAATGATTTCCAACAGTGGAAATCACAATTTCATTCACAACGTTGTCAGCCCTGTTCTAAGTAGATTGTTAATTGAGAAAAAAATGTTGGATGTTATAGTGTTATATTATTGTTAAAAAATGTTAGAGTTGTTGTTTAGTGTTAAGTGATTTTTGAATAAAAAATGTTGTGTTTTGAAAAAATGCCTTTGTCTTTTGTTTAGCTATAAGAATGTTGAATTGATGCTCTTTCATTTCTTACTATCCCTCTCATGAACGTTGCGGCTCGAAAAAACCGTGTGGGGATGTTTTCCTTCACGTCCGCGCTTTCACTATAATAACCGGGGTTGTTTCCAGTCTAACCATCCATTGTCGACTCATCCTCCTAAGAAGATGTGCTCCAAACTAGCTAAGCTCAACGAAGCCTACGTGAATTTGCATAGGGTCAGACACAGTCTGATACCGAAGCCAGAAGAAATAGAGAATGTGAGAATGTTAAAAATCACTGAAGACCTAATAGAAGAGCTCTTCAGAGAAGAAGTGAACAGGGAAAAAGAAGAATGGACAGAGAAGTACAGACTTCAAAAACAGCAGCAACAGCAACAACAAGAACAGCAGCAGCAGCAGCAGCAGCAGCAACCTGAACCTGACAGAGGCTTTGTAGATTGCCGTATCGACACCAAAGAGTTCTTCTTTTCTTTCCGAAGAAGCAGACCTATTGCCAGAAAGTCTATCCTCAGAGGACATCGCATTCTTAGAAACTAAAAAAGAATGCCATAGCAAAACAAAAAACAGCCCTTTTCAGGGCTACCCCAATACTCTAGAAAAGAAGTAATGATCCATTTGCCAATGTGTGTAGGTAGAGTAGTGTGAAAATAAACACTAACTCTTTCTTAAAAATTTTGAGGGTATGTGTTGGTGTGTTTGTGTTTGTAAGTGATAAAGTAGGTTGGTGTGGATAGTAGATTAAAATGATGTTTGTTTGGTTTTTTTTGGGCTGCTTGAGGTGTATATTTGGGGTTAGATTGGATTGCTTTGAGTATGTGGATAGTCTATTGAAGTGATGGGTAGCATAAAAAAGTGAGCAAGTGTTTCTTTTAGGTCCGCGCGTTGTTGTTGTTTCTTGGTCATGATCTAGGTAAGATGGATTTTATGTTTTTAGGGGATGTTTTCGTTCACGTCCGCGCTTTCAGTATAAATTGAAACTCGTTCGGCAGTCCAGCTACCCTTGTTGATTGATCAACACCAAAAATGAACACGAGACTTGAGAAACTGTTGGAGCTTCATGTGCATCTGGAATATGCCAGGCGCATATTAAATGAACTGGCCGCGGAAGCCATTGTCGAGGAGGGAAGGATAAGAGAGGAGGAAAGAAGAAAAAAAGAAGAAGAAGAAGAAAGAAGATATAAAGAGGAAAGAAGAAACAAAGAAGAGGAGGAGGAAAAGGAGAGAAGAAATTTCAAAATCCCAGAGAGTGAAAATTGGGATTCTGAAGCGACATATCCTGCCTCTGCTCTCTCCCCCAAAAAGGTAAAAAGTAACTGGGGGATAAGATGTGTATGTGGCGCCAGGCCTGGAAGGTGCCACCATTAACCAGGTGCCCATGAAGTTCCAAACAAAACAGCCCTTTTCAGGGCTACCCAATACTCTAGAAAAGAAATAACGATCCATTTGCCAATGTGTGTAGGTAGAGTAGTGTGAAAATAAACACTAACTCTTTATTAATAGTGGAAGTGTATGTGTTTGTGAGTTTGTGTTTGTAAATGATGAAGTAGGTTGGTGTGAATAGTAGATTATGGGTTTCTTTATTGTTTCTTAGAGTATGTGGAGAGTATAGTTAGGGTTTGATTATATGAAATGAGAAAAGTGGGGATGTTTTCCTTCACGTCCGCACGTTGTTAGGTTATGATATAGGTAAGATCCATTTTATGTTTTAGGGGATGTTTTCCATCACGTCCGCGCTTTTTGTATAAGAACCCACAGTATTCGTGGTTCAAACCATTCTGCAAAGAATAAAAAAGAAGATGGCTTCAAACCACCTTAACAAAATGGAAAAATTGCAAAACGTCATGGACAATTTAGGAATGTTTGAGCAAATGTTGGTTAACCTAAACGAGGATCACTACTCATATAGTCCCCATAGAGTGAAGATGGAGATAAACAATTTACGAAAAATGAAGGTAATCATCAGTGATCTGTTAAAAGAAATAAAGGAGGAAAAGGAGGATGAAGAGGAAAGGATAAGGATGAGAGAATGGAATGAAAAAATTGAAAAAGAAGAAGAAAATGAAAAGAGGAAGAAAGAAGAGGAGGAAGAGAAGAAGAAAGAAGAGGAGGAGGAGAAGAAAAAAAAGAAAGAGAAGAAGAGTGTAGGAGATAAAATAAGAAGTTGGTGGAGGAAAAGAAGAAATTAGAAGAAGAAGAAGAAAACCCAAAGGCCCTTTTCAGGGCCAGCCATATTTCTCGAAAAGAGATAGTCTTTGAATTGCCTACCCCTTTTTTATTTTTTAAAAAAAAAATCCCATGTTAAATTCCCCTTGTCCGTAGATTGTCCCACGATTTATTCCCATGTTAAATTCCCCTTGTCCGTAGATTGTCCCACGATTTATTCCCATGTTAAATTCCCCTTGTCCGTAGATTGTCCCACGATTTATTCCCATGTTAAATTCCCCTTGTCCGTAGATTGTCCCACGATTTTTCGCCATGTTAAATTTCCCTTGTCCGTAGATTGTCCCAAGGGGTTCTGTAATGCTAATTCCCATTGTCCGTAGGGTATCCCCATATACTACTGTTGTTATTGTTGTTGTTGTTGGGACTTTAACGCCATTTTTCAGCGCATGAGAATCTCTACATGGTTTTAACGAGCCTCTGTGATGTAAATGAAACATCTACAGACAGACATTACGTTTTTGCCCCAACATCCTTTGGGCAGTTGATTAGAAAATGGCCGCCGAAATACCAATAGTAATGGGAAAAAAAACTTTCCAGAAGGGGGATAATTAAACTTTTCTCACGATCGCAGCCAACCAGTGAAAAGATACTGAGAAAGAATTTCATGTTGTTGGGTTTTTTTGACCCATCAGAATTGAATAAATATATATTTTAACATGTTGTCTAACCGCTCAGGTGGTTTATTGGTTAGAGCATCCTCCCTGGATGCGGGAGGTTGCGGGTTTGAACTCCGGCCGAGGCATACCAAATACTTATAGAAAACGGTACTTACAGCAGCCTCGCTAGGCGCTCAGCATTAATAGGTTAGTGTTAGGACTGGTCGACCTGGTGTCAGGATAATGTGACTGGGTGGGAAATCATGCTACATGTCTGCAGCATGATGCCCCAATGCTAGACATCACTTTAAGCTGCCACACTACAGACATTGTAGCGATATGAGTGGAAAATTGTTTAAGCTATCTTAAAAATCCATATCACAGACACAGATACAGAAATGTTGTCCAACCAAAGATATGAAACTATACGTATTATATGAAAAGTCTATGTGATAATTATATTTACGTCATTGTCTCCCTGTGACGTCACGTGTATGGACTCGTACTGTGATTAACAACTACAAGTATTACAAATGGTCACAGGAAGAAATTAAATAACAAAAATAATCCCAGCTAGCTCTAGTTGAAAATCTCAAATTGATTAAATGTATGATTAAATACAGTATATTTTCTATTGAAGAGCTTGCAACGGCAACATTTTGAAATTCAAGCGTGTAGTTTTAAGTACGTGCACATGTTAACCTTGTCAGAACGCGATAACTATGAACGTTACTCCTACCAGTGCTACCCGCCAATGCTCATTTAACGATGAAATGTAAAACTTGCTTGCTGTTTTGCAAACAGTATGAAAAAGAAATGATTATTTTGCCAGAAATGGAAGCATCTTGGCAGAAACAGAGCTAGGATACATGGCTAATCCTCTGGTGACAGAAAACTCGGTGACATCATCAATGACGAAGGCCCTCTCACAGAGTACAAGTTCTATTGCTCAAGCAATAAATACGTCCTACATGGCATTCAGTCAACTGTCAGGTATTTATGACATGAAAATGTATATATGCGACTACACGTCACACTATATTCCATTCCTTTCTTCGCTAAGTTCAATCTTTATCTCTTTCACGTATTCATTCATTGTGTAAATGCGTGATAAAAATATCTTTAAAAATATTCACCCCAGTACATAATAGTGTCTATAACTATTGTAACTATAACTATTGTAACATTAGAATGTATTCATTCTGTCTTTTTATTGCTGCTTATTTCTTTATTGATCTATTCATCTGTATTTAATGTCAGCAAGTACGTCAGTTTATAATTTTGCTCAGATATGTATGCTGTTGATTAAAACGTTAATGTATAGATCAACTCGCTTTTGGTTTGGATTGGTCTCATTCATTGTGGCGGTCATTATCCTTTGATTTATATATTCGTTTGCATTTTAAGTTGCAATACAAACCAAATAGCGGTTAGCGTATTGTAAGTACATGTACCCATGTACCCATGTATAACAACTTGATGTTGGAGTTTACAAGTCCACAAAGGTGTCATATTGTTGACTGCCTTACAGAGCTGCGACATATAGAGCATGACACAATAAACAGTGATGATTCAAACGTTAGAATGTATTCATACAATTAGTATATTTTTCTGACTGTATCAGTATATAATTTGTAACCAGTCAATGTGCATCTTAATAGTTTTTTTCTATCCTGAGACTAGAAACATAGGTATATATTTTTCGGTGACGAGTGCTATATTGTCAAAAATGATATTTATTTTAATACGCTGTATTAAATGCTTTAAAAGTTGCAAATCTTTAAAATTTGAATTTTTTATTTTAATGTAATGATCAGATAAAAATAATACAAAACAATATTTAACAAAGAAAATATTCTGGTTTTTGATGAATGAGTGCGTACTTTCAGATCCAACAACACCAACATCAGCGAGCAAAGCACCCACATCAACGCCTACGTTTGTTATGGGAAACGAGAAAGGCTTGCCAGGTATATATTGTCGATGTATGAACCGCTAACGTATAGCTGACATCTGCCAGTTAGGAGTATGTTGACTATACAATCGGAGTACAGCTTTTACAGTTTAGTGTTTCCTTCATAGTAACCATTTCGGGCAAACTGAATGAAACACATAGGACTTATGGTAATTTAAACTTGTACATATCATTTAGTGAAATTGGACATGGTGTCAGATCCATGTAATAGTGAACGATGTACTGTATTAATAAATCAATGTTAGCACCTCATGCAATTAATAGCATAGCTCGGCCTGAGATTGGACAGCGATCAAGTGAAATTTAGAATCACCAACAATTTACTAATTAACTAAGATGATATACAGGCGTGACTGTGAATTAGTCCATTGACCAAATTTTGCCCTGTATGTTCTTAGATAAACAAGTCACTTGAAGTTTTCGGGCGTGAGCTGTCTTTCAAGTTGGGCTATCAACATTAAAAAGTCCGTTCGAGAATAGCTTTGCCTTTATACACGTACATATTCGTAGTACATCCAATTAGCAGGATGTTAACAGTTGAGATGGACGCGAGACGTTTTCTCTAGTAAATTGATTAATATACATATACTCTATCAGTTTACAGAGAAAGGTCTCTCCAGATGCCCACTGTAAATCGTCATTATCTGTGGACTGGTCATCTACAAAGTTCCAATATACGCCGATTGAATATTATCTTCCAATACCAATAAAACATTTGTACACTGATCACCTATATAGATCGCTCAAGCTTTTGGGTTTTAACCTTTTACGACTTGGTGATAATAAATAGTATTTGAATTTTCTTTTCATGAAATATACACCAGAGAAATAATTCAAGACAACTAAAGGGGATGTATTTCAATTCTGTTGTAAATTTCCTATGTTTGCCGAAGCATTGCGTGTGGAATTGTTAATGCTTTAGCATTCGCCATAGGGTTCTAAGTGAATAAATAACATGGCAAATTTATTTATGTATTTATTAAAATGGCATATACTTTTTATTTCTCAGAGTGGGTTATACCCGTAGCCGCTAGTATCGGTGGCGCGTTGGTCCTCGGAGTTGTGATTGCCATGTGCTGCTCTTCTTGCAGAAAACAAAAAGAGACCATGGAAGACATAGACTTTCATAATAGACAAGTAAGTATCAATACTGCTCCAGGGGATATTCTCAGATCATTAGGCAGATTGGGCAGAGTGGTGATATATATATATATATATATATATATATATATATATATATATATATATATATATATATATATATATATTGTGTTATATACCGTCTTCGAATGTATTTAATATTTGGCTTGGTTTTTGTTTGAGAGGAACTACTTATTTAAACTATTGGAGTTACAGAGTGTTCATACGACTAAACCACCATCTTTGGATTATTTGGAATTAATTCAAAGACGTTCAGGAAATGCACTTGTGATATATCAAGATTGTTGGTACTTCTTTTGGACTTGTGATAGTATTTCAGCATATCCAAAGATATTGGTACATCAACACATTCAGGTTGTGGAATTATTTCGGAAACCTTGATTGTTTTGGATTTGTGATGGAAACGTTTATTCTTATTTTGGATTTAGTTCACAGCACTGTACGTACCTCTTAAATTTTCATTTTATAACTTACCGAATTAAATTATTTCTCAAGTTTTACAAAACTTGTTGGTTTCGCTTATTTATATTACCATAGAGTCGCATCGCGTATAAAATAAAATTAAGTTGATAAAATGATTCAAGTCTTATAAGAAGTGATCGAGATTGGGACGCTGAGAAATTTATATTTCTTGATTCACAAAGCGTTCGTTAGGTAAAAAAAATGGAATCTTTAAAGCAACCGTGAATACAACAACTTTTAACCTTTTCCGATTGCTAGTTGTTGACATCACGTACCCATTTTCCAAAATGTCAAAACTCATACGAATGTACACAGTTATAACTCTCAGAGCAGACAGACGCTTAATATCAGTACTTTGGTCTTTTCTAAAACATCAACGTGAAGTTGTATGGAGTAACCAGTGCCTGACAAATAGCATAGTCCAATGCCTTGGACCTGTCTAAGTCATGCACGTGACGTGGTATGGAGTAACCAGTGCCCGACAAATAGCATAGTCCAATGTCATGGACCTATTTGAAGTATCCTTAGGTTTATTTCCCTCAGAACTACTTTTCCAAAGATCAGGTTAATATATTTAGAGAATGCGTACAAATAATATTCAAGTAAAGAAGATCTATTCCAGAACCAGGTGATTCTCAAACCCCATATGTCAATGGCCTGTCTACCGAAAACAAATTCAGTGCTAGGTAATTTTCATCCACGGTTTGAGGACATTCTGGGATGTTGTCCATTCTCATTGAAATGTGGAACTCCCTGGGTGTCGTTGTTCTTGGTGGCAGAAGGAAACAAAATACTTTGCATTTCCTCAGCCTACGCACTTTCTAGGTCTGCATATTATAGCACTTTAATACAGAATGGCATACTAAACGGTATCACATTATGTATTATTCATGATTTCCACTGCAGCTAAAATTGTTTTTGAACATCCCAAAGTTTATTTTAAAGAAAGCAATACATATACCATGGAATATTTCTCTAATGTATTACTCGAGCATTATAGACTAACATCATAACCAATGACTAATATAAACACTACAAAATGTGTGAGTGTATGCCAGGATTATGTCAGTTCTATAATTTGAACTACATGTCATGTAGCACATTTTGCTTCTGTAGTATATCCCTTTGACAAAGAGTTCTCTTTTTAGGCCAGCAGTATATTTCCTGTTCTTTGTACGATCCTCTTTGAAACGGTTTTATACATTTTATCACCACTCGCTTCTAAGTAGTTTGTCTTTCAACATTTGTTGTTTTTTTTCCACCACAGTTCAACAGGACATATGCATCTGCCCTCTGTGAGCAACAGTATATCAAGGGCAAACCAGAGACTAAACAACACAAGGGAAAGAAAAATTCAGATCCACATGGCAGACGCTCAAGAGGAGATGAACGTAGCAAACATACAAACAACGATTATGATCCTTATTCTGCACCTCGAATGGGACGTAACAATCGACATAACTCGCATGAGAACCACCATAGCGGACGACCTGTAAAGAATAGAAAAGCCCCATTCTATATAAGTGGAAAAAATGATATCATGTACCCAATCATGGCTGACAATGAAAATGAATATCGTCAGCATATTCCACGCCACCACAAAAAGCATGAAGTTCGTGGCCATCGACAGGAGAATGAGAACGATTGGTAAAAACTGAGATTACCACAGCTACGATGGGCTTCGAAATCGACACGATCTGTTTTTTCGAAAATTGGGGTACCGGGCTCATGATACCACCTAACAACCACCTATCTGAATTTTAATTTAAAAGTTGATATCCGCAGTTGAGTTGTGTCCGAAAGCATTGATTGATTGATTGATTGATTGATTTATTTATTAAGTAGCGTTCAATATCCAGTGAAATCTCTTTGTAAGTTACATTCGAGGACCACACATTTGACCTTCATTTGACCTTTCTGTTGTCTTTGTATTGAGATAAAGTCTAGCTTAAAAATTTAATGGTTTCATAATATCGTCCTCTAAAACCACAAGTCATTTATGCAGACGTTTCCGTTAAAACGGATTTTATTGTAGATTTCTTGAGGCTAATGAAAGGATACGTGTCCTTTGTGATTCCCTTCTTTTCAGATCTCTTTGCGTAAACATATATCTCTTACAACGACAAATCACTAACTCGATAATAAAGTCGATCGAATTAGCACAATCGCCACAAGTCTAAGTCTGGCAAATGCTTAGACTTACTTAATCTAAAGCAAACACATGATCTGTGAGTTTTGAAACACATCCTGTTAAGAAGTTACGGATCACTGCCATCACACATCTGCATTCGTGGGTTCGAGTCTCAGGTTCGGCCAATGTGGGTGTGTGGTGGTTCTTTCTGGGGTTTTCCCAGGTTCTTCCTCCACCATTTATACTGGCTGCCATGTATAGCCTATCTTTTGCTGAAAAATTGCGTTAAACCTTACAACAACAACAACTCTTGACATGTGTGTTTCTTTGTTTTGTTCTCTACAATGTTACCCATACCTGTATAAAGGTGTGATTTTTTCATGGTAACTTCGGAACTTACCATGATATTAATAGACTTATAAATGGGTTCGGAATTCTTAGTGGATGTTTTCCTTCCTAAGTAAACCAACAATATTTCATATCAGAAAAAGGTATTTGTATTTGAGAAATTTCATATTATTCTCCACAAACTCGCGCATTCTCTGAATATCTTTTTTTTTATACTATTCTTCGTATTGAATGCATTCTGGGAAATGCTTATATATTATTTCCCGAAGACACATATGCAAAAAATGAAGTTGTTACTTTTCGTTTTTTAGAGCGTGTTTGTGTGTATACTTCCCAACAAACACGAGCTTGAATAAGGCAGGACCGGGGATGCAGGTTAGATGATGTGAACAAAAAGGTTCAAAGTTTTGTATTAATTAATTTAATACAGTAGATGCTATGATCCAGCCTATATTGTTCGATATGTTTGCTTGGGTTTACAAAGCAAAATGTTCATTCTTTTTTTATTATACATTCGATTTTTAAGTCAACCTGTGTCCCCGATATTATAATGGACTGGCCAAAGCTCTCTGATTTTGTAATCGATATCTATAGATTGCACCCATTACATTTCATACAGCCCTCTCGTACATTCAGTGTATATTAACGGCGACAATCCTGGTAATATTGAAATTCTGTTTTATATTATTTATTAAGTTAATGATATAATTTTGTCCTGAATTTACAACCGCACGCACGTTTTGAATTGACAACACAGTGCCACCTAACTTGTCACCAAAATAGGTACGATTTGATTCTTGCAAACATGATACCGATACATTCCTAAGGAAGGACAATTCTAGATCAGCAACGAATCAGAAAGAAGCTTTAAGCTACATGGTCAACAGTTACTCAACAGCACTTGTTCATTTACTAGGATGATTGAAATGAATTCTCTCTTTCTTTGACACATTGTGAGCTAGTTAACAAGCAAGATTCGTGTTCCATCTTGTCGTGTTGTTCATAATGTTTTATTATACACGCTGAATGTACATGGCTATAATCCCTTAATTCAGATTAAATAGATAAGCTTACTTGAGGACTTGATTCAAATGAAATTGATACAACGAGTTCAACCGTTGCTATCTTAGCGAGCAACGGACTGAAACCATTTGACGAGTTTCATAAATTCCATCTGACCTGAACACAAACGTAAGATCATATTCGTCGTAAGACGAACAATATTGATTTTTTATTCACAACCGCGAATACACATTCAGATGTCTCGGTCGTGACGTCTTTCTTTTGCATGACGTTAAAGATTGATGTATGAATAAGCGTGTTACATATACGAAAACTATTATAAGGGTATATTAATGTAGATAAAGCAGTAGTAGTATGATAAATGAGATTTAGTGCAATCAGGCTTCTGAATCAATCAAATTATATTATCTTTTATGGATTAACAATGCCGTTTCACCTTTTGTAAGTCATTGAAATTCACTGTTTTTATTTTTCATTTTTATACGTTCATGTTTTAATTTTATAATCATTTGTGGTTCCTTCGTATGCCAGCTGTGAGTGCCCTGATAGGATTACCATGCATAAAGATTTGTTCTATTCGAACAAACCTAATGATAGTAATAGGTTACTGCATTTGTATGGGAAAATATGAACGAGTTTTTTGGATTGAATACTGCACGACCTTGGGAGTGTAGTATACCCATCCGACAAAACGAGTTCATATTTTCCCATGCAAATGCAGTAACCTTTTTATTATATGCTCATTTTCTTATCCTACCTAATGCTTAATTACACAAATAAAATACACTACAAGAAACAACGTAAATGAATGTATGCCGTATTCCAAACTAAATACACAAGCGCAGATTCATAATTACACAACAACAACATGATTAACGCGCACATAACTCAGATAAATTTGAACTTGTCGCGCTTGACATAAATTTCAAAAGAAAATGTCGTTTTTGTCTACTTAAAATTGAAATTTGGAGTGATATTGTGTATGAATGCGCATTGCAATAAATTTTCCATTTTATCTGGCATGAATAGATTTTGGTATTTTTGTCGATTCTACGAAATTTCGTGACTATGGACTGGATTCATCTGTGCAAATTGTACATGAAATACATCAGACTGAATCAGCTCGGGAGAAGCGTGTTTACATCTGCAAGTGTGTTTGTTCTGTCATTGACTATTTGAAATCATAATATGGGACAATATGAAGTGTTTCAATTGCAACTATCAAAAAAAACCCCCAAAAAAACAAAAAACAAAAAAACAAACAAACCGCTATTGAATTTAATGTTTCATTTTGAGTGCAGCAAGGAGGATGTAACTGCACTTGGAATATAGTCGAAATTACAGTACACTTTCGAAATGTGTAATCAAGGTTGATAACTCATGACATGCCTCATGTAATTAGGATTTGCAGAACTAAGAAAATACATTTTGAGGAACTTCAGAATGTAAAGCTGCAAGTATGTTTTTTTGCCATTCTTATTACCAGCTGAAGGAGACAGTTTATGCCTTTATAACTTGCATCTTATTTGTAGGTACCAATCAGTTTTATGAAATCTTGCGTCTATCGCCAAAATCCAAAACATTGTATCAAAAAAGTTAACATGGAATGTAGCAAAGCAGCTGGTATGTGGAAGTCCACGAAACATCAGCTTTAATTCAGAAACAAATTTAATCAACCAAAACATAACGCGCCTGCTACACGAGAGTACATGAATTGTTTACAAAGTAGATCCTAATACACTATTCACGTGTCCTGCGCGTGAGTGCAATATGAACGTCTGCATTATCATAAAATACTGAACGATTCTGATAATGTAACATTAACGGAGACAAAAATGAGCATATAATAAAAAAATCATATGGTAATAGATGCCGTCATTACGGCACGTATTCGTCATCATATAGCCAAAAAAATTGCTCAGTATAAAATCTAGTTTGTAGTACAATTCATAATACTCAATTTTGTTACATTCAGGCTGTATGTTGACCTCAATCCCCTGCTTCAATTTACTTAACATAGTTCCCGTATATTCCATGACAGCTGTGTTTGTTTACTCATATTCCATGACAGCTGTGTTTGTTTACTCATATTCCATGACAGCTGTGTTTGTTTACTCATATTCCATGACAGCTGTGTTTGTTTACACTTAGTCATCACAAGAAATCAAAAGATATTAAAGGCAACAATCCTAGTGTTATCAAAATTTAAAACGCAGATGATGATTTAACCATTAGTAACAAGAAAACGATTTTCCTACTTATGTCAGTCCATTTCTATCGTATTTAATTTTAACGCTGACTGATATAAATTCGTGCTAAAATGAAAACAGGCAGATACCAAACTTTTTTCTGTATCAGCTGTCTATAATATATAGACTCACGTTATATATTGATTTTTATAATATATGGACTTTTGTAATGTATGGACTGTTCCTTCAAAGCATACTTTGCTGAATAGAAAAACTCTTACTTTCAAACAAACGATGTCATTTTCACCTTGGTGATGGACAAAATGAGGGTTAGTTCATTTTAATAGTGGCACACAATTGCGTGATTTTTAAAATCGTTTCAAAATATTGATCTGCATTTTCGAATTTTCAGATCAAATTTGGCTTAATAAGTATGTTCCAAAGCAATTGGTTTCCATGTCTGAAAATCTGTCTTCGGCATGGTTTCCATATTCTTTATTGCCCACCAACAAGTCATTGCAATAACCGATCAATAGACCACGTGACGGATTCTGGCTATTGTGTTGTTAGGGTCTAATGGCATTTAACACTGCCCAATTTGATAGTACTTCATTGAAATTCTTGATACTTTGTTGTTTAGAATTGTTAATCAGTAGTATTTCCAGTTACGTTATTGACCACTATAAAAAGACGTTGTTCTTAATTTATGTAAAATTGGATCTGGGAGGAGAACCGAGTTACAACTTACCAAGTAGTTTATAAAACCATAGGACAAGGTCCCTTTTGATTATAACAAGTTTCCGGTCTTTATTTGACTGGTCGAACCAGTCTGTCTGATAATGTGTACACCATATATTCTGTCCGATAAGGTGTGTACCAGTCTGACCGATAAGGTGTGTACCATATATTATCGTATATTTATACCTCTGTTTGCATGATTTTCGCATTGTTCTCATCTTTGCTGACAAATATCGCATTATTATTTAATGTATCCTTTTACTACTATTTAACTGAAAGAATAAAATGTTGTAAACTTCCTTATGGTAATTTGTCAACATACTTTTCTGCATCTTGCTTAACTTACTTTTCTACACATTATATTTGCATCATTTAAACATCGACACCGTAACAGAAACCATGCAATCAAAAGCCGACAGCTGTTCATTTGACGAAATGATTTCCTCTGAGGGTATCTCAAAGTTCTTTCAATTACAATGATAAATTGAAACAGGATAAGCGCGTTTCTTTGTTTTGGGGATAAACTATTGTCGTGAAAGCGATAATGACATTTAACCAATTTTCTTTTACAATTTAGTAACTTGTATATTACTCATATCGACTTTTTAAAAGATGGAGGTTCTAGTAAACGGAATGTTTCCACTTGCAGCGTACCAACACGAATGCTAAACAGTGGACGCAAAGTTCACAGGACACTGGACATTATAACACGAAGTTTAGACTTTGGTTTACAAAACGGTCAATGGTATGCAGTGTTTATACATTATAATCTGTCGTGGAATTCATGACTGTATTTTATAACATAAAAAGAAAAGGGAGAAAACTCGCCCTAAAAATGAAAAATTGGTGCATTTTTAACCTAGACCCAAATTAACAATAACTAAACAGTTTATAAATGGTTTCGACATGAAAATTGTATAAACGTAACAAAATGCAAATTTTTCAATACGTACATTAAGTACCATGTATACTTCTTTATCATCGGTAGCTCATTTTGTAGTATTACAATTATATGGTCTTAAAATAAGCAATAGAAAAGAGTGAGAATTAACTATCTTTCTAGAATACAAAGTGAAAATAGAATAAAGAACTTATGATACTGCGAATTAAATCCTAATATAAACCTAGAATTACAGACACAAGCCTAATACTAAATGTTCTGAGTAATTTTTAGTGGAAATACATATCAAATCCAACGCTAACAATATTGATATATCTGTGGTGGCGTGTATCGTGGTGTTGTTCCAAGAGAAGTAAACAAACATGTGCCAGGATCATCGAGAATAAAACAATCAGCACCGAAATTGGTTGTATACTTTCTTGAGATTCCAAGACTATTTTGTAAATCGGCATGAGATGACGCCAGAATAGCCAGTAAGCTAGATCTGTTTAATTAGGTGCGGATAGTGGGTTGTTTTTATGTCCTGAGGTAAATTAGTACTAGCAGCAGAGAGGGTGAACAGACCACTTGCTTTAAAGTCCATTTATGGACATATAACCTCATACGGAAAAGAACCGAAAACAATAAGGTCAATAATGTCAAACGAAAGCCCTAATTGACCGAGAGTTTCTCTAATTGGGTTACTTTATCTTTGTTGTTCGTGTTTTTCAAAATTTTGTTTATCTGTCGGACACTTATTTGTGGCCACACCCTCTCTGCTTCTGGAATTAAATCATTATTACATCAGTAATGGAATCCTACATTAGTGGATTAGCTAAAGAAAGATTAAAAGCAATCAGAAGATATCTTACTGTTCGTGATGCTCTCAAAAATACCTGCAAGAACGACAAGAAGCACACTTTGAATATGCAGAAGATAAAGAACGATTTTTTAAACCTGCTACAACGGTAACTGAAAGAGTTGCAAAAGTTACTGAAGGTCTTCTTCCAACGTTAAAACAAACGGCTGAGCAAACTGAAAAGATAGCAAGAAGAACCAAACAGACAAGAGAGCTTTTAAGAGATCTTTCAGCTGAAATACCTGCCGCTCAACATCTTGGCAAGGAAGAAGAGATACTTGAAGGTATTGGTGAAATAAAAAAGATCTTGAACCAAAACTAAACCCTAAAGTCAGAAAAGAAAATATTTCATTGATTAAAAACTTAGAGAGGGTGCCGTTGAAGAACTTAGACAAGTTAAGGAGGAAAATTTACCTAATGCTGCAATGGTAGGTTTTCTTTGAAAAAAAGCTTTCAAAACCTGAGTATGCTAGTGTAAATCTTGATATTTTTTAATATGGGTATATGGCATATATTAAAACAAAGGACAAGTTAGAGATGATGACATAATGTATCGTCGGTATATATACATAGATAAATAGATTGCATGCAGAGTCATAAAAGCAACAACCTCCTCAACCTCCTCATGAACTTAAACTACAAGACAAAAGCAACCTAAACCTAAAGTTTCTCTAAGAGATAAATTGACGACGAAAGGTTTTAATGTTATTGAGAATGTAAAAACAGAAGTTTATGATATTGCTGCAATATATCAAAATATAAGTAAATATGCAAGAAAAATATACTGCTGGATCTTGGACAAAAGATGATTGGGTTAGAGATCTATATCTAATTTCTACTAAACAAAGTTCTCTCAAAGCTGATGATCTTAATTTTCAAGAATTTCAAGAAGAAGTAAGAAAAAGAGAACCACAACAAATTGTAACTGAAACTCAACCACAATTTGCTCTTTCTCCTTCACAATCTCCTTCTCCTCGTCGACAACTTCCTACACTTTCTTAGAAGAACAATATAAAAAACAACAACAAGAAAGAGAACAACAAATAATTAAATTTCAAAGTAGATTTACACCTGAGGCTTTATATGAATTAAGATTTACCTTTGGTAATAAATTCACAGATATTGTAGCAAAATTTGATGAAAGAGATAAATATTTAAAACCTGAACATGTTGGATCTTTGTCAGAAAATGATTGGACTAAAGTGTACCTGCTGCTAATGAACCTCTTGCTTCTCTTTATGAAGGAAAGGATGGAGGTATATCTTTTTAAATGTTTTATAATAGTGTAATAAAAAAAAAAAAAAACAAGAATTACAACAAAAGAAGAAGATATAACTGCTCAAGTGCTTAAAGAGATGCAAAGCTCTGAACCGAAAACAGGAAGTGCATTAGAAGCTTGTCCTGACAGTCTTGTTGCCGATGTTGATCGCTTAGAAGTTCTGATCTGAGGAAAACGCGCAGGAAATAATTGTCCAGAAATTATTAATGAAATATGTGATATTTGTCGAAGATTATTTACAAGCGGTGTTATGGATCGTAATGTTTATCATTCTCTGATTAATGAAATTGTCGATGATTATTACAGTGATGAAAGCAATTAATTAATCAACTTGTAAATTTGAAAAATGATAATACACAATGCTCAACGCGTGCCTGAAATGATCAGAGTAGTAAATTCTTGCTTACCAACGTATAAAGTGATTTATGGAGATAGACTTGGTGATATTGTTCAAGGTTTATTCAAGAGGATAGCTCGAAAAGCTGTACCAATTGCAAAACAATTAGGAATGAAAGCTATTGATGCTATTCGCGATACAGGTATCAGTACTGTTGGTAATATTGCCGGTAAAGCATTTTCATCAAACAAAGAAAGATTAGCTTGATTAGTACGAAGACAACCAGAGCCAGTATGATTACCCAGTACTGAAGTTATGCCTGCAAATATCATTAAGATAATATATCAAGCTGCCAATCAAATCCTAACAGAGTTGGCAGTTAATGAAGTTGTTCCTGCAAAGTTGACTTATAAAATTAAGCCAGCAAATACATGTTTTATTTCAGGAAGTGGTCTTCTTTTAATACGATTGAATTATAATAAAAATGTTTAAGGGTATATCTGATCCAGCATTTGATATGGACGCACCAATTCTTATAGATGAATATGTTCGTGATTATCAATATTATTCTTATGAAGCACGTGTATCAAATCCGCTTGGAAGAATTGAAATACAAGTTCAAGATACAAGCAGATATTTCTTACCTACTGAAACATTTATTGAAGTAGACGGAGAACTTGTAACATATATCCCACTTAAAACACCGTATGGAGCTGATGTCATAGTTGGTTTTGTTAACAATGGTAGTATGGCATTGTGTGATAGCACTACATATACGACTGATGGAAGAATTATTGAAATAATTCAAAACGACGTTGATGCTGCTACAACTATTTTAATGTTGGCTATATATTAAGATGAGAGTACAATATCAGCTGGTCCATCAATGATGTTTGCTAAAGATACAACTAATCATCCTGATTCCAGACCACATTTAAAATTACAAGTGGAACGTGATACTGTGACTGATCCACAACCAGCTGGAGCGATAGACGCACCCGGCGCTAATTGTTTGATGATACATAGCACCAACGATATTTATAACCTAGGATTTGTAAATCAATATTAAAAGATAATCGTAGAAGATTTTCATGCGCAATTCCGCTATCACATATTTTTGGATTTTGTAGAAATATCAGAAAAGTTATCTTTGGATCGAAACATACAGTTGTACTTATGAGAAAGGGTAATCATAATGATTCTATTTGGCGATCACCTGCTGCTGCTAATAAAGTAATATTATTTAAAATTTCACTGTGGATGCCAGTAATGACTCCAACAATTGGTGAAGAAGAAACGTTAATTAGTTTTAAGAATTCAGACGGAAAATCATTGTTATTTTGGTTGACAGTAACTACAGATAGCAATCAAGGCAATATTAATACATTATTTACATGGCATATAGCATCACAACAAGGAGTTTCTGCACTGAGGCATATATTTATCGCTTTACAAGATGCTGATCGACTAGATAATCGAGAACGTTGTCATATTTGACATACTTAGTGAAGTCTCTTGACGGATACATGGACCTCAAGAACCATCTGAAGATATAAATTTTGAAACTAACTATGTAGCACGTGCATATCATCGTTTATTGAAATTTATGGGACGTGATCTAAATATAGATACTGGTTTACCAATATCACAGTTCGATTTTACAACACTGTATCAGATCTAGTATTTTTCATTAGAGCATATAAACTTATTCCAACAATCTGTTTTTAATATTCACTTTCGAGGTCGTGTAAATCCCCCACCTGCTATTTCTAATTATAGTGCAATTGCAGTTATACTCAGCGATAAAGCAATGTTAATTGAAGGCACTGGCGGGCGAATGCGAGTTATTGAGACACCGAGAGAAAACATGTAACACTTTCAGTTGAAAATAACATATTACTTATAACAATGTCTTATCTTAGCGTTACTCTGACTCCTGGTCAGATTAATATGCTTTAATCAAATTCAGCAAACAACTATGGAATAAAATTATCACTAAAGCAAGATCAGATCACAGGTGGTCAGAATAGACTATCATTGTCAGAACGCCAACACAGGTATTTTAATGATGCCAAACGATCAAAAACAGGCGTTAAACTAAATCTTTCTGCGACCACCATTAACCGTTCAATCAAGACTGGTGGTATATTTCAACTTCTTGCAGCTATACCAGATTTATTAGCCGCTACAGCCACAGCTGAATCAAAAGCAGTTGCATTTGGTGCTGCTGGAGCTGCTGTTAGATTAGCAGCACAAAAAATATGAGCAGGAAAAGGAATAAATAAGGGTAAGGGGTCTAACATTACCAGGAACCCATTATCGATACGAAAAAGGTCTGAGACTTCCAGGAACACTTCGTTATTTCTTCCTACGTCACATTTTGACTTACTTAATGCTGCTAAAAAATTAATATAACAAAATTTCAGAGGTGTTTTTATGCGTGATCAATTACCAAAACAACCAAACAATATTGAAATTGGTATCATTAATCTCGATAATAGTTCCGGTCCTGGTACTCATTGGATTGCATACGCAATTGATCCATGTGGAATTATTTATTTTGATTCGGATAGACTGGCACCACCAAAAGAATTTTTAAATTACTTAAACAGAGTAAAAACTCGAGTCTAGTATTCAACATTACCAACACAAACAATAACCGATCCGCCAATATGTGGCCGTGAAGTAATTACTGTACTTGACGCTGTGTCATCATCAATGTTACCACCTCATAAAATCGTGTACGATTATACAAGTAGACGCGTCGCTTTAAAAATATCTTAAAGTACAACGGTAGATATTTACGGAAGAGCTTCTTCTAGACAAAAACAAAAAACCGATTAAATAACTCAGGAAAATATAAGTAAACAGATTAGTGATGAAATATCTGGATTATTAAATCTTGCAAGTGTTGATCCAAACGAAGTTACTGTATTTAAAGATAATCAAGGAAAATTAAAAACAAGCAATCTTTCATTGAAAGATGTTATCGCTAAAATTAATGGAATAACTGAAAATAGCAAAGCTGTGTTTGATAGCAATGGAAAAATTAAACCCGGTGTTTTTATGCCAACGATATTTGATAGTATTCGTCGTCGAGTACAAAAATCTGGAGATGCAATGACTGGTTCTCTCACTATGTCTAATAATAAATATATTGGTCTTGGAGAACCAGAAACAATGATTTTGTAACGAAGAAATACATCCTTCCAATGCTGAATTCGTTAGTTTCGGTTAATAATGAAATGACGTCATTTAGAACTGATTATGCTACTCATGTGAACACATTTTTAGGTTTTCGTACAAAAATAAATGGGATTTTTGATGCTTTTTGAGAAAACCACCTGCCATCGATATTAAGCTCTCTGACACAAAATAATTACTAACGATGTAGTATAAAAAGCAGCGTCTGGACAGGTATTATGGTCACCACTTCATGAATCTATCAAACATGAGGTTACCGGTACATACAGGCTCTCAGTACTTGGCGTTATTACATTTACGATATCTACCACAATTTCACGACGTTATCCACTCCTGACTCCGTCAGGTGGATCTCCTGGAAATACGTTAGTGATGTTAGAGCAAAACGACTAGGAAACATTTATCTTGGAACCCGAAGAAACAAAAACTCGACCTGATTTATTTTTGGTGTCTTGAATTAGTCGACAAATTCCCACCTATTAAAATATAATGAGCATTCCAATCAACGTTCAACGTGTAGCGCAACATTACAGATGTAATCAAGCACGTGAATGGCAAAAATACTAAAAAATATCGTTGCGAATATACAGCAAAAATGAAAAAAATTATCGCAGACGTGTCGTTTTTGTTAACATAATTGTTTATTCAGTGTCTGCTTTTATAGCTGGAAGCGGTGTATTATTATCAACAATAATACCATCGCTAGTGATGGCACCAGCAGTTGTAACAATTTGTCTTTCAGCTGCAACAACAATTGCTGGTCTTCTTAATGTCATCGCAAAACAATGCACGTGAACAAACACAAAATTACATGATTATATAACAAAATTAGATACAGCGACACTAGCATACTCCAAATTATCTTCGTTATTATCATCAAGCCTTAGTGATGAAAAAATATCAGATTTTGAGTTCACGGAGATGATTAAAATCTATAAAGAAGCAATGATTGTGATAGAATCCAAGCCTGATTTAAATACTAATAATAATAATAATAATAATAATAATGTCAACGCCGAACGAACTGCTACAACAGATTGTCGTTAATACAACTCCGTCTAAACAACGATGATATCGGTAACCTTATCTAATCCTGAATTTAAAGTTAACTTTCCAACTGCGATTCCAGCGAAATAAATAGCGCTAGCACAAATACGAGTATATTATAGCTGGCTAAATATCCGATCAAAATCATTCGTTGGATTACCGCCAAATAATTCACTTGCATTTGCAAATAAAAATGAAGATGATGGAACTCCCGATTGGCAGGTTGTCTGAATTCAACAGATTGTTATCAAATCGAACAAATCAATCATCAATTCCAGCGCAGAATTAAACAAAGAATCAAAAATAGCTATCACCGTTTACGAACCAACGTTATCATCTGCGATAGAAATATATTCACCAGATAACCTTGTAGATATATATCAATTATCGATCCGATCTGTTTTTGGTTGGCATGAGGTTCCACCAGAATACAAAAAACCACCAGAACCAAACTTAAATGAATTCCTCACAAATGAAAAAAAATTATAACAATTTCAAACTTTTGAGGAAAAGAATCTCTATTACACCCTACTCTTCAATATCTCTATCCTACTTATATGGTCAAACCAGTAGACGGATTTTATGCTGTTGATAAAGAAATATTCAAATCATTAACTAAAAAAATTCGACATGAACGTATAACTATGTCTGCATCATTAGTTTGTCTATTTGAAAATTATATTCTGGAGTATCCTAATGATGATCTAAAAAAGAAAGTCATTGAAACAATACAACATTTAAATCTAGTTGTATGAGACCTTGACTATATTAATCAGAATAGTACTGAGCATATAAGGAAGGCAGAGATTACAATACCACAATATAATAGAATAGAAACGAAACTTATAAAGAAATATTTCTCGATTATTATAGATTAAATGAAGCAGAATTGCCAATGTTTGTAATACCAGGATTCGAAACCGACGGACTAAAAAGAAAACTCAACATCATTATCAGTGAATATTTTCCACAAATTGGTGAGTCATGGAAAAAACACTTTCACCATCAATAATTCTTAAACATAACAATGATCCGTACAGTGGCGGCAGACATATTTCACCAGGAAGTGTAAATATCACATCAACAATCACAGTCAATCTTGTATTCGACGCAATTGATGGCAGCTATCAGATTGATCTTGAAAAATTCAATCAGGCCCAGCAAGGATATATTTTATAAACATTTACACTTCAAGTACCTCCTGGATATTTGATCGTACAAAAGCATATTAATCCTGTTTATCTATGATGTCATAATCCGTTATTATCAAGAATAAATTTCAAACTTACTGACCAGAGCGGACACATTCTTGATTTAAGACAAGATATTGTTAATATTAATTTATATGTAATGTCATAAATCATCAAGTTAATGTATCTTTTACTGATTACAGAAATAACAAAAACTTAAATAAAAAAATGAATAGACAAAGTCAAGGATAAATCTATCCACGACAGGGATCGCAGTTGCCATAAGTTTCATTTTCACTATTTTCAGTTTCAAAATCCCCTTTAACTCTTTCACTTTCATTACTAACTTTGTCACCATTTTTCACGATCTGACATAAACAAAATTAACTGCCTCACGCAAGTGTTCATATTCCTTTCCTTCTCATATTCGTCATCTAATTCTGATCCTATTTTCTCAATCGTGCGTAAAAGAGATACAATTTTTTAAACCTCTGTATCTTTGACCGAATCCAAAGATTGGAATATACTCTATTGGATTTGCTTTATAAATCTTGACTCTGCTGATAGTGTGTATCTATCTTACAACTTTTCTGTTTGCGATGATTCAAAATCAAAAATAATTTTTTCTGGATCAAGCTGAATTTTTATGCCGTCATATTTTAATTTTTAATTGCAGAAATAATATCATTAATATTTTCGTAATTCATTATACAATATGTTATATATATAATTAACAAAACATAAACCGTAATATTCATGGGGTCACTTCATATTAGCTTTTCTACCCTTCCATAGGGTCCTTTTGTGGGATCTTTATTATGGTTTTCTTGGCACAAGGCTTTTCTTTTTGGTTGACATTCTTTCTGAATGTTTTTGTGTGAGATATCCTACAGCGAGATTTAGAGCTCACATCACGCTGCGATATTTTCTGGAGGGCTCCAAACTGCACAGACACCCCACCCCCAGCAAAACGAAACGATATTTTAGAGATCCAGAGGGTTGTCTAGGCTTTTCAATTTCATGTACATATCCCCAATATGAAACCAGGGGGAGAGTGCAAAACAAGCTCACCACGCTGTTTTCACGTGACTTAGAAGTGTACATGAAACTATCGGGGCTATGGAGCCCCCATATTTTTTAAAAATCGCGATTATCAACATCGTCGACAGTCTGTCCAGTCACGGGATCTGAACGCCAACCCTCGAGTATGAGAGTCAGCCGCTCTACCACTGCGCTATGTTCCAATTTTACAGATATATGTTTCAGAAATTATTATGAAGTTACTTTTGCTGGATTTCCTACAAATAACTACAGCGTGGATTTATTTTCCATTTTCCAGAACACATCTAAATCGCGCTAATTACTCACGCAGTAACAAACGGGATAACTAATTAATTACTCTACTAGAGAGAGCTTTTCTTGACAGAGTTACCGTCCTTCATCTGGAGCATTTGTAGATAACACAATCGAGAGGTAATGCAATATTATATTTTATTTATATTTCTTCGAATACGCTGATTTGGTTATATTATTTGCGGAAAGGTATATTGAATGTCACAGAATTAGGCAAAAAATAACTTGGTTTTGCCTTAGAACTATTTGACTATTTTATCTAGGGTGAATAACTGTTTTTCCAGGGAAGCGACTGTATTAACACGTACCTCGCCGGAAATTACTTGTGACGAAGGGACATTAATAACATGATATGCACGGGTATTTTACCCTGACGTTTGCTCACTCTCCTATGGATTTAAGTAAGATCAATTTCTAAAACCGACACTGGTCGTTTTGGATCACGTCAAGGAGTGTACACTCTCCATTGTTCTCCAGCCATAGGGCTGATTGTGACTGTCACTGTGATTGTGACTGTGACTATGACTAGACCTGACTAGAGTTTACTAGAGATGTCTAGAGCTATCTGAAGCTGTTTAGAGTGGTCTGGAGTTTCCAGAGTATTTAAGGCTGCGTGCTGTCGATACGTATGTATGTATGTACGTATGAGCAGCAGAGGGGGCGAATCCGACATTTTGTCCAATCGTCATTTTGCTTAATTATTACTTCTGCACTCAGCGGATCCGGTGTAGTCAGCGCTGGTAAAAAAAAAAACGACGACGTCGTTGGGGGATCGTCGCGTCGTCATTTGGTTTAATTAACACCTTCTGCGCGTCGATCCCCAGCGTCGTCAGCGTCCGGTAAGCACATCGACGACCGCGTCGATGTCATCGCCCCCCTCTGCTGCTAAGTGGTTATTTACAATGATCTTACAAACAGAGTGATCACTAACTCCTCCTCCTGTAGATCAATTAGGTTGTTTGACTGATCGGTGAGTTTAAAATTAATTCTCGTTAAAAACCGATCATGGCATCGCATATAGACCGGATTAATCGGATTCTCAACGATTAAAAATCCCGGAGGGGCTGTTGGTGAAAATGAATAAAGGATATACCCCTGTTGAGCTTGATTTGATTGATTGATATCTACCTGGTAACTCCCTTCGATAACATCACACACTAGATTGATTGCTATCACCGATGCGATATTTACGTTGTATGGAGCAATATGCCTACCACCATCTCCGTTATCGTGTCTGAGGATATAAGTTGATGGACCGAGAAAATCATTAAGAGACTTTCTTAGTTCTGGCGCGTTGTATCCTGGAAACTTGAAATCGGGTAAATCGGCTTCTGTGATATTATACCCGGTTAGGAATTTTTGTTTATTATCATCGCTGCTATCGGATATTGTCTTAACGATTTGCTCATTAATATATTCCATGTCTGATATAAGTTGATTTAACACCTCAACGTGTTTTCGTGCTTTTGTTTTCCGTAGCTGTTCTAGTTGTGATTGGTAATTACGATTAATCTCGGCAAACGCACCAGTGATATCATCTAAACGAACTGTGACCTTGGCTGACAATTCAGGAGTTTTCTTATACGGAAAAAACCATTGCATGGTATTCCTGTCTTGAAATATAAACTCGCTGGGTAATAACGTGTTTCTTATAATAGACAAATCATTCAGATAACTGGGATTAATCTCATGATACGATTGCACATTTGTGTGCAAATCCGCGGGTGGATTCTTAGGCCATCCTAGTATGGTTCTTATTGAACTGTTATAAATATCAACCATATACCCCGGTGTGCTTATTTCAATCGTCGATGATAACGTCGGTTCATGAACCGTAATAGCGATTTTTGATTCCTTTCCTGTGATCGATTTTATTCTGCGTTGAAATTCTTTATTGATTTGCTCTATTTGGTATGACCCAGTTGGTATTGTAACCTCCTCCCAGTCTGGGGTCCCATCGGGTTTATTTTTCCGTGCAAAAACCAGCGAGTTATTAGGTTGTTGTCCGTTAAATGCGTCCGCTCGAATATTAGGCCAACTGTGATATACTCGCAATTTTGCCAGCGCTATTTCCTTCACTGGAACCGGCGACGGGAAGTTCACACTGAATTCGGGTTTCGTTGACGTTATTGATATCATATTTGTTTGTACCGGAGTGGTGTTCTCCGCGATCCGCTGAAGTAATTGAAACCCTTCGGGGTTCAGCGACATTATTATTATTCGTTGTCTTTAGTGTCTAATTTCAGCAACCAGGTGGTTCCGGCTTCCAGTTGAAAATCCTCGATTTTTGACATCGCGGAGCTATACAACTGGACCATTGTGGAGAATTCAACATCGGATACGAACAAATTATCAATTGACAACGAGATCAACCCGGATAATTTCGAGTATGCGTCGGATACTATTTGATGTTTTACTGTATACTCGTTGAGTTTTTTTTGAAAACACGATGATATCTTCTTAGTGATTGCGTTGGCGACTCCAGCAACTGTTGTCATCGCGGAGACAGCGATTGGAACAGCGATCGGGGCTATCGTGGTCATCGTGGTCGCCGTGGATAAAATAACACCGGCGCCAGCTACTATACCCGATACCGAGTACACGACCGCGTCGATGGCGGTTATTTTTCTGCGGTATTTTTTTATTTTTATACGGTATTGTTCGGAAAGCGTTTTCAAATTCGCGGATAATTCTTTTGCGGTATCGAATCGATATTGATGCGACGTCGGTGATACCTCTGATTCAATTTCCTTGGTGGTCATTTTTATTTTAAAAGAACTAGTGTTTTTAATTACTTAGATTCGCTACAAATTCCACATACCATGTAATGTTTGCCCCGGCTAGATTTCTATCAACGGCATAAATTGTAAACTTTTCAGTTGCGTTCTTGTCTATAATTGTTGATATTGTATTGTTAAACCCGGATGAACTCGACGATAATATATTAAACTGCATCATTGAAATCAGTGTCAATTGATAAATACCCTTAACAGTTGCGGTGATATTTACTGTATTCTGTGTAGGAGTCCAATCGAATGATCCATGCCGAATTGTGTATACTGTGTTGATGATGTTCTCATGAGGGATTTTTATTTTTTCAAATTGCTCTGCTACTCTCGGTAGCCCGTCTTTAATCGCTTCAACATCAGTTCTGATTATTCCTACTTCCTGCCAATGCGCGTCTATATTATTCTTGTTCGCTGCAACATTAGTTTTGATTGTTTCTATTTCCCGTGTATTCTCGGTCATACTTTTTTTGTTTGCTGCAACATCAAGTTTGATTGTTCCTATTTCATATGTATGCACGTCTATACCTTTTTTGTTCGCTGCAACATCAGTTTTGATTAATCCTATTCCCCGCCAATACGCGTCTACATTTTTTTTGTTCGCTTCAACATCAGTTTTGATTGTTCCTATTTCCTGTGTATGCGCGTCCACACCCTTTTTGTTCGCTTCAATATCAGTTTTGATTATTCCTATTTCCTGTGTATGCGCGTCTATATTATTTATGATCGTTGTAACATCAGTTTTGATTGTTTCTATTTTCCGTCCATGCGAGTCTACATTATTTATGATCCTTGCAACATTAGCGCCGATTATTTCTATTTCCCGTTCATGCGCGTCTACACCCTTTTTGTTTGTTGCAACATCAGTTTTGATTGTTTCTATTTCCTGTCCATACGCAGTGATATCATTTATAGCTATTGTGATTTCATCCGGCTTGGTATTTTTTTTACCAAGGAATTTATCAAAGTTGTCATCGATCCTGTTAACATTTTTTCGTAACGTGTAAAATTGGCCCGACAGCGTCGTAAACTCCAAAATAGTATTTTTTATTGTTGCAAGATTTGGTTCGAATACTATCGGGTACCCAAAAAATCTATCGATAGTTGTTTTCACATGCCCTTCGAGTTCGATTATTGATCTATTCAACCTTATACCACCGTCTCGGATTAATTCTATCATTCTCTCTATCTCCACTATATTTCGACCCGGTCTGAGTCGTCCGTCGCTGGTATACAGCGCGATAGTGTTCTCGTCGGCATCACGCTGTCGTATTAAAACATCATTCAGTGACACATTACCGGATTTCAATTTACCCTGGCGGTCTTGAAATACAACTATTTCATCTGGGTCAACACTGGTTAAGTTCAACGTATCAGCGATTTCATCCTCAATTAGTTTTTTTATGTCATCGGTGGCGGCTGTTTCCGTGGATTCTTTCAGCGCCGAAACCGATCGTCCCCAAATATCAATCATTATTATTGTAAATGTTATTCTCTAAAATCCGTTGAGCTTCTACGACCCCACTAGTGTATTCGTTTACAACCACATGAGGTGGTTTCCGCGATGATGAAATCGCCGCAAGTACGTTCAATACCTCGCGGCCACATATCGGTGGGTCACTTAATTGCTGTGTTGGCAGCGTGGAATAAAAAACCCGGGCTGAACACGCCGGGGCTGAACACGCCCGGATATACCGCATGAACTCTTTCGGCGGGGCTAACCCGTATGAATCAAAATAGACGATCGCGCGCGGATCAATCGCGTACGCAACCCAATGAGTTCCCGCTCCGGAGGACCCATCGAGGTTAATTATGCCGGTTTCAATATTCCTTGGTGCCGCCGGTAATTGATCCCTCATGAAAACACCTCTGAAGTTTTTTATCGCTAACGCGTTTGCGGCGTCTATTAAATCAAAATTAGACATTGGAGTCATTAACTCAGGAGTCATTGACTCCCGAGTTAATAAACGGTTCCCGGTAGTCTTAGACCCTTTCCCGAGTACCATGAATACGGGGTTCCCGGTAGTCTTAGACCCTTTCCGGCCACGGGTCGTTTTTTTTTGTAGCCTTTCCCGGTTGCCTTCTTCAATGCCATCCCCGCCGCGGTACCAACGGCCCCCAACGCCGCCGCCTTAGCCACTGCTGGTGCGGCCGCGGCAATCAACGCTGGAATCGCAGCTAACAGCGGAAATATCCCACCGGTCTTTTCCATGTTTTTAATTGCTGCGGCTGAAAAATCTATTTGAACACCCTTTTTATTCTTCATCGCATCATTGAAATGTTTTATTTGACGCGCCGTCAACGATATCTTATGATTACCGCCCGCCATCTGCGACGGCTTCAGCGTTATTGTGGTTCCGCATTGTTTAGCCGACTTTGATCGTAATTTCTTGACTTGACCATCAGTCAACTCTACACTGACGACACTATACGACATTTTATTGTAAACGCGTTTGTGTTTTCAATTACATGTTTTCTACTGGTGCATCAATGATTCTCATTCGTCCACCAACACCTTCTAGCAGCATTGATTTATCGCTGAGAATGACAGCAACCGCTCTATAATTAACATTACCCGGGGCTATACGAGCTCGGAAGTGTATATCAACGACGGATTGTCTCGTTAAATCAAGATGTTCCAGCGAAAAGTAATAAATCGGATACAGGTTTTTAAAATCAAGTTGTGATATTTGCAAACCGGTGTCGACGTTTTGATCACGACCCATATATGACAGCAATCGATGATACACACGTGCGATATGGTTGTCACCGTAATTAAGCTGTATATCCTCGGATGGTTCCTGTTGTCCGTTTATTCTCAGCGAAACATCCCTGACTCCTAATTGATCAAATATCATATGGCTGCGTTCTTGATTACCCAATCGATTCCTATTCTGTAGCGCTATGAATATATGACGCGGGGCTGAAACACCCTGTTTTGACGCCAAGTGCCATGTAAACGTATCGGCGACGTTATCCTCTTTAGCATCAGTTGTTACCGCTAGCCAACTCAACAACGATTTCCCTCCCTGTTCCATAAATGCTAACAATCGTGCTTCCGTGGTAACTGATGGAGTCAGCACCGGCATCCACAATGCCATTTTAGTTAAAATGACTTTACCGGCAGCGACGCCAGCAGCACGCCATATTGCATTGTTATCATCACCCCTTCGCGTCAGCGCGATTGTATGCTTAGCCCCATAGATAACCTTCCTGACATTTCTGCAGAATCCAAATATGTGATGGAGTGGAATCGCGCATGAAAACTTTCGGCGTGGTCCTTGCAACATTCCTACTCGTGTTGCGAATCCTAGATTGAAATCATTGTTGGTGCTTTTTATAACAGTGAAATTGTCACCTGGTTTTGCTCTGCGGTCTGGGTTAGCTGCTTCATCCTGGTCAGCTGCGGTATTTCGTGGTGTCAGCACGTTGATGTACTGAATGTGATCAGCATTATCGGCGGCGTCCTTCGCAAACATCATAGATGGGCCCGCCGATCTTGTATAATCATCCGAGTATCTCGCCAACCCAATTATCGTCGTTGCAACATCAACCTCGCGTTCTATTGATTCAATTTCTCGCCCGTCAATAAGATATCTGGCACTCTCAAATAACGCCATGATACCGTTGTTGACGAAACCAACTCGAACACGATGGTCATCTGCGTACGGTGCATTATCGGCAGCATTTGTCACGAGTTCTCCCTCAATTTCGATAAACGCTTCACACGGCAGAAAGTATTTACTGGTATCTTGGACTTGAAGTTCAATTCGCGATCGTAGGTCGGGTTGCGCTGCATAATAAGAATAATATTGATAATCACGGACAGAATCATCCCTGCGCACTGGGGCGTCCATATCAAACGCGGGATCAGCGGTACGCGCAAACATTCTATTATTTATCATGTTGATGTTTTCAATTGCGATTTTTTCGTCGTAGACCACTTCCCGCTATCGCGTTCATGAGCGCGTTGGTTGCCGCATCGGCGGATGGCGAAGTCGCCAACGACGGAGTCGTCGCCAACGACTGAGTCGTCGCCAACGACTCTAATTTTTCTTCCACGGCGTTATCTATTACTTTACTGACATTTGCAGGCATCACTGTCGTTGATGGCATTACCGGTGGTTTCTGTTTTTTTCTCCTGGATTTTACCAACGACATTAGTTTGTCTCGTGCGGCAGAAAACGCCCTTCCGGCAACATCTCCAATGGCACTAATACCCTTATCACGAATAACATCAATAGCCTTCATTCCTAATTGTTTGGCTAACGGCGCTACTTTTGGAGCCATTCTTGTAAATAACCCCGCAATGGTGCTACCGAGACCATCTCCATAGTACGCGCGGTAAATAGGCAATCGCGAGTTTACCACGTAGACGAGTACTGGTTTATCATGGTTGTAGTGTATGATCATCCTTATTAAAAACACCAGTTTTCCAATTAATCATCCACGAGTTCATCTATGAGCGTTCGATATGTATTAATGTCTATGATACCGCCTGCAAATAACCGCTTGCAAATATCAGCAGCCTCATTGATTATTTCCGTAGAGTTATTTCCGGCTCGTTTTCCTCCAATTAATACCTCTAGCCGTGATATATCACTGAGAACACTATTAGGGCAGGTAACACTAGCGTTTTCAACTAGACCACTACCACTTGGATACCCCTCTCCGCTTGTTTTTTTAGAACCAGCTTTTTTTTGACGTTTTTCTCGGACTTCTTCTTTTTGCTGTTGTAGTATTTCTTGTTGTTGTCGTATATCATAATCATCAATTCCTTTTTTAAATTCTTTATATCCCAATTCTTTTGTATCCAAGCGATCAATCTCTTTATTCGTTTTATACAACCAATTAACCCAGTCATCTCGTTTTATATTACTGTTTTTATACTCGTCTTTTAAAAAGTTTTTTCTTGAATGATAGCTTTGAGCGGCAAAATTACCAAAAACCCTATACTCGTCGGATTTCAGTAATTGAGGTCGTTTTATTTGTGCTATAGCCCCTTCAGTGAGTTTATCTATAAAGGGGACTCCTTTTTGAGTGGAAATTTTTTGAAGTTCACCAACATCACCCTATTCAGAATCATCAATATCAGCTAATCGTTCATACTCTCGTTGGGTTTTTATATCACTGGAAAGTTGTTTTATCCGTTGCTGTGTTTGTTCTGTCTCTGCTGCTATCTTTTCAAGTACAGGAAGAAGAGGCGCCTCTTTCCGTTCGCCCTCCTTAGGAATATCCCCGTATATTGCTCGTTCTGTTGCAGCTGTAACATCCTTAGTCGCTTTAGTTACCGGGGCAAAGAGTTGTTCGCTTCCAACAGTAAAATCGGTTTGCATTTGTTGTCGCGTTTGAAGTTTCTCTCTCACTCTGTCTCGTAACGGTATGAACTTTTTAAGCGCTGCTAGCCGCTCTCTGGCTAGCCGAGTAGTAAGTGATTCACCTACCATTATTGTAAATTGATCCGCAATTTTCTAATTTTCCGCCGAGTGTACCATCGGGGGCTCCACGGAGTTTTCGTCTATAATCCTTCTAATGTTTTTGATCTTACTAGAAATCTCCCGGCGTCGTTCATAAACACGTCCGAGTTTTTTTCGTATTATTTCAACGGCAGTGAATAGTCCAATGAATGCATTTGCGTCATTGTGGTACAGGTTCTCATTAATCGTATGTTGTAATCGTTTTATAAAAAAGTACTCGCGGGCCAGGGTAAAACGCCCCCGTTTCGACTGTTCGTTAATAATCTCATAATCGGATAATATTTTTTCACTGTCGAGACCATCAGATAATTCAATTCCTTGATTTTTTAATTTTGAAATCTCAGTTAATATATTATTGATGTCTTCGATATTCATTATTCTTATAAAACATCTTATTTCTAATATCAAAAATTTTAATAAAATTTAATAAAATTATTGGGGGTCATTTTTGACCCCGTTTTTTGTATGGACAGTACAATGCCGTAAATCTCCACTCGAGTGTTGTGGCAGATTACAGGCATACATGGACAGTACAATGCCGTAAATCTCCACTCGAGTGTTGTGGCAGATTACAGGCATACATGGACAGTACAATGCCGTAAATCTCCACTCGAGTGTTGTGGCAGATTACAGGCATATACATATACTTAATTAAGGACATTCACATCTTGGAACCCCAAAGCATACATCTCCGGGAGGGAGGCCTAGGGTGACAAACGTCATCGTAGACCGCCCAGAAGATATGCTTGGGGGACATCACTACATGTACTTAATTAAGGATGAAATGATTGATGGATGATGGGACGGCACAAGACAGCACAAACATAAAACGGCGGGGCGGAACTCTACGGCCAATTCAACCAATCAAAAGCAACCCAATTAAATTAACCCGGTTGCATGATTGTGAACAAAAGACAACCACACGCCCGGGTCAAGAGCGTGGGTTAGTTTTGATTAGTTGAATTGGCTTTCGAAAGCCCCAGGCTTATAACGAGTCATCTTGTATATAAAGTGACTAATACAGCGGCGTCAGTCACAAGGTGTGTGTTAATTTGAATTCCCTTGAATCGTTAAACCCTTAAATACTTATTAATGGTGTTTCACGGCATTTAAATGAAACCAAATATTTGAATAAAACATTAAAAAAAAGAATACAGCTGTTAGATAATAGCGTGTATTTCATTAGTTTTCATCGTAAAATGATTAATTAATCGCAACATTAATTGGACTTCAAGGGACATAACTCTTGTCATGCGACGCTATCACAAAACGAGTTATCTCCCTTTGATGTTATATATGAAAATCGAATTCTATGACCCGTCTTTTTTGAGATCGCTGTTTGATATATTCGTTCTGCAACAAATTGTATTGAGGCGATACAAATGTCAAAATATTTTCCTGCCTCATTCATGGAGTGAAATATTTTTTCCTCGTAAGTTGTTGTATCAAATGACTTTACGGGTTTTGCTTTCTTTGAGTATTTACCAGTTTGGCCTTTTTTACTATTTTCACTCTGAGAGATGGCTTGCAGATTACACAGTCTGTTATTTTGATAATTAGAATCAATGTGATCAATAACGAGACTATCTTTGATCAATCCGTGGAAACATTCATAGATGATTCTGTGACAGAGATATTTTTTCCCTCCAGCAGTAAACATTAAATACCCGTGATTGTTTTTCCATCCAACCGGCTTCTTCAGTCTGCGGTTTCTAACAATACCGTCGCGAGATGCCTCGTAATTGACGAGCAGGGGGTGCGGCTGAAATTCTTGGTCCATTTGTATAATAATACTACTTGTCTAATTTATTATTTGGTTTAATTATGAATCTTTCAACGTAGTCTTGGGGGTTTTTGATGACGGAGTCAGCGGTGGGGTCAATGACGGCGTTTTTAATTCGTTTGTCATAATAGCGTTTTAGTTCCCTGTATCGCTTTCCGCCACAATTAATACACAACTGGGATTTTCCTCTTACACCAACGTGGCAAACCAAGCACGGTAGGGGGCCAAGAGAACCATTACGAACGCTTTGTAAATGATATCCGCAGAATTCACCTCTACATGATTTATTGCACGGGGTTGTCGACCCAATCATCAACCATTTGCAGTGATTCATTATACTATATTCTTTCATTTAAATACTTGTTTTAATTATATGGATGAGTTCGAGAGATTAGCAGCAATTAAGCCCCGGAAAAATATTAAGTTCAATCTCGATAGAGTCCTCAAGGACACACCAAAAGCGTTAATAAACGATAGAACCCTGTTAAATAAAATACGCGATTGTATCAATGAATTCAAACGTGATGGTGCATCTCATAGTTGGTCAACATTTCGAATTGATGGCGTTGTTGATGCTACCATGAACGACAACCGCGCAGCAACGATAATATCACAACTTGACGGTAAAAGGTATTTCTTCAGAGTAAAATTCATTGTCCGGGTGGAATCAGGTGATTGGATCATACGTGATAAATTTGAACCAGTTCTCAGCGACATGAAAACAGTCATTGTTAGCCGCGACTCCAAGCCGGGGTTGTTAACCGGAATTGACAGACCATACTATGAACGAGCGTATCCTGAAACAGCAGTTGTTTATGGAATATACCCGTTAAATAAGAAACCTGATATCGGAAAACTGAAACCAATGAAACAGTCAACGGGGATAAATTGTGTAGCAGAACGAATAATAGAACATTTTACAAATGCATGTCGAGGAAACAAATTGACTGATTTACGACGTAGCAAAATCAACCAGTGGGAACTAACCGTAAAAGAGCGTGGAGCGACCATCAGCGACATAGCGAGATTAGAAACGTCGTTGAGATTTCCAATAACCGTTACAACGATAACCGGTGAAGTATTATACGAATCAAAGTACAAATCAAATGGGGCCCCAATCAAAATTATTGATCATAACGAACACGCATGGACGCCCGCGATCACAATATTTCCACGGGATAGAACAGTAAAGTATATCCCGGGGGAATTTTTAGGAGAGGACGGTTTTCTCGCGGAGAGGAAACTATTTGATGCTATTGCTTGCTTGTGTAAAAATGACCCTGTATCAGTGTGGTTACTTCGCAGCGCTGAAAACGACATGGATACCTTTGATCAGTTTGTAAGACCAAACGGCGAGTTATATCGCACTGAAGCATTTCACAACAGGATGAAAAAAACCGCCATGGAATTTGAAGAGCATGATGAACAACTGCTAACAAATTGTTTTACGATTCCATCGGTTGTAGCTCATGTTGCAGCAAGGAAAAATGCGTGGAGACCAACGCGCAAGGAATTTCTACCGGATGTACAATCCAGTTGTTTGGAATATTATCACGGTGGACTATGGAACACTGAATACAACCGCGACGCTATGATTTCGGTTGATATGGTTGCCTGTTATCCAGCGAGTTTTCTCGGGTATGGATCCGCCGCTGAGTATTTCAAACGATTTGGACACCCCAGACATGAAATGACTCGTGTTGCTATTAATGGACCACTGCCTGATTTTGATTTAACCGGATTCGCTCGCATAGTATCATTTGAATTCGCGGCAGGACTCCATCGCTGTTGTTATATTTGGATCGGTAGACACATGGCTGAAAAGAAGTGGTTGCCAATAGCGCTGCTACGGTATATGATTGATTGTAGCATGCTAGTTTCGTTGATTGTCAGTGACGCGATTATATCATACCGGGCGCAGACTGAAGTCTGGTTACCAGAACCGGAGCGTCTAGATAGCATAATTGACGAGTCCAGAAAAAACATTGATGCCGACGAGGAATATATCATCGAATGGTCCAGGAGGATATTTAACCAACGAAACAGAGAGGCAAAAGATCTCGGTAGAAGAATAATTGGTAAGTTTACACAAGGTGGAAAAAACTGCGATTACAAACGATATTGCTCACGGCTGATTATAGATGACGCAGAATATGATTTCGTAATCAAGGACGCAGTGGCAAAAAATAGATACGTGAACTGCAAAACAGCTTTCTTGTCCAATGGAACAAGGTTGGGTGCAGTTGTTACCTACAGCGACGGAGACAGCCCGGCGTATCCACATTTGAGGGCGTCTATGCTGGGTTATGCCGCTATCAATTTATTCTCGATGATAAATAGATTTCCCGATACCGCGGTTAGAGTAGCCGTTGATTCATTTTATGTTGACGTAGCGTATAAGGAAAACGTAGCCGAGTTTACTAGTCCGGACGAGAGTTGGGGTACATGGAGAATTAAAAATGAAATACGACGCGATTATTCCCCGTCAGCAGATGTCACCGTTGAGAACAACTACTTACGCGGTGATAAATTGTCAGAATGGTCTAATGCACCATCGTGTTCTGATCCAATTTGTAGACACAAGACGGTTTATTTAAGCGGCTGTGGCGGGTCAGGAAAGACGACTCGGGCAATTGAATTATTTCGAACGCGGGCAAGTATAATCGTGCTTACACCGACCCATAGACTAGCGCGAGAGATAAAACAACGAAATGTTGACGCCGTTACTTATCACAGCTTTTTTCGATACAGCGGCGGTGAGTGGACTCCTGATCGAATGGGTGAAAAATTTATTCCCGACATTATCATCTGGGATGAGATATGTACTGTTTCGTTAGATACTTTACAAATGTTTCTTGAGTGGTTGCTGCGCGCGAATACAGCGGTAATCATGTGTGGGGACCATGGCCAACCACCACCATTTGTCGGCGAGGGTCCACATGAGTGGTTGAGCGGGTTCGTAGACTATTATGAAGAAACCGATACTGATTACCGAGCACTTGATGAACAACTGCGCGAGGTTAAAAAACTAATCAGATTACAGCCGGATAGAGTTCAGTGTGAAATAATCCGCGAGGTGATTCCGGAAACGCCGTTGAATGAATTCTGGGAAACATGGAGACCAAACGATTTGATTGTAGCGAGTAGAAAGATAGTCAGAGACACACTTCAGCAAAAGTTGTTTACGTTGCATAAGGAAAAGTTTCCAACGCGTCCAGTGCCGTTATGTTATAGACCCGCGGACACACGGCGGCAGAACATTGAAGTTGAAATTCCAGCCCCGACAGCGTCGGGGACAAAAAAACAAATTCTCGTGCTGAATGATATTGTGCTCGTTGATATCAGCGTCGTCGAGGACGCGCTACGTGCTGATAAATCCCCGTGGACGCTAGGATACGCAACAACAATACATTCCTCGCAGGGACTAACCATCACGGACACAATTGTTTGGATAGTTGATAATCGCATCGAATGGTCGAATCTAGTCTATCTTGCAGTGTCCAGAGTACGAAGGATAAATCAGCTTCGAAGAATTGTTATTGACGAAGCCACCGACGAAGCCGGCGACAAAGTCACCATCGATGCAAGCGTCATTGATAGAAAACTCTCGGGTTACCGCCAACAGGATAAAAAAAAAACAGCGGCGTTTTGATATTGATGCCGAATTAATAATCTCGCTACGACAACAACAGAATAATCACTGCGCGAGTTGCAATTGTATAATGAGTTGGCGTTATTCGGATAAAGACACTCGCCAATTTACCGTGGATAGGATCGATAACAGTCTCGGTCATGTCAAAAACAATGTGAGGTTGACCTGTCTTGAGTGCAATAGACGCAACGGCGCTAGTTAAGACCACGTGGGGGCAATTGAGTATCGTTAGGTATCACTTGTAGTTGCTCGCGTGTAAATCCGCGCTGAGGAGCAGTTGAATCCAGTCTGTAGATCGGTGGTCTACCAGTTGATCGTGTTATCGTTGATATGTTATGTGTGGTAACACTCCAAATAGGATCAGTAGCTCTTTTTTTACCGCCTTCAAGCTCTCCTGGTTCATACAGATATCTGACAGTGACATCGCCGAGAATCGGCTTGGAAACGCTATCTATTTTTGATCTTCCGGGTATATACTCGTATTTAATCGCGTCGCTGGGCTTCATGTTGATTGCTCGGGTAATCTCGTTATTTAACGCTGCAATTACACCTGGCAATCTTTTAACCCATTCACGAGATCGTTTTTCTTGGATGAATTCCTTCGCGTATTGATATCCAAATAACCGTTCAGCGAGAGTCCGATTGAATCGTTCAACAATTGCCTGATCACGATGTAGCGCAGTATGACCTCGTCGTATCGCGACGCTATGATGTTTCAGCGTTGATAAAACAGCGCCGCGAAATTCACTACCGGGATCAACTTGTAATAGATTTGGCCAGCGCAGAGGGCCTCTTCGATAAATTCTTTCAAACGCAGCGGCTACTTCAGTTGCCGACTTTGTTTTTAACGACTCCGCTTGTTTGTATCGACTCGCAACATCAACTACGGTTAGCGCGTATTTGTAACCGTTGTCATGCGGCAAAAATAGTATATCAGCCTGATGAACTTCATTAGGCACGCCGACATCAAAGCGAGAGAAGTTGATTTGTTTAGGCGGTGGTAGATAAATTTGCCATATAGCCTGTTTGGATAACCAATTAGCCGCAGTGGTCTTTGTTACCTTTGCAGCGCTTGCAAGCTTACCAATTGCGGCCTTCCCCTTCCAGTATCCTCTCGGAGAATAATAGATGGAATCCATCGTTTTTCTTGGATGATTGTTATTAATTACCAGCGCCAATCATTAATTTACCTTTCATAGCCGATTTTACCAACCATGAGGCCAATTTTTCTTTCACGGATTTATCAGGAATAGCATTTAGCGCGTGAATTAATTTTACATCCGCGATATGACGCTGTTGCAGATCGCTACTTTTGTAAGCAACATCATGAGCATGACACGCCTTATCGATAGCGTTTATTGGATACTCACCGGGTCGCGGCTGATTTTGATCATCGAGTCTAATATCTAATCGTGTTCCGGGGCCACAGTAGCTATATCCTGGGAGGTGTTTTTCTCCTGGATACTTTGCCCACGGTGTTCCGGGGAGTTTTGCCAATTTGGCTGCAATATCACCTCCTCGCTTTTTTTTAAAACATCCCCGGGTTTAATAGAAATAAATCTAAATTTCTTTGTACCGCATTGTACACACTTACCAGTAAGCGCCGATCTGTTATTTCTTGTTGTAGCGGTTGTCATATCATTTGTGCCAGTACGCACTCTACACTTCACACAATATAGATCCATAATTTATGTATAGAAATATGAATATAATTGATTTTTCGGCGACTAAAACAAGAGAACCAGTTAAGCATGTTGCAGCGTTACCAAACTCGATCCGGATGATTATCATCGGACCATCTGGATCCGGCAAGACGCAATTGTTACTCAATTTAATAATGAGATGGATGAAGTGGGATAAGTTGTATTTGGTTGCTCCTAGCGTAGATGATCAACGATGCTACGAGGTGTTGAAAGATTTCAACGAGAATGCATCAGCGATCGCTAAAAAAAATGTCATCGAGTTTATTACAGATATCAGTGATGCACCGGGTATTGATGATATTGATGGCGACGTTAACAATCTAGTCGTGTACGATGATGTTATGTTAGACAATCAAAAAAACCCAACTAGGATATTTTCCAGAGGCAGGCATAAAAACACTGACGTGATATATGTCACTCAACGATACACTCAGATTCCAAAAGTAATTAGAGACAACTGTAATATTCTTGCTGTGTTCAACGGCGTTGATACACACACGCTACGAAATATTTGGCAGACATGGTGCGGCGGTGACATGGACTTTAATGTTTTTCGAAACTTTTTTAGTCATGCTCAGTCGACCCCACATGGATTCGTAACGATAAATTTACATGATCCTCGGACACGATATCGTATCGGACTTGACCAAATATTCGGTTAGTTGTAAATAATTTTCATTGTAAATAACCACTTAGCAGCAGAGGGGGGCGATGACATCGACGCGGTCGTCGATGTGCTTACCGGACGCTGACGACGCTGGGGATCGACGCGCAGAAGGTGTTAATTAAACCAAATGACGACGCGACGATCCCCCAACGACGTCGTCGTTTTTTTTTTTACCAGCGCTGACTACACCGGATCCGCTGAGTGCAGAAGTAATAATTAAGCAAAATGACGATTGGACAAAATGTCGGATTCGCCCCCTCTGCTGCTGTATGTCTGTGCCACGGACGTAGACGTAGCTAATTCAAAAGGGTGCTGTATGCTGTCTGTACGTGTATGCGTATGACTGTACATGTGGTAGATCCATAAAGGGTGCGAGGGGCCGATAAGAGTGTGGGCCAACCCAAGGAATCGTGCTACTGTACAAGGGGTCTAGAAGCATACGTTTGGTTCAATTGTTGTTCCAATTGCATAGTTGTGTTCATAAGATTATTTTGAATCTTAGTTGTGTTCATAAGATTATTTTGAATCTTAGTTGTGTTCATAAGATAATTTTGAATCTTAGTTGTGTTCAAAGAGATTATGTGAATCTCTCTTATAGTTTATAACATTATTTGGAAACACATTTGAATATCATAAGATTATTTTGAATCTTAATCGGAATTCATACTTGAGATTATGTGAATCTCTCTTGTAGTGTATAATACTGTTTGAAGCGTATCTGCAGTCCATGTACTTCATATTGATTTCATATTTTTGGTTTATTTTCAATGTGTGAATGTTGTGTAGAGTGATTGGGTCAATCGTATGTTGAGAGCGTGAGAGAATCATTGTATTTTTACATCATATATTTTTCTTTATTAATTCATTTTATAAATTTCCATCTTTCTCACATTGTGTTTGTCTTATTCATTTAGTCCAAAACCCCACTCGGTTTCTATTCTTCGACATTGAATATCTGTAAATATCAAAATATTTGCCAGCTGCATATATCGATTGAAATTCTTTTTCTTTTGTGTTGCCTCTATCTGTATTTGTAGATACAACTGCTTTGGCTCTCATATCATTATAGCCAGTCGTAGCAATTTACAATTCTCACTCTGGGTAGTTGCTCGTAAATTACATAATGGGTTATCGAGTTTTTGCCCATTAATATGGTCGATCACATGACTCTTTTCGATTACCTCCCAAAGATATATTTTATTTCCCCCGGTATTACATATAAGATACCCAGTATTAGTGACAGTACCGACTGTTTTTTTAGTCGACAGTGCCTGATTACAACATAACGGGATGCTTCATAATTCTTGATAATAAGATGTTTCACTAATTCATTTTGCTCCATTTATATATAATATTATTTGTATAAATGATTATAGCTAAATAATTATGTTGAAAATCTAGCGATGTAATTTTCTCCATTTCTTATGACCTTGCCATTAATATCAGTATTAAATTTTTATCATAATATCTTTTCAGCTCTCTGTATTTTTACCACTACACTGCACACACAACTGTGTTTTTCCTCTAAATCCAACACCACATTTGAAACACGGTTCAGAGCCTAACCTCCCTCTCTGTACACTTTGTAAGTGAAGTCCACAGAATTCGTTTACGCAAGCTTTGTTTCAGTGGCTTGTAGAGCCTATCACAAGCCAATTGCATGTATTCTTTGTTTGAATAATTATATATATATATATATATATATATATATATATATATATATATATATATATATATATATATATATATATATATATATATATATATATATATATATATATATATATATATATATATATATATATATATATATATATGTGTGTGTGTGTATATGTATGTATGTATGTATGTATGTATGTATGTATATGTATATATATATATATATATATATATATATATATATATATATATATATATATATATATATATATATATATATATATATATATATATATATATATATATATATATGAGTGGTTACGAAACGAATTTGTTTTGTACATTGGTCCTGGTACATACATTTGTTGTTGTTTAACAAATGCTGTGTACTGGAACATACATTCTGTTGTTGCTTTACAAATGCTATGTCCTGGAACATACATTTTGTTGTTGGTTTACAAATGCTGGGTACTGGAACATACATTTTGTTGTTGTTTTGCAAATGCTGTGTCCTGGAACGTATATTCTGTTGTTTTACAAATGCTATTTCCTGGAACATGCATTTTGTTGTTGTTTCGCAAATATTGGTTAAAAGACATGTTACATGTATCTGGAAAATTCAAAATGGCTGACTCCCTACATGATTCATCGTCAGATATAATTTCATTTGGCAAATAATGATAGCGATGATGGTGATGCTTTTTGAACATTATGAAGTAGATTAAATTGATGAAGCTGAGAAATGTTCCTGAAAATGAGTCATTGAATTTTGAGCCCAAAACTGATGTTAATTACATGTCAAGTGTACTTGCTGGCTGGAGAAAAAGAAGTCAGCAAAAGAAATGAATATGGATTTATTTTCTAATATTCCAAGTGTCACAGAATTATGAAAAAAAATAACTTGGTTTTGTCTTAAAACTATTCGACTATTTCTCGTTGTACATGCGTACAACGTTATCTAGGGTGAATGTGTTTTTCCAGGTAAGCGACTGTATTAACATGTACCTAGCCACAGAGATTACTTGTGACGAGGTAACATGACTAACTTGATATGCACTGGTATTATACCCTGACTTGTACTCACTCTCCTATGGATTTAAGTAAGACCAATTTCTAAAACCAGACTGGTTGTTTTTGGATCACGTCAAGGAGTATACACTCTCCATTGTTCTCCAGCCATAGGGACAGGTGTTAAATTTACATTTTCATTTGATATGCGAAGCTTATTCGGTTTGTAATGTCTTATCGCGTAATAATGTATTTATTACAACGCAGATTTAAAGTATTGAATTACAAGTAACTGTTAGAGGTTAAAGTATTATCATATATCTAGAGATTATACAGAAACTATAATTATGAAAAATTTGGTTTTATTGTAGCTGACTGTGTTTGTAGCTGACTGTGTTTGAAGCTCATTCTGACTGTTATTGTAGCTGACTGTTATTGTAGCTGAATGTGACTGTCGCTGTGATTGTGTGTATGAAGTGTGATTGTCAATGTGACTGTGAATATGACTAAAGCGATCTGAAGCTGTCTGAAGCCGTCTAAAGCTGCTAAGAGCTATCTGGAGTTTCCAGAACATTTAATGCTACGTGCTGTCGATACGTATATATGTATGTACGTATGTCTGTGCCACGGACGTAGACGTAGCAAATTAGAAAAAGTGCTGTATGCTGTCTGTACGTGTAACGTATGACTGTACTCGTGGTGGATTCATAAAGGGTGCGAGCGGTCGATAAGAGTGTGAACCAACCCAAGGAATCGTGCGACTGTACAAGGGGTCTAGAAGCATACGTTTGGATCAATTGTTGTTCCATTGCATTTTTTTATATCTATAAGATTATTTTGAATCTTCGTTATGTTCATAAGACTATTTTGAATCTTAGTTGTGTTAAGATTATTTTGAGTCTTAATAGAATTCATATTCGAAATTATGTGAATCTCTTGTTGTGTAAAATACTGTTTGAAGCGTATGTGCAGTCCATGAGGTTTCTTGGATCTGTACTTCATTTTGATTTAATATTTTTGATTTATTTTCGATGTATGAATGTTGTGTAGAGTGATCTGAGTAAATCCTATGTTGAGAGCGTGAGAGATTCATTGTATTTTTACATCATATATTTATCTTTATTAATTCATTCATAAATTTCCATCTTTCTCACATTGTGTTTGTCTTATTCATTTTATCGGCTGAATGATAAACCCAGTGTTCATGATCTAAAACTAATAAAATTTTCGAAAATAAATTCTGTAGCCGAATGAGTAACGGAACATTATCACGATATATGCTTGATGTAAAAATACTGATATCGTTGATTGTAAGTGAAGCAATGCTATCAGAAACATGTTTGGTTACCAAAAAAAATATTCTGATGATGAAAATCCTATTGTAACCGATTTTAAGAAAAAATCGCAAAACATCTTGGCAGAAAAATAATCGGTAAATTCCCCCAAGGAGGATCATATGATCATAAACGACATTGTACAAGATTAATTATGGATGATGATGAACTCGATTTTATAATTGCCGATACAACGAATAGAAAAACGTTTATAAGTCGAAGTAATGTTAACTTAACAGGCGAAACTAAATTAGGTACAATTGTGAGTTAATACTGATGGTGAGTCACCGCAGTTTACTCATTTAAGATCTTCAATGCTCGCGTACGTTTTGATGAATCTATTATCGATGCTAAATAGAGTTTCTGAGTTTGGTGTCAGAGTTGCTACGGATTCATTTTATATCAATAAAAACTCAGGATTGCTAGATCAACTACATATCGGCACTTATGCATCATGGGGCGAAATGGAGAATAAAACAAGAAAATATACTTAATTATTCTGAATCCGCCGACGTTGAAATTAAGGATATTTATTACCCCAAAAAAGTAATATCAAGATAATTTACGGTAGATAGAATTATTGGTAATTTTGGTCATACAGGTGAAAATGTGATGCTGACCTGTCTTGAATGTAATCGACGTCGAGGTACTAGTTTACAAAAGTGAATGCGGTGATGATTGTGTTCTTCAGGAATTACTTGTAATTGTTCACGTACAAATCCCCGTTGAGGAGCAGTTGAATCTAATCTGTAGATTGCAGGTCTACCCGTGGATCTTACCACGCTAGAAATGTTAGGTGTCGTAATACTCCAAATAGGATCAGTCGTTCTTTTTTACCTCCTTCAAGTTCACCAGGTTCATATAAATATCTTACAGTAATATTACCTAGTACTGGTTGTTTTGAAAAGACATGTCGTTGTATTGGTATGTCTTTTTGTAATTGCACTAAAGAGTTTCATAGAAAGTACACTAGTAATGTCATTATTTAACGCAGCTATCACACTTGGTAATCTTGCAACCCACTCTCGAGATCTCATATCTTTCTGAATTATTTCCTTCGCATATTGATATCCAAATAACCGCACACCAATCGTTCGATTAAGTCGTTCAACAATTGCCCGACCACGATGAATTTCGGTATGTCCTCGGCTGATTTTGACATTATGTTTCTTGATGAGAGATGATACTGCACCAAGAAATTCCTTGCCAGGATCAACTTGTAGCATCTGTGGCCATGGAAAGGGTCCTCGTTGATAAATTCGTTCAAAAGCAGATACAACTTCAGCTGCTGTTTTAGTTATATTGGCTCTGTATCCTTATATCTACTTGAAACATCAACGACATTCGATACGTATTTGTATGTACGTGAATGACGTCTACCAATTTTAGCTGTATCGTGTGGTAAAAAAAAATATCTACTTGATGAACTTCATTATGAGTGCTGACATCAAAATGTACATGCGGAATATTTTTAGTTGGTGGTAGATATTTCGGCCATATTGCCTGTCGTGCTAACCAATTTGCTGCAACAGAATGTGTAACATTTTCTGCATCAGTGAGTTTACTAATCGCTGCTCTACCCCTTCAGTATTCTCTTGGGCTATAATAAATCGATTCCATTATTTTATAATAATCGGTTGATTAATTACCGGCTACTAATACTAGTTTACCTTTCATCGCAGATCTTTCAAACTAATTAGCTAATGATTCTCTGAAAGATTTATTTTTTATGGAATTTAATGAATGTCTCAACTTCACATCTGCAACAAGTCTTTGTTGTAAATCTTTACTTTTATAACCTACGTCATGAACGTGAGATGCTTGATCAATAGCATTTACTGGATGCTCTACAGGACCACAATAATTATATGCTGGAAGATGTTTTTTCTTCTGGGTATTTAGCCCATGGATTTCCTGGTAATTATCCTAATAAAGTAGCGGTATCACCGCCTGTTTTCATACGAGACGAAATAAATTTATATTTATTTGTACCACATTTCACCCATTTGCTTGTAAGTGCACGCTTTTAATTTTTTGTTATTGTTGTTAATCAACATGTGGAGGTGGATTGTCTACATCGAACACAATATAAATCCATATTATTTATTATATTTGTATATTATGGATGTTATTGATTTCTCAGCGACACGAAAGCAAGAACCAGTAAAGCATCATCCAGCGCAGCCATATTCTATCGGAGCAATTATCATAGGTCCATCCGGGTCTGATAAGACACAATTATTACATAATCTGATAATGAGATGGTTCAAATGGTATAAGTTGTATTTAGTAGCTCCGTCAGTTGATGATCAGAGATGTTATGAGGTGCTTAAAGATTTTTCGTTTTTTTTTCCGTATCAGGTTTTATGTTCATAAATGGACTTTAAAGCAAGGAGTCTGTTCACCCTCTGCTGCTGTACTTTCTTGCTATATTGCCTTTCATAACAGAAACGTTTACAATAACAGCACAATTCTGTATCCGGCACGCATGATGTAGATAAATCATAGTTCCCGACTATATTGGAGTGTTTTTGTTAACTTCAGGTTTATGTACCAATATTGGTCATTACACCATGTATTTGAACCACATGTCTTCAAATGAGCACATTGCAATTAGCTGTAACTAATATGAATACCTAGATTAAAATATGGTAATTTATATTAGGCAATTATATTTAATAAGCTGTCGCTAGAACATGCAACTATTCATGTTTTCGGTCCATAATGGTCATTCAAACCACTCTGGTCACTCAATCCCCTAACTTCAACTTTTCAAACTACACGTTTAAATAATAAATTAAAAATGATTGGAATTGTTTCGGACTTCGTCAAGTTTTAGTGAAGTTTTTGAAACTATAAAAAAGGATTGTATTTAGAATGAATAGTTGTATCGATTGGTAATTAACAATAATATAGTCAAAAATCTTATATTTTAGATAGATACTCGTATCCGTTAGCATTAAGTTCTACTTTCTACTGTTCTTATGTGGAATCATAAGACCCAGATTCATCGTGTGATGACGAAACGGGAACATCAAACGTAACCCACGAGAAAGGCTGATTATAACACGACAATGGTATACTGAGCACGCACGATGTAAATAGAACATTTTCGCTTTTTCTACATTGTGTAGTTAGAGGGTGTGTGGTGACGACAGAATTTGAAGAGAAACATCGGTTTAAACCAAATGCAAAATGTAATAGAACAAAAAAACCCCAGTAATTTGCCTTTAAAGAAATAATTTCACCTCCTCTTCGGACAGCCTTCTCAAGATAGGTGGATTTTACAGTGCCTTGTCAGATATATTGAACACTATAGGTTGGACAGGAGGGGATGATTGGATTGTCCATTCAAAGACCGATTGGTGGAAAATTTTATTTTGAATTTTAGCGGCGAAATTCGAGACCTTTCGAATATATTTTACTTACACAAAGTACACCAGAATCTTTTAGGTGTGCTTGTACACCAGACTGGATTGTATCGCATGTGCAAAATGTCAATTCGGCGCTAACCAATACAGTCGAGTTATCCATAACTGGTACATTATCATTGAAGTACATTGTCACATTAGCGTAAATATAACATTCGGTGAAAGTTGGTCTTAAAGATCAAAAGACACTATTTTAAAGACAGTCATGAATTTTGATTAATATTTTCAGATTTTAAATTACCTCACTTAGACGGTATATGTAAACAGAGTGGACAGAAACATTTCATACAGTGATGTGATGTGATGTTACGTTATGTTATCTTGTTATGCTTTGTTATCTTATATTATGTTATGTTCCACGGTTTCGCCGGACAGTTGTATAAATGAGAATGAATCGCGATGTGTGCCATCAACTTTGTCATTTATGTTACCACCTGTAAAAAGTGAATTGAGTTTGTGCTTACCTCATTCTTTTGCTCAAGAAAAGCCAGAATTTGCTTTTATTTTTTTTTTTCAGTTATAAGCTTGAAAGAGTGTGTGTGATTTAGATTTTTAACGTAGCTTTATAAAATGTTCAGTCATATCGCTACGATGCCTGCAGTGTGCCAGTTTATGGTGATGTTTAGCACTGGGGCATCATGCTGCAGATATGTATCATGATGTCCCACCCAGTCACATTATCCTTACACCAGGCCGACCAGTCCTAACACTAGCCTCTTAATGCTGGCGCCAAGCAAGGCAGCTGTTAGTACCATTATGAAAGTCTTTGGTATGACTCAGCCGAGACTTTAACCCGCAACCTCTCGCATCCGAGGCGGACGCTTTACCACTAATAAGCTTGAAACAAGGCAAATTATGTAATTTGGATTGGTGTTATAGACGGGAAACACATTAGCTACTCTGCTTCATGTAGTTTTACTTGCTTCCTCTAACAGTCCGACGCACCCATGCTGTTCTTATACAGTAAATAGAATTTGTAATAAACACCAATCAGTTATAGTGATATATGACCACATATAGCGTCATTTAGTAAGAATCTATTGAGGTATTTGATGGCTTGCTAAGACGTGCATGTACTGGTTCCGTTTTCAAATACAACTATTGATTATTTTCTATGAGCTGATCAAATGCACGACCAGTCTCCATGGCAACGTGTTCGTCAATACATACTGTCCAAAAAGAACGATTGCATGATGTGACAAATTTCCCTACAGCGTTACTAAAAGAGGAGTCAAAGCTTGGAACACTGACGGCAGTGTCCTCACCGAATTGTAACCAAGGGTTATCCTTTATTTCTACAGAAGCAAGATGATGGGCACAGGATACCCGATCTTGAATGACCTGAGGATGGGAATATGACGCAGAACCTCCCAGTCAGGAGTCCAATGCCATAATCAATGAACCATATTGGATCTCAAACCAAAGTAAGGTAGCGGACGCGGGTGAGGTCTCATATTTTGTTCATATTCAACCGCTTTTAGCTCTTAAACAAGACTATAGTCCTAAGATATATTTTCATGGTCTCAGCATACACTTTTTGTGGGAGCTCTAAATGAAGTGATTTTAAGACGCATAAAACTCTAATTCAGTGACAGTGTTTGCTTACGTAGGTGAGGATACGCTGCCAAAGATATATATATATATATATATATATATATATATATATATATATATATATATATATATATATATATATATATATATATATATATATATATATATATATATGAGGGTGTACCTTTCTTGAACATTGGCTAGATGAGTCGAATGCCATGCTAGAATGATGATTATAGAGGCTATGCAATCCGTTAGATTCACAGTCTATTAAAGGCTTTAGATTACTAAAACGTAGGGAAAGTAAGAAAATATAAAACTAGTGACAATAACTAGATACATACATTTTGACAGATGCGAATTATTTGCAAAGACGAGTTGGTGTGTTTAACGGAAAACAAACACATGTTCGAGCCCGCACTCATCTGCTTTACAGTCCAAAACGCTAACCGCATACCGCTGAGGCACCGCTGCTTGTAAAGAACATCCAGAAAACCAGCCAATATTTGGTACAAAACACTGTTGTATGAGAAACTTGTATCATACACCTTATTCTGAGTTTAAATATTTGAATGAAACAGATTCGTACAGCATGTATAGATGACACTCTAACTGATTTTGAAATAAAAGTACTGACTTATTTTCACTTTGAAATAAATGCAATGTCTGAATCAGAGTTTTGGCAAAGTATGAATATCGTCTTCATTATTTGTGTGCTATTCCTGTATGTCAGTTTTAATAATCGATAACTTTCATACTAATATGAACACATATTTTATCAGCATACTTTGCTACTGTTATTACTCGTGGGATTTCGCACTCTCACCCCTTTTAGATAACAGATTCTTTGTCACAAAACACTAATGAAGATTCCATCGCCTGAAGTTCATTTAGTCCTTCCTCGTTGTTCTGTTCAGTGGGTGCTTTGTAGAAGAACTGTGCCAGAAAATAGAAAAGTATACTGGAGCCCTTTACTAGACACCACCACACAAACAGTCTGGTTCCCATATCAGTTTTCTCATATATCCAACACGAACCCTTGATACCACATGCATCCTGCCATACTTCGCATGCGCTGTCGATGATATTCCCCAACATTAGCGGACCTGGTGTTGTCCCTGAAAATCGATGAAGAAACGTTTTACATTAAATTGGTTAAGTAAGTTGGTTAGCTGTTTAGCTACAAGATGTTAGTCCGTCAGTACGTCAGTTAGCTTGTCATTTTGAAAAGATGACAAAACACAACCAGAGGGCGCTGTTTGCCTAAACATGAGCACTTTCAGGGAAATTGATGCAACCTCAGACTTTTACGTCAAGGCAGAGAGCAAACTCTCGAATGTATAAGGCGGATTGATATATCCTTTCTAGTGGTACGCAAAACCCACAATTAACACGCAATTCGTGCGCAAAAAAAAAAACACACTGAGTAAACGTTGTTTTATGAATGTATATGGATGAAACGAGAAAAAAACTTTAACACATTCTAACAAAAAAATCAATTATCAACTGAATGTATCTTTTTAAAATCATCAAAACAATCCTTGATCATATAAAAAACAATGTTGTTTTAATCATGTTATCCAGGTACATGATAGGTTCGTTGCCGAAAATTAAATTCAGAATGGCTTCATCACGTTCAGTTTTCAATTATCTTCGCTTGTTGCATTGTTTCTTTGTTTGTTGACAAGTTTTTTTACTTTTGTAAGGCCAAGAATGAACCGGTTGCGCGACCAATACCTCCCTTGCAACTGGTTATGTTCCCTCCTGTGTAGATGGATTTAGCATAGGCATCTGAATTTTCATCCGATTTCTACCAAAATAGCGTGTATCACTTCAAGGAACGACAGCGAGGTCATTCGTGAATCTTAGATGAATATAACAAATGTTGATTAGCGGAGAGAAAACGAAAACATGTAGACAAAACAGGACAACTGAATATCAATTATTTATAGCTGTTTGATATTGTAGCGATAGAAGTCTAAGAGACTACTTACCAACCAGCTTAGGTCATCCAGACCTTTCAGTCTAATGATATATGCGCCTGACTGCGAGAACAGTGACCTAGTTTCAGTTCTTGACGGTAGCAGTTAGCCTTTGTATTACTCCCGTCCTGTTACATTTGGTTACTTATTAACCAACTGAACTGTAAAAATAATTAATGTAGTGGTATGCGCGTCCGACTGCGAAACAAACAAAAAAGTTTTTATTCACGACAGCTATTTAGACTTGATATCCATTCCCGTTATGCATTTGGTCCCACTTTAAACGCGAGTGAATCTGGGTGACATTAGATTAAAAATGTAACAGGAATGGAATGAGCGTATTTTTTTAGGTATATAGCGCAATTAATAACGTTTCTAACTGGTCTTGTTCGATTCCCAAAGGCGACAGGTATTCGTTGGATCTCTTCGTGTACATTGTTATAAAGTTTCATAGCCAAAAGGAATGCATAGAATTACCAGCATAGTAAACAGTTACAGTATCAGAACCAATAACCCCATTCCTATCCCTACCCAACTCCTACTCCTACTCCTACCCCTACCGCACTCGTACCACCACATGTTTAGAAACGAATATCTGCCCATTTTATAGTGTTTTCCATCTTGAGGTTTGATTATCTATTATTATGCAATACATAAGTTTGATTAGATAATAATAACTAATAACCATTATACGAAAACTTTGTATGGGCCAAACTATGTTTACCAGTTTGGTGAGAAAGTAATGAGGAAGGATCACAGAGGGTTCAGTCTGGGCGCGTGTCAGCGAAATTCAGAATCATTAAATGGTTTTAACTCACCAAGCAGCCGAAGAAACAGCCATTGGAAACCAATAGCTAAGGCACGTTGGTTTCCTTGAACACATCTAAATATGAAAATAAATAAATAAATAAATAAATAATAATAATAATAATAAGAAGAAGAAGAATTTAGAAGAAGAAGAAGAATGTGCAGAATAATATGCCTCAGTACATTATCAAAATTTACGCGAAAGGTTTCGTTGCTGATAATACCGTTATCTGATTCACCGTGTCGAAATGTCATTTCTGCTCTTACGATCGAAAGCATGTTCCGCTGCCAGTATCCCAACAATACAATGTCCACAAGAACAACATGCTCAGCAGCAAGACGGTGGAGATAAACGTATAATCGCGACCGAAAATTTAAAAAAAAAAAAAACAATTAGGAAATAAAGTTTTATGAATATAAAACGAATAATTAGAGATAATATGGTTTTTTATACAACAGTAGTTGTTTTCAAATGAGCGCAAAGGCATACATGTATTATTGCATCAATAATTATTCCATATAATAATACCATAATAATCATATAGCAATAATCACTCTAAATCGACCTAGATAATCACATACCCTTGATAATACATCTGCACTTTGTATTAATAGTCAATCACTCTAAATCGATCCAAATAATCGCATACCCTTGAGAATACATCTGCGGACTGCTCAATAATCAAACACTTAAATTGGCATAAATAATTACATATCTTTGAAAATGCGTTGGCACATTGTATTAATAATCAATCGCTAGAAATCGTATTAAATAATCAAGTGCCCTTGAGAACACATCTGTAACTTGTATCAATAATCAATCACTAGAAATCGAACTAAATAATAAAAAAATCCTTGGGAACACATCTGCAGTTTGTATAAATAATCAATCACTGAAAATCGAACAAAATAAACACACACACATTGGAGTACACCTGCAGCTTGTATTGATAATCAATCACTAGATAATGACCTCAATAATTTCATATCCTTGGGAATACATCTGCAGCTTGTATCAGTAATAAATCACTGGAAATCGAACTAAATAATCACACGCCCATGGGAATACATTTGCAACTTTAGAATTCTCTTTCTACTAAACAGGTTTGTGATAACTTTATGGAAAGTTTTTCGCCCTGTCGTTATTCAGCACAGCGTTTGTTGTTCTCATTACCATCTCATATGTCTATGAAAAAATTGAAAACCAAATAGTTAAAGGGCCTTACGATGACAACCAGCTTAGATGCCAGTAACCTGGTAAGTTGGACATTTTAGTAATACCGTATATTGCGTCAGTCTTACATCTTTTGAGTATTGATCAAAGTTGTCGCAAAACTTCCCAAAGCATATCCCGTGAATTTGACTAGTGATTACAGTTGTCGCAACATTTCCCAAAGCATATCCCGTGAATTTGACTAGTGATTACAGTTGTCGCAACATTTCCCAAAGCATATCCCGTGAATTTGACTAGTGATTACAGTTGTCGCAACATTTCCCACAGCATATCCCGTGAATTTGACTAGTGATTACAGTTGTCGCAACATTTCCCAAAGCATATCCCGTGAATTTGACTAGTGATTACAGTTGTAGCAACATTTCCCACAGCATATCGTGTGCATCGAATAGCATGAAGACCCAATGTACATGGACTTTCTTAAAGTTCTGAATGGAACGTATACTAATATAACAAGGTCTCGAAAATATGTATGCGGGACATAATGTAAGCCATGTCTTTGCACTGAGTAAGTAAATTTCATAATTTCGTATCGTACATTTTTCTATAGGCATGCGAAATTTATATTATGTGGGTGTTTTCTAGATATAATATTGAATTTAGAATTTATGTAACAGAGCTTGAGTTTGTTTCTCAATTTAGCGTTTATTTGGTAAAGATTGCTTTTATTACTCAAACATATCGAGAACACATGACCTAATGATTTTGCCAATATTTTAGAGTAGAAACCTCCATTTAACACTCACACGTACACATGCACACACACAATAGCACACTGAGACACACGTCATTACAGTATATAAGGGGATTGAAGTAAAGAAAATTGCAATTTATGGAAAGAAAGACCACCATGAAAGTGTTCTTACCTCAGAGTGGCAGTTTGTGTTGGTGACACCGTAGTGAATGTCATGAACATCCCTAGGAATAACAGCGGTGCCACAATGTAAAGCAACATACAGTCCGACATACATATTCCCTGGAAAGCGCCTGTAGTTGACATTGACAAATTGGTGACGTTGAACGTTGGCTCCACTGTAGTCGGCACCAGAATGCCTGAAGACAGAGCGGCTATGGTGCTTTCGTCTAGTTCTGTTTCAACTGTGGTGTTGCTTAGGTGCTGTAATCTGGCCACGACACAACTACAATTCTTGTACATCTTAAAAAGGAAGAAACACAACTGCATTTCTTGTACATTTTAGAAAGGAAGAGACACAACTGCAATTCTTGTATATCTTAAAAAGGAAGAGACACAGCTGCAATTCTTGTACATCTTAAAAAGGAAGAGACACAACTGCAATTCTTGTACATCTTAAAAAAGAAGAGATTTTAAAATAATTCGTACGGAAACATTCTCTATCAAGGGATAATACTTTTAAAAAGAACCTTTGCATTTATTTCCAATTCAGAATATATTTTCTATGTTGAAAATGGTCTCATTGGAAGCACATTTAATACCATATACAGTGTATAAACAAACTAATTATATGAATGTACGTATATGCATATTAAATTGTCATCGTCACTTTTTCAGAAAGAAATTAGAATAAAAGGACGAAGAAAAAGGAAATAGGTAGATAGAACCGATGATCAACTTATGATCGTGACTATGAGGCAAATGTGTCTCGACATGCAATTACTGGACATATAAACTTAATTTTAAAAAAAAAACTGTCTTGCAATCTCTCATTGGAACAATTATATTCCCTCAAAATATCGCATCGATAACGCGCTCGGTTGGCATATATGCTATCCCCTGTTTGATACATAGCATTGTCATAAGTGACATTAAAATTAATTACTTATCGATATTATTCATTTTCTTTGGGCTTTCTAATTTCATCCAGTTTCATATTTAAGGCTACGTATCGCTATAATCGACGCCGTTAATCATAAGTTTTTTTGACTGCTGTAATTTACTTTACAATCCGTTTATTAAAATTTTGTGTGCATGGTGGTGGTGGTAGGACTACCTTGAAAGGTCCCATCGGTCCTTCCATTATCTGAAATTCTTTCGAGCAACCAGCATGACATGGAGTGAAGTATATAACACCATCCATACCGCAAACAGGCTCATAGGTCATTGAGGAACAACCACAACCGGCATTACACTCATCCTCAAGGAGTGGTGGCTCGTCCCAGACACTGATAATAAATAGACAGATCGATAGAAAAAGGGATAAACGTGTAATGTAATTAAATACGTAAGTGGGTAGATAAATGTGAAACTACGTAGGTATGCTGATAAATCTATAGGTATATATTTGAAGGGGAACTAAGTAAGAACACAAATAACCAAAGTATGTACAATCTACTGGAACATTTTAGTTATTCTATATTTTCCGTGTGATTTTATAATGCACATTTGGGGAAATCGCATTATTTCTAATTTGCAAATATATAAAAGCCCATCCACCCGCTAGAATATGGCACATTATGCTGAATAATATATTGCTTAAAATAAATTAGGCCCTAGATAATGGTATTTCTCCTGAACCCACCCATCCCAACATAAAAAATTAACAACAGTAGCACAGTCAAAATCGAGCAGGATATATTTTATGACATAGTAAACAAAATTAATAATGTAATAATATTGTTTAGGTATTCAATGTATCTGTGTGGACCGTGTGGACCTTTGAACTAAATATTATGCTTGCTTTTCTTTGCTAAACATTCCTTTATGTTGCTTCTATATGATCAACAGATACTTTATAAATGATGTTTTCGTTCACAATGAGAAGATTTAATATCAGATTTATACAAATATTTTATTCCACATTATATATAACGACATGACAAATACAGTGAACTAAATTAGAATTTTATATAAAAAAGAAACAGAAACGAAACATAATTCTGAGAGCTGAAATTCGCACCTTGTAGCGACGTAAGGAGTGGTGACGCCTGCTATAGTTTGCGTCGAACATTGCAGCAGGAAAATACATCCAAAAAGTAGCGCAATGACATCAGCTAGAAGGTTCATTCGAATAATGTTGACACATTTCAATTTCAGGCGTTTCACAATGTAACCACCAAGTAACATGCCACCACCTGCTCCAGGGACCGATATTATACCTGAAATTAAATTGAATTTAAATGTACCAAAAATAAAAATAGGTTTTTGTTGTTATTCTTGCTTTAAGTTTTACAAGTTTTCATTTTATATCTTCATATAATATTGTCTAAAATAAGTCTTATATCAGCTAAAGAAATTAATCTTATTTGAACCTTTATTTTTCATTGGGTGATTAGGTAAAGAAGAATAAATGATGTCTAGGATGTTTGTTTTCTCTTTTTTTGTGTGGAGAATTTAGCAATGACCATAAATACAACTGTCGTGTAGAATTATTGTTTCATCTGTTAATGCGATTTTGCTTTGATCTTTTCTTTATTAGCTCTAAATATCAGTTAAATCTTATATATAATTACCGATTACGAAGCTTGCAAGCGCAGCTGGTAAATTGAATTTCTCCTGAAGAAATTTGGCGCCAAAAGTAGCGATTCCACTGACAAGCATGCCCTCTGTTGACACGCTAAAAGACAGGAAAATGTAGGTCGGATTCTGAACCTGCAAAGATGTAAAATTTTGTTAAAATATTTTAAGGTATTTTTACACATACATATAGAATACAGATGAAAACGTGCGTTCGTAGATATCGAAAAACAAACAGACATGGACAGAAAGTAAAACAAGAATTGATGTTTAACTGCATTGATTGACTGATTGATCAATTTTTCAAAAGCATTAATTGATAAATATTTGTTAAATCAAGGTTATAAGCATTCCACGTAAAGATGGAACAGGAAGCAAAGCATATTCATTTGCATGAAAGAAGTGCTTATTTATGAGGTTTCCATCATTTGCTACATTAAATTAATATACAATGTCATTACCAAATTCCAAATCGCTTTTGGAAAGTCCCTCCAACTTTTACCAAATGTCTCACTCTGAACCAAGGAATCTGTTGCATTTCCACATGCCTCTGATTTCCTCTCCGCCTGGAGTTTTGCACTTCCTGCCAATAAATCAATAAGTAATAAAGTGAACTGAAACTTAATCCTCGAATTTGTGTTTTGCTCCGTTATGTTCTCATGTCGGAATGACAAGGAGCAAGACAGAGTTACTGCCCCTTGCTGGATTAATTGCCAGTGTATTATGTGTTATCTACGATTATTTACAATGCACATTTCCTCTGACAGCGGAGTTAAATGGACCAGTCGTCTCAGATAGCTGGTTTGAATAGACCAATCTCCTCAGAGAGTGGGTTAAATGAACAAATCGGGTTAATTCCAGGGTATAACAATTATATTATGAATTAAAGGGTCTAGAGAGACACCTTTAGTAAGCATATAGCAACATTTGTCACAACGAACACAATGGATTGCAATGCCATCGTCTATTTTCCACATTAAAGTACAAAGGTTTAATTGACGACTCTCAGTTTCAACCATTTTCGCAGACACGGAGAGTTGTTTTTCATTAAATACGCAGACTCTTACGTTAGCTGGTAGCTCACTTGTGAATTAATGTCAACGGTAACGCAAAGCACTGGAAATTTGAGTATTGTGTATGCAAATGTGAGAACAAATTATAATACCTAATCCATTTCCTGGTTACAACGTCAGAGAAGGATTGTAAAATCGTAACGTTGATAACATGTGTTGATATTATTCAGTAAACCTTACGGTATTTTAAGTAATCTCTTAATTCATCGGATGTTATGCGATATCTTAGCGCATGCGCATGTGTCTTAAACAAATATCTGTTGACAATGCATAAACAATGTCATGTGAATGCACGTTAAACTTTTATAAAAATGAAACTCATGTAAGAATCCACAAACCACGGATGGTTGACACGTTCGGAATAAAATTTAGGACACCTGTCGTTGAAAGTGAACTTTCTTGCGTAATACTAAACAATAACAGTTATATACAGAAAACGAATTTGTAACGGGCACTCAGTCTGTTATTTGTTGATTGTGGACATGTGACATAAGGGCGAAATATGTGATCGAAATAAGTCAGCTTAAGAAAATGGGTTAATAAATTTCGCCTTGTACTAGCAAATGTTTTCAATAAGAATATGTCCACCAAGGTAAGTTTCACAGAAAATGGTAAAATTATTTTTATTCATGTTATAATCGATTTAACTCTCTTGGATGAGAGACAGAAAATTTATAACAATCTAATTACTCAACGTTGAAAACGTAGGCAAATTGAAAATTCCTCTTGAACAATATTTCTTATTACGTTCGGTAATGACATTCTCTATAAATCATTCCATAAAAACATACTGACATAACCAACCTCGTCATATACTATTCAAATTTATAATTGTCTTGTTCAAGCAGACTTTCGGGTGACTCCGTGAGATCCTAGGCATACTTATGTCAAATGAATGCACGTGAATTTTTATCAAACGAATTGCATGTTCTAGTATTTTGACTACGAATTTCTGCCACAAAAACATTCATTATTAAGCATTAGGATGTTTGTCACAGAAAGTAAGCAACCTATAGGCAGTGTAAGTTTTCTAAGTACCGTTGCTATCCAGCTTACCTGGCAGACGCTTTGGGTAAGCTACCATAGGGATGGCAATCAGGAACATCAAAGTGCCACTGACAATAAATGCGATCCACCAAGCGCCTACCCAACGTGGATCACTTGGAGTAATCGTTACACTGTAATACAAGGGCAAACGTAGCTACAACCTTGAAATTAACAAACGCCGTCTTCATTTTTTCAGAAAATATATGACGAGGCGAAGTGCACAAAATTATTGTTCAGAACAAATCGTATGGCTTAAATTTGTCAGAAACATATTTGTGTGGCAAATTATAAGGTTAATGTAAGCAGGTAAAGTATAAGGGTAATGTATAAAACAACAGTAGAATACCCCTCCCCCTCCAATGAAAAACCAATCAAAGAATGGGCTTTTTTTCTTCCACAAACGCTAAACACTTCAGTTATTGTTACGATGATAGTGGAAAAAGTGTTAATAAATATTTATAGATCATATCCTATTATATGGAACAATCTCCACTAATTACTTTTTGCAAAATTGCTGGGTAGGACCATCGAGGCAAGATTGACAAAGTTACACCTACCTATTTATGTCTACTTTGTCTACATCTGTGTATATATTGAGAAGCTGACCTCCTCCCATATAACCCGCCGCCACTCCTATTGACGCTGCAGCGTATAGGAAACCTGCATAGATGATAGATAGATAGATAGGCAGATACATACATACATACATACATACATACAAATACATTCGTACATACATACATACATACACACACATACATACAAATACACTCGTACATACATACATACATACATACATGCATACCCACCTACCTACCTACCTACATATATACATACATACATTCATCCTTACATACATACATACATTCACTCTCTCTCACACACACACACACACGCAGACATACATACATACATACATACATACATACATACATACATACATACTTACATACATACATACATATACACTCGTACATACATACATACATACTTACATACATACATACATACATACATACATACATACATACATACATACATACATATACACTCGTACATACATACATACATACATACATACATATACACTCGTACATACATACATACATACATTCACTCTCACACACACACACACACACACACACACGCAGACATACATACATACATACATTCACTCTCACACACACACACACACACACGCAGACATACATACATACATACATACATACATACATACATACATACATACATACATACATACATACATACATGCATACATACATACATACATACACACATACATACTTACATACATACATACATACATACATTCATACATACATACATACATACATACATACATACATACATACATACATGCATGCATGCATGCATGCATACATACATACATACATACATACTTACATGCATGCATGCATGCATGCATGCATACATACGTACATACATACATACATACATACATACATACATACTTACATACATACATACATACTTCCGTATGTTTTATTCTCGGTTTGTTAAAGATCTACCATTTTGACTCCAGAAATATCCAGAAATTCACAGATTCGAGGGATTTTATTGATAACTATTTAATTGAAATAAATCTACTGCGTGTGTTATAGTTTCAAAACCACTTGTCAAGACATGACTAACATACAAGGAGAGTTAATATATACGTGTATGATATTCTCAACAGAGCTTGTAAATTATAACCACTTTATTCGAGAAGTCTGCAAAGGTGTCATTATAGCCGCAAATTCCTGACATCAATCATTAAATACCCCATTTGGTAGGGAAAGAAAACGTAGTAATTTTTTTAGTTTCTAATGACAATAATTTTACGACTTATCTTTCAACATGATGCATGCTTAAAAACAGTGACATTCTACTTAGACCGTCAAACAACAGCATATACATGAACACATTTTTTATTATAATGTGTGTGTGTGCGGGGGGGGGGGGGTACATATCTTGCAAGCGTTTGCTATACTTTTATTCTAATGTGTGTGTGTGTTTGGGGGGGGGTACACCTCTTGCAAGCGTGTGCTATACTTGCCTAGATATAATGGGGTCATCTCAGCCGGACTGTTTTCATCGATAAAGGTCGTTCCGAGAGTAAACATAGGTGTAGACCCTATCCCATGGAGGGCATTGCCCAGCATAAACAGATACAAAAAGTTACTCAGTCGGGATGTCTCAACTTTTTTTCCCGTACTGCAAGTATCTGCTCTTGTTTCGTTTCTCGTATGGCATACATTTTCGAAATCATCCAAATCTAAATATATAACAATTAGATAAACTACATATTTATAACAAATAGATAAATTAATCTATCAATATTTATTTATTGATTTATTTAAAATGATTGTAGAATGTAAGATTCTTAAGCACGAAAGCATTCGTGTCGTCTGGTAGAGCATGCATAAGATTGATAAGATTGTATTCGAACTTCTTTTAAGTTTCATTGGTAAAGTAAATTTTGTTCTAATAGATTTTTTTTAAAGGCACAATTTCCTCTCATTTATCGTTTGGCTCTAAAAAGAAGATATTCTCATTTGGATAACTGTAATAGTACGTATTACATGATACTGTTCGATTTACCTCCCGGTGGTATCCTGTAATATCAGCTCTGATAACATGAACTCAAGGTGGCACAATGGAAGAATTATTATCATATCACACTTACTCAGTTTTTGTCCAATGAACTTGGTTACTTGAATTTGTTTTTTTCTTTTAGGGCACTCTTAACACATTACTGGCTAAGTATTGTCGAGGATGCTGGGATTGTCTTTACTAAAGACGAACCGAGGCAGCAGAGCCGGGCCTACCTGCCTGGAAAGGCATCTGCGAGCCTTGAATTACTAAGCCAATTTAACTGAGCTGTTTTCTTTGTGTGATGGAAAACAATAAAAGAAACAAATTTTAAAGGACACCCAATGAGCCACGCTATTTGTCTACTGTGTACAGCTTATATCAGGATGAACTATGTGAACCAGGTTAAGTAAGCTTAAGGAAAGGGGTTCATAAATGTCGCCTTTTAGTAACAGGTGTCCTCGATATGGATGTGTTTGTATAAACATACATTCTTTAATTCACTACAGAACCAAAAGCAGTCTTCTGTGTTTCTCTATAAAAGTGCAGTCATATCTGGAGAAAACAACACACACCCAATACCATAGTCCGCTCGCAAGTTTCACACTACTTCTGTTTCTGTGTATTATTAGCTAGACTGGATCACACCGTGTTCAAACAATAATAGGTCAACCAGGCTAATTAGTGATTCATTTTAGAATCAGCGCGAACTGACATTGCATCATATATAATCATATTGATAAGTGATTTTCAGGACTTTGTGGGATTTATAATGAACATTGTAACTACAGCAAAATTTAAAGAATGTATTATTTATTTGGAAACAAAACAGACCTAAAATCTTGAGTATTGAACAGAATTCAAGTGAAAATTTTATAAATCGATTGATTATGCTTGTAGCATTTTCATATTATCGAACATTTTTTATTGCTACCATATCATTTTGTTTTGGAATCTTTGCTGAGAAATTTTAAAAGTACTTGATGTACATAAGTCATTACAGTATTGATTATATGATGACGAGGTGGGAGATTCTGGGCTCGATTCGATAGTGATATAAACACCATAGCAAAATTAATCCTTTCTGGAAAATCTTTAAAACAGAAAATAGTAAGAATTATATATAATTTTATTTTAACACGCATTAAATCTGTAACTATATATAATAATGAAGTCATCTTTGGTCAGCTTTATGCTCGGCAGATAGGAGTTACCGAAAACTATGGTCAGCATCATACTTAGTAAATACGATTGAACGAAATTTTGGTCACTTTATGCATGGTAAATAAAACGTAACGAAAACTTTGATCAGCTTGTCGCTTGGCAAATGTGAGTTAATGAGACTAGGGGAAGAGTGATATTTGCCATGTTGAAATTTCAAGGCAGGAACTAAAACTGAAGTCAGTATTTCATTGGACTTATGTATACTATATCAGACGTTGTTTAATTGGTCATAGATACAATGTATAAGTTATTATTGAATAGGACATGTATACAATGTATCAGTCATTATTGAATAAGACATATATACAATGTATAAGTCATTATTGAATACGACATATATACAATGCATAAGCTATTACTGAATAGGACATATATACAATGTATCAGTCATTACTTAATAGGACATATATACAATGTATCAGTCATTATTGAATAGGACTTAGATACAATGTATAAGTCATTACTGAATAGGACATAGATACAATGTATCAGTCATTATTGAATAGGACATAGATACAATGTATAAGTCATTACTGAATAGGACAAAGATACAATGTATAAGTCATTACTGAATAGGACATAGATACAATGTATAAGTCATTACTGGATAGGACATAGATACAATGCATAAGTCATTACTGAATAGGACATAATATACAATGTATAAGTCATTACTGAATAGGAAATAGATACAATGTATAAGTCATTACTGAATAGGACTTATATACAATGTATCAGTCATTACTGAATAGGACATAGATACATTGTATAAGTCATTACTGAATAGGACTTATATATAATGTATCAGTCAGTATTGAATAGGACATAGATACAATGTATCAGTCAGTATTATGATGGACATACAACTCATATGGATACCTATTTTAGAAATAACGTATTAGTCATTATTTACCATATGAAAGAAATTTCAAATTGTTATATTTTGTTCTCTGCAATGTTTCTTCGCACTGCTAAAATTTCGTGATAATACATTGTAACCCATTTTTCCTCGATATGGATGTGCTCTTTGTGACTTGCTCTACTTTTCTGTTGTGATTAGTTAACAGTAACATCGCTTTTCTTAGGATTTTCTGCTAGCATTTTTTTTCCTTCTTGCTTTTATGTATTCTGCATTTTAGCTGTTTTTAGTATGTGTGCATTTTAACATGTTGGTGGAAATATATGTAATGTAATGGTTCTGTCTCATGATCATTAAAATGTACATCCACATGATTTTAGTAGTAAGTAGATCTTTACCAATCAAGCTGCTGCTTTCTGCATAAGATGATACGGGTAAAACTCACAAACAAAGCGTTATTGTTTGGCGCGTGACCTTGACAGCAAGGTCAAAAGGATGAGCAAGCATGTCACAGGATACATCATCGTAGCATGATAATGGTTCTTCCAGAGCAATCGAAAACTCATCTAGATGATATTTTCTTTTCCTAAGTTAATACGGGATATATTTCATCGTGTTGTGCAAGTCAGAAATGAAATATATCAGGTAGTTATGGAGACGAAGAAAATGTTATTTCGTTATATAAATTAAAAAAATCCAGAATTGAAGCATAGAAGATTTAACCCACTCGTCAGCACAACACAATACCCCCACCGAACCCCCTTTCGTAATTTCACTTCACTTTCAGAAAATAATCATATTCATATCAGGGATAATCTTCTGCTGTACAATTCATTTTTTTATTTTTTATATATTTTTTATATATTTTTTATATTTTTTTAAATATATTTTTTTATATTTTTTTATATTTTGCAAGTCCGATTCAGCAGATATAACTTATAATATATGTACACGGCATCGCATGGCATGATGGGAAACCTGATATTTTCACACGTAAGGCTATGTTTCCCACATGTGAAAATACAGGATTGAGAAAGTATAAAAATTCTTTCACAAAACTGGTTTCTATATTTCACACTTAAGTATATAATACATTCGCTTAGACGATGTTTTAACAAAGCTGTAAACGTTTACGGAATGAAGAATTTCCCACATATAGCCTAGCCATATGTGTACAAGACTTTGGAACAAAGCACAACATGTGCAACTATCTATTATATACGAATATTATGAACCTCATGTCATTATATATATATATATATATATATATATATATATATATATATATATATATATATATATATATATATATATATATATATATATAGACTAAATCTGCTTGAATTTAATCTTATGCAACTCGTATCTAATGAACACTAGTTTCAGATCTCATTGTAAAAAGAATGACATCGCAAATATTGCAGCTTTATATTTATAAAGACAATCAAAACCAGCTGCATACCTGACGCTTTATAATTGTAGACACCGGCTGCAAAGTGCGGAATGGAAAATATACAAGAACCAAGTCCTAGAACGATGATTCCGATTCCAATCAATAAAGGCTTGTTTCGTCTGCCGCCATAATAACTGATACCCAAGACGAAAAAGAAAGCTAGGAAATCATTGGACGATGCAATCAATCCAGACCTTGAGCTTGGCAATTCAAATCTCTTTTCTAGTGTGCTGATGACGGCGTTGAGAACGCCATTTACAATGAAACCTTGGAGAAAACTAAACAAACAAGTCCAGAAGACGTACCATCCAATACGATTGAAAATCTGACACCATCTGAAACAAAAAAAAAAAAAAAACATCAGACATATATAAATCTGCCATAAAATCAACTATATTAACATACTAGCTTCCACACAAGTTGTGATGTCATTGCAGTTATAACATGAATGCATCTATCACTGAGATAGTTTATTGCACTAGCTATGTTACTGACCTACCGGCTTCTAATTTCTTGGGATTTTAAACCATTTCTGTTTCTAGCCGTGCGTGTCTAAAGAGTGTTTGAGTCTTTCATTCAGTAACGTTTCAATTATTATGTTTTTGGCGAGGACTTGGGAAACTATGTACATTTTGTTTACAGAGAGGAACGTAGTTCTCTTTCCTCGAACATTTAACACTGCTCCTTGGCAAAAAGCTGTACAATTAGAATTAAGCAGCGTAGTTGCATATGTCCATGGTATTCTCAAATATGTTTAAGCCCCAAACCACAAAAGTATCACATAATACAAGAGTCCACCCTTCGAAGAAGATTACAATGCTTAAAAGTGCGGAATAACTGCCAAATATCTATACTATATCCGAAGGACACAAGTGTTTTTATTGACCGTTTAGGACAATGGAGCAAAACGGAAACAATATCTTCTGGACATACTAATTTACTTTGTTGCGAAACTACATTTGCTCTCATATACCATGTTATGACTTTGCGCAAATAAACTTGCATTTTCTAAACTTCATTTTGTACAGAGCAATCACGGTGTGTTATTGCAAGGTATGATATTTACCTTGGACGCCATTTACCCCATCCGTATCTGAGGAGCTCTTGTTCCTCTACTTCGTCTGTTTCATACCCTGCGTATTTCTTCCGGTAGCCATTTAGGTCCGACCCATGCTCATCAAACACTACTTTTCCATCATTCTTCTCGTTGTGAAGGAGGAGAGAAGTGTCGCCAGAAAGGACATTTTTTATAATTTCGAGATCCTCTTTACTTCTCTTTACAAAAATTTCATCAAGGTTCAGAGTGCCTTCATTTGACATGGTGGTCTTTGAGTAAAACTGAATAGAAAATCAAACGATTGTTAAAAAAGGTAGCAGTAATCCTCAGTCATGGACGGGCAGACATCTGTCATAGTTTAACGAGTTTGGATGTTGTGTAAATGTTAGGTAATCGTTCCTTAAATGATAAACCTATGTAAATGTGTTGGGTATTGCCCAACTACTCGTGTCAAAAACGAATTCCGTTCGGATTGCAACGGCCAACTGATCTGGCGGCTATTACTACAACTGCTATTACTATTATTATTATTACTACTACTACTACTACTCATACTACTACTACTACTACTAATAATAATAATAATAATAATAAAATACTATTAAGTAGTAGCATATTCATGATTAAAACGATTTATTATCATTGCCACAAATGGTAGAAACAGAACAAAGATAGAAAACAACATATGAGCCTTCTAGGTTGTTATTATGTACAATAAGGACTCATTTAAGGTTAAAACTTCAAACCACCGTAATTGACACTGCCTGCATGCGTCTCTTGGTCGTAAAAGTACCAGGTAAACGCTCGCCTTACCAATCATTGCTATCTCAGCGATGTCTGCGTGGGTTTGAGTTCGGGCTCAGCCAATGTGGATATGTGAGAAAGCTGCCAGTGGCTTCACATGGATCGGTGGTTCCGAATCGGTGTTTTCTCGGGTTCTTCCTCCACCACTTATGATGGCGGACATGTATAGCGTATCCTGAGCTGAGAAATGACGTTAAACCCAAAATGAACAACAACAACAACTACAACAAGAACAAGATTGTCCTCAAAGATACAAATAACAGAACTGTTGATGTAATATCGTTACAAATGGTCCATCCTTGTATCCCCAGTTCTCCGTTCAATAGATAGGAATGGGTTTAATCTCAATATGGTAAGTCCGGTTTTCAAACTTCTTAAGTGCACCACTGTTCATAAAACAATTAACCATTTTGACAGTAAGACCTTGTATTAAACGAATGAGCTATAACGTGTCTAACTATTCTTGTAATTCTATATATAAAAAAGTGTCAGTAACAATACACATGTCGTCGTCAGCATACAGCAAAAGAATTGTAGTTTGTAATTCATTATTAACAGAGATTTAAGCTCCACCGTTTGTTTTCATAATTGGTAATTTCAACTAAAAAACAAAGGATAGTACAAACTTGAATCGCTTATCTTTAGACTATTAACCCAATTGATCGTTAGAAGTCTTTAATGTTTTATTACAACACACACATTATATATATATATATATATATATATATATATATATATATATATATATATATATATATATATATATATATATATATTGTTACCCTGCATCCTATCCCTGAGCTAAATTGACAGCTTCTATATCGATGAGCAAGACGTTTCTGACATTTGTTACGTCATGAGTTATATTGGACCTCTCCTTGATTTAAGTGCAGTTGCAAATTAAGTATTGTTAATTCTCCATCCATGTAACATTTAGCATTTCTCACAGTTAAACAGCATTGTCGCACAAACTCGATTTGCTGCACAAAAGACTTGGAAAGTAATTCTCTCTTGCTATAAACTGGATGAGTATTGCTTTTTGCAACATTATTATTTTGCATGGGCTACATACATACATACATATCTACCTACCTACCTACCTCACTACCTACCTACCTACCCAAATATACACATTGCTAGTAAAAAAGAGAGCAATCTGGTGAACTGTTACCGACCTTATGACAATAAAATCGGGGGCCCCGAGTGGCCGAGTGGTCTCCGTTACGGATCACCTCTGTCTGCGTGGGTTCGAGTCTCGGATTCGGCTAATGTGGGTATGTGAGCAAGCTTGCAAGTAGCTTATCGTTGGTTGGTGGTTCTTTCAGGGGTTTTCCCGGGTTCTTCCTCCACCATTAATACTGGCCGCCATGTATAGCCTATCGTGTACTGGAAAAAAAATGGCGTTAAACCCCACAACAACAACAACAATAAAATCGTACTAGTTGTGGTAGGAGATCACATTCAGGCCCGATGGAATTTTTATATTGCTGGAATAGACAGAGGTACTGTCGTGGACCTTAATGTCCTTTAATAAAATGAAATAGCTGATACATTTGCAAATGTTATGAAATATGAATTCAGTAGAGTTTTATATCACTGTGATTATTGGTAGTATTGTTATTATACTTAGTTCACAGACAAAATTAAAACATCCTTGGAAAAACGAACCTTTATAGAGATCTGCATAAACAAGTTCATTTATGGATAATACTTTGAATTTAAAGAATCTAAAATGGTGCACTGCATCAACTTATATACCGATTTATATGAGTCTTGGAGTGTCATTGTATTCACCTTGCAAAGATTATGAATGTAGGCCGACATATTGATATCGGTCTTAACAAAGCACCGATACATGCTTGATTTCGGTTTCAACAAAGTGCTGATGCACCGCTTGACATCGGTCGCGACATAGCTCATAGCTCGCTTCTAATCTGAAGGGTTCATGAGATAAACTATTAAGTTGACAGCAAAGGGCGAGTGCAAGATATACGTTATTAGGACAGATGGATAGACTGCAGATATATGCGAAGTCATTTGGGATGTCCGTATCTCTTTCCAATGCAAATGTTCTAGCAACGATCTTCTGAACTAGTTTCTAAGGTAATGTCTGATGATTCTTTTATATTAAAATACAAGTTTTGGCTGAGGTGTGTCCAGCTATATGTATGAAGGTACGTGGTTGTTATGTCATTTAGGTTTTTTAGGTTATTATGACTTAATAACAACCACGGGTTGGAGAGCATATCAAAATGGTAACTATTTATATCTGAGCTGCTTTTCTAGAATGCTACCGCAAAGGCCGAGATCGTTCTGATTGATGAAAAGTATCAAATGAAACGGTGGGTAGCTCCTTGACCTTAGACTAAAAATCTTGAACCATTAGAGGTCTCCGTCTCTTCTGTTTTGTCCTTCGCAACTTTCAAAAAGATAATAGTAACTCTCTTGCATTAATCTCTTTTTTACAGTTAATGAAAATATGATTCAGTAAAATCACAAAAAGATGAGTAGAAGAATACAGACTGTTTTTCTCACCTCGTTCGAATTAAAGCTTACCAAATGCTTGGCCTCTGAAGTGAGGGCTATCATAATGCATCGTATGTATTGGTGTGTGATATAAATTAATCTTAACAAAGAGGCAAATTTTTTTGTCAAATTCTGATCCTGAGTGCAACATTTTCCTACCTCGCACCAGCGCATATGATGGATTATTAGGTTTTTTTTTATAAATGTCTAATTAAAACAAAAACTGTCGGGGGAAAAGGCGGATCGTTGTTATGAGTATACCTATAAACAGACCGTACTTCAAAGCGCATACCAAATTTAGTTTACACTAACATGTCCCTTTTTATACGCAGAAAAATGCGAATTTTCAGTATTAACAATGCTAGACACATTGCAGATTTTCATAGCTTCATAAGAATAATAATGTTATTTATGATGCCACTGACTGTACTCATGTGTGATAGTATTTTCCCACATACCTAATTAGTATACATAGAGATTTTCTAGGAGATCGCTTTATTGGTGTGGTCCGTCTTAGAATTCCATCATTTGACGGACACCCTAGTTCCGAAAATTAAAGGATTTTATCTCTGTTTTGTTTTTTCCCCTTTAGTATGCATGTTTGTTTTATATAATTAAAATTTCATTTGAATACATTTTGATATAGGGTTTATATACCGCCCTAACTAGTGTATCTCTACTCCTTTACCCTGGCTGGTTTAGGAGTTATTTACAGAAGTGATCCAGGACACTGGATCATTTGTTTCCAATGAATGCTATGTGTATCTTTCTATATTGTATTATGCATTTCCCCTTATATTATGCTCGGACTGGCCTTATATACATCTAATTTCTTTCGAGGATTTATTTATCTATCAATATTACATTTAGGGAAGCAGTTTAGTGTATGTATAGAATTGGTATAAATGTATTTATTTTGTGTAGATAGTAGTACAAAGCTAAAGAGTTCCTGAAAATGCACAATGCACGGGCAACTCTTAATTCAAAGAGTCAAATTAGATGGTACTAATTAAAGTTCAGATTATAACATTATTAATCAATGGCTATTAATATAAGTATTAAACTCAATAGGTTCCAGTTCAAGTTATAGCGTCACTGATAATAGTAGATATGCATAAGTATTAATTTGAGAAATTCAATTAGTAGTATATAGATCTGTATATTAATTCAAGAGTTCTATCAAATTAGAGCATGGATAGCAGTATGATATTGCTTAGTGCATAAGTTCAGTTCAAAGTCAATTAGTTAAAGCACGGGCAGCATTGGTTCCGGCATGAGCCAGTAGACACTGCTAGGATATCTTGTGCTGCATGCTTTTGTCCTGATGATCTCAGAGTAATTTGTAGGAATTATTTTGAGATAATGTAATTTTGGTAATCTTGGAAGCAATTCTTTAAGATAAATAGTTGATATTTCTAATAAATTCCATATTCAAATGTGTCCATTTTTGTGAAATTTCCCAATGTTCTTTGTATTAAACGATAGTTCATTTCAAGTCTAATCATTGTTCACTTCGTTTTGTAGACATACATTTTTGGATACTCATAAATTCTGGTTCTGTATAAGGACTTCGGGAAAAGATGTTCGCAAAATTCAAGAATAGTCGCATATTCATCTTTATTTCCACAGAAGAGACACTTTCCCGATCCATAGAGACTTCAGACGAAGATACTCGCAAAACGGTCGAGGGTACTCGCATATCCATCTCTATTTTCACAGTAGTCAATATTTCTTGGTTCATAAGATTTCAGACGAAAATACTCACAAATTTCCCATTAATTTCATCAGAAGTCTGATTCTGTCAATATTCTAAAATCAATAGTCTCTCGATTCGTTTTGTAGACATACATTTTTGTAGTCTTATCAATGAATGTTCTGTATAGGGACTTCGGACGAAGGTATTCGCAAAATTTGAGAATAGTCGTATATTCATCTTTATTTCCACAGGAGACACTTTCCTGATCCATAGGGACGCCAAGGCAGAAACCACTGGACTGATCTTTGTTTTGGATCTGAGCCATAGTGTACGCATGCTTATGCTGAACAGAGGAGGGCATTTGGGGGTGTCACAAAGTCATGGGCTTGAACAAGTTTAATGAATTGATGAAAATAAGTGCAAAAATAAAAACAAATGCTGAAAAAATTGAAGGCAAGCACACTGAATGCATATGTATTCGTACGCTTTAATCCAAATCCTGCCTGATCACCAGGTGTCTAACATATTACTGGCCTTTGAAAATATTTAATCTCTGAACACCTAACGCCACCAAAAGGATCCGTAATTAGCACCCTCTTCATCATTGGATGCGAAATCTGGCTCCTGCCTAAATTAATGTCATCCTACGAACACGCAAAACAATTAAATTATGCATCAACATGTCACGACTTTATTTTTATGAAGAATATCTGAAATTTCAACAATAAACTTAAAAATCGTGAAACAGCATCTAAACCACTCTTTATTACGCTATTCATTCTCCTTCATTCGTATAACAAGCCCCAATCTATCAATGGAAAGTTAATCAGAATTATTCGACCCTTATGTACGCTCATGTTATTATTCGAATTAATCCAACTTTTGGACAAAAAGACGCTCTTAGACACCAGCAAAGTTACAGCATTACTTCTTTCAATAGTTCACCCGTTACCTAGACATTTGACATCCTCACCAATGGAATCTCCACAAGATACACCAAGTACCAGAATTTTTTTACTCTTCTTGGTTTATGGAATGTCATTACGACCCACCAATTACCCGGACTTTTCTCTCACAATGGCCTATGGACCATTTTCAGAACTTGCAAGCACAGAAACCAAAGTTCGGTAAAAGTATATTATGGAAAAGTCATATCATTATGTAGAAACTATATACCACATGACATGGCTTTGACAAAGTGATAGTACACCACTCAACATTGGCTTAGACAAAGCACTAATACTCCATTTCAAGGCTATGACAGGACTGTTTGCTCATTAGCACAGTTTATGCTATTGGAATTTAATTGGAACACCAATGAAATTCATTCGGAATATTGTACACTTATGGACTTGTATTATACGTTTTAGCAATATTATGTATTTAATTCACAAACAGTTAGTTCTTTTTATATTTTCATGTTGCATTAATATGATATAAATTATTTGTTGAATTTTTCACAACGTGTTGGTTTCGCTATTTTCTGTAACTTAGTTTAAGCCTACAGAGTCTTAACAATGTATGCATGAATGTGTATCCCCCTCCCTCTCTCTCTGTTTGTGTTTATATATATATATATATATATATATATATATATATATATATATATATATATATATATATATATATATATATATAATTTAGGGCTGAGTTCAGTACCGAGCACTGTCTTATGCATGATAATTTAGGGCAGAGGTCCGTACCGAGCACTATCTTATACATAATAATTTAGGGCTGAGTTCCGTACCGAACACTGTCTTATACATGATAATTTGGGGCTGTGGTCCGTACCGATCACTGTCTTATACATGATAATTTAGGGCTGAGGTCCGTACCGAGCACTGTCTTATGCATGATAATTTAGGGCTGAGTCAGCACCGAGGACTGTCTTATACGTGATAATTTAGGGATGAGTTCAGTACCGAGCACTGTTTTGTACCTGATAATTTAGGGCTGAGGTCCGTACCGAGCACTGTCTTATGCATAATAATTTAGGGCTGAGGTCCGTACCGAGCACTGTCTTATACATGATAATTTAGGGCTGAGGTCCGTACCGAACACTGTCTTACACATGATAATTTAGGGCTGAGTTCAGTACCGAACACTGTCTTATACATGATAATTTAGGGCTACGGTCCACACCGTGACTGTCTTATGCTGAGCTTCATAAAATATGTTCGATCAACTTTTTTAAAAATTAATTTATTATCAGGGGTAAAAGTTAATGGTTTTGAAATGAAAAAAATATTCAATTTCGTACCTGGTATTTTCACTATGATTTTAAGTGGGGATAGAAACATATCATGGTGCGTGAATTTGAATTCTTTTCTATATTTGTTTATATAATTTATGTACTTCCTTGAAAACAAAATATCATAAACAAATTCGTAATGTGAATGTAAAATGAAATATTGCCATAAAAAGTCAATAACCGACCTTGAAACTGTTACATGAGACCTTTCTAAAATAACGTCATTTACCAGGTCAAATATTCAGAGATCGTAAGAAGTACAAGCTATCATGTAAGAGCAGGTGAGCGACTTATGGGTCCATTTAAGTGATAAGTTCTCAAGTTTATCGTCACTTACAAGGTGGTTAAAAAACCACTCAGCTTCGCTCACAGATAGGAGGGCGATATCTGTCTGTTACAAAAATAAACCCAAGGCTGTCTTAAAACTGCATTTTACTTCGTATTTATTCTTTTCTTAAGACATGCACTTATATTCGTAAGCATATTCGTACATATTTTTGATATATTCGTACATATTACATGATATATTCGTACATATTTTTGATATATTGGTACATATTTTATGATCTATTCGTACATATTATATGATATATTCGTACATATTATATGATATATTCGTAATAATTATATGATATATTCGTACGTATTATATGATATATTCGTACGTATTATATGATATATTCGTACGTATTATATGATATATTCGTACATATTATATGAGATGTTCGTACGTATTATATGATATATTTATAGGTTACTGCATTTGTATGGGAAAATATGAACGAGTTTTCAGATGGATACTGCACGAACTTGTGAGTGCAGTATATCCTTCTGACAAAACGAGTTCATATTTTCCCATACAAATGCAGTAACCTTTTTATTATATGACCATTTTTTTTATTCTACCTAAGGTTTAATTATATAAACAAAATACACTACAAGAAACAACGTAAATGAATTAATGCCGTATTCCAAACTAAATACACAAGCGCAGATTTGACAGTACAAAATGACATCATTATTAATGCGCACATAGCTCCGCCCAGATAAATTTGAACTTTGTCGCGCGGTCGACATAACTTTCGAAAGAAAATAGCGTGTCTAGTTAAAATTGAAATTTGCAGTCATATTGTGAATGAATGCGCATTGCAACGACTTTTCCATTTGATTTGGAGTGAATATATTTTGGTATTTTGTTTCGATTCGACGAAAGTTTGTGATTTTGGACTGGATTCATCTGTGCAAATTATACATGAAATACATCGGATTGAAGTGGCGCGGGAGAAGCGTGTTTACGTCTGCAAATGTGTTTCTGTTTCTGTCATTGAATGTTTGAAATCATAACGTGGGGAAAATATGAAGTCTTTCAATTGTAATTTTCAAAAAGACGCAAATGAATTTAATGTGTATTTCATTCTGAGTGCAGTAAGGAGGATGCAATTGCACTTATCATCAAAATTACAGCACACTTTCGAAATGTCTAATCCAGATTGAAAACCTATCACATAGCTCATGTAATTCGGATTTGCAATATTAAGAAAAAAACATTTTGAGGAAATTCAGGATGTAAAACTGTAAGTATATTTTATTTTGTCATTCATATTACAAGATAAAGAAGACATTATATTCTTTGTCACTTGCATGTAATTTGTAAGGACATTATCGTCCGCCTTTTATATAATGTAGCTAGCTTAAATCCGTAACATTGTATCAACGCGGAATGTGCCAAAACAGCTGGGGTTTTCTTTTGCAGTCCACGAAACGTGTTTTAGTTCATTCAGAAACAAATTTAAATAACCACAACGTAAAGAGCCTCTTATGCGAGTGTGTATGATTTGTTTACAAATCAAAAGTGCTGGTGTCTGCGTCATTGTTTGTTTACAATAGAAAGTAGTTCCTTCATTCACGTGAATGCTATATGTGTATTGTTTTGCGCGTTCAGTATCGGGGAATATTGAACGATTCTGACAATGTAAAGTTAACGGGGAAAAAAATGAGCATATAATAATCGTACGTATTATATGATATATTCTAGCATATTATATGATATATTCGTACGTATTATATTATAATATATATTCGTACGTATTATATGATATATTCGTACATATTATATGATATATTCGTATAAATTATATGATATATTTGTACATATTATATGCTATATTCGTATGTTTTATCTGATATATTCGTACATATTACATGATATAGTCGTACATATTATATGATATATGAAGAATATGAAGAACTGCATGCTTGTTATTGTTGTTTATGTGGCAGTGTTGTCTAAATCATATGTAATTACAATAATGCGCATCCGGTCCTTGAACACATCGTGGCTTTAAAATAATACTTTTCCGATCATCCGTATGTAATGTTAAGGACAGTATCAATATCAATATGCTGAAGTTAAGGTTCTTGGTTTGCATTAGTTACGGTTCTTGGTTTGAAGTAGTTACGGTTATTAGTTTGCGGTTGTTACGGTTCTTGGTTTGAAGTAGTTACGGTTCGTGGCTGGAAGCAGTTACGGTTATTAGTTTGCTGTTGTTACTGTTCTTGGTTTGAAGTAGTTACGGTTCGTGGCTGGAAGTAGTTACGGCTATTAGTTTGCGGTTGTTACTGTTCTTGGTTTGAAGTAGTTACGGTTCGCGGCTGGAAGTAGTTACGGTTATTAGTTTGCTGTTGTTACTGTTCTTGGTTTATAGTAGTTATGGATCATGGTTTGCAGTAGTTACGGTTCTTGGTTTGCAGTATTTAAGGTTCTTGGTTTGCAATAGTTAATGTTCTTGGTTTAACTAGGTTAGAATCTTGTTTTGTAGTAGTTAAGGATATTGTTTTGCTTTGATAAATAAACTCTCTCAGCAGAAGAAACGGAATGCGATCCAAAACTTCAAACCTGTTAAATTAAAGTCAAAACTTAAAGATATCAGTAATATTTTTAATACGATGCAATGTATCTGTCAACATGCCAATAGTGTACAAGGTTCAAAATATTAATTAATATCAACTAACATTCTCATATTTAATATGAGAACAAGAAGATGTTAGAGCACATTTAATCCAAGAATCTCGTTGTATTCAATGTGAAGTTCCCACCAGCTTTATTAATCTAAGAATTATTTCTATATAAGTTAATGTTTTGCACCCGCCACCATTCCTGACACTGAGTCCGTAATGCTTACCCACTGTAACAATTTAAGTCCATACTGGCTTTGAGTCCACACCCTATCATACTCTAACGATATCTTTGTAGGAAATCCAAGGTTCTAACCTTGTATTATAAGCCATGTAACAAATTGCATCAACTCTAAGGTTTTCTTTCGCTATGATATCCTAAGAATAAGTTCGTACTAAATATAATGTTATAGCCTATTGTTATAATCTATTATTTTCTTTGCATTCAAGCTAGTATGATCTAAGAGAGTATTTGTATTAAAATCAATGGTCTCAACTGTTAATATAAATTAAATAGGTCTTATTATTATATCCAATGTTCTAATCCTTAAGTATCATCCAAAACTTTCTTTGACTTAGATTTAATGTTCTAACCCCCTATTATAATTTAAAATTGGTCTTTGTATTGTAATGAGAAAATACATGGGCAGTAGTTTTGTTTCGTTGAAGTATAAGTTTTGATTTTAAATGTTAGCGCGCTTTGCATCACCATCTACCATCTTAGTTTTTGGTCACCTAATTCCACCTGTTTCGTATATATATATATATATATATATATATATATATATATATATATATATATATATATATATATATATATACGGGCCAACTGTGGGTGCAATGGTGCTTTGTCGTGTGAAGACTTCGCTTCCAAGTGAAGTAGTATAACCACCTAGCCTGAGCAAACACATTTGGCCGTAGTTCACCGAACAGGAAAGGGCCAGACCCGGGAATCTCAAAAGGATGGGGACTAGGTCTTTCGTCGACCAGAATATAAGCTCTACAAGGTTAGTTCAAGAAGTACGGAAATCTTCTTTTCAAGACCTTGCAAGAATACAGGTAGTAAATGAATATCTCTTTCTTCTCTCTTCATTTCGCCCTATTCGTTTCTCTGCCGATCTTCAGTGAGTGACCCAGAAGTCGACTCAGTCTGAGATCCAGAAGACGACTCAGTAAACTCAGTAAACGATAGGAATGGCGACCAGGCGGCGATAGGAAGCCAGGAATACGACGGTATCTCGCTGGGGTAGAAATCTGTCACACTCTGGAGCACCAGTCCTCAGACAGATACAGGTGGATATCATTCCTATATAAGGACCTATGCTAAACCATCAGAGATTGCGAAACTTGTGGTAGTGTTGCTAAATGAGTTCTTCTACGGTATTATATATATTGTTCTCACCCGATATTACAATCAACGAGTCTCTTACTAAATTTGAGATTCATGCCGACCGTTATAATCTAAAACTCTCTATTAAATCTAGGTTTTCCATCTAGGTTTTAAAACCTGAAAATAATTTTGTGATAAACTAAGTTATCACTCCACTATTGTATTATAAGAATATCATTGCAGGTATCACAAAATACAAAAAACGCTAAATATTTTGTAGATAATGAGTTAGGTAGAATATTAATACACGTAGTAAGGTATGGTCGATTTCTCGTTTAAAACTATTTGAATTGACTGATGATAGATTCCCGGAACAAAGCTATAATCTACAATTGATATGGGGCAAACACTGTGATCGTTGATTAAAAGAGGTCAAGATTCTACTATTTTCATACGGTCTTTCATAATATACTGTACGAATATCATTTTCTTCCATTTATATATCTCAATATCCCATTATGACATATCTAGTCGTCGATATCATCATCTTATTCTTGTTATCATTTTCATCATGAAAAACACATATTTATACATCGTTTCCACATTACCATTACTATAGTTTGTTGACACTTTCATCTAACCAATACATTTTACATGCTATTAAAATGGTAGAGTATCTTTGTATTGAATATAATGTTATCACCTGCTACTAACAGCTACACATATCCTTGTATTATGCACTAAGGTTCTCACCAGGGACTATAGAACAGAACTGTATTGATTTGCGTTAGGACTGCATTTTTTACATTAGTTTTTTGTTGTTGAAATAATTGTTATAGTTGATGCACACTTGGTTTCTGCCAAAAACTTAGGAACAACATAAGATCTTCCAAGTCATATGTCAGACGTATACATTGCAAATTCAGACATAACAGTATTCATCATGCACATATTTATTTACACAAAGTTCACATTTCGTTTCATGTCGTCCGATTCCTACATGTCTACCCGTCTTTGACTGTCATTGGCAGTTACTTTAAGATAAGAAACTGTTTGGAAGATATATTTGCATATGTATGAAGGTTTCCGTTGAACATTGTAGATCAGTAGTATTATTCAAAAGGTACGATACTTGCATTGACAGCAATGATATCTATAGTAAATCGTCCTAATTAATTAAAATATCCACACTGTCCTGAAACATATATCCCTTCTTAAATAAAACGTCTAAATGTTAAATTATTTTGTGAGAAATCAGAGCCTGTGTGTTATCAATATTTAGAAATATATTCCATCTTATTCCGTGTAAATGTAACTTATCAGGGATGGTTGCAGACTGTCTGCTGTCGAAAAATATCACTGTATTATCAGCAAACAATAGAAGATATAAACAAAATTCCTCTTTAATGATATCATCATATATATTTCAATTTAATATCATTTTTCGACTATTAAGTAGAGGCGAAAATC